>CM042414.1:29513650-29938650 GCA_023634145.1 Thymallus thymallus
GTGTGTCACATCGTTTCCATGGGGTGGGCACACACACACACACACACACACACACTGCAGCTCTTAACGGACCACTCCTCTTCTGGAGTTAAATTATTGCTGTTAATGCAGTAATGTGGTAATAACATACTTCCGGTGTGTATGTAGTCAGGTGTGTCTCTACCTTGGCAGCCTTGAGTAGGACCTCCCTCTCCTGCTCGTCCTTCCTTTGTTTCTCCATCCTGTCCAGCTGCTCAAAGAAGCGGAGCTGGGCCCTGACGTCTGTCGATGGCTCATACCACTCCTCATCCTGCATAGAGACGGAAGGGACAGGAGAAAGGGAGAGCAAAGAAGGAAGGAAGGGACAGGAAGGATGTTCATGTAGTTTGTGTTCATGTACTGTTCATGATGTTCATGTAGTTTGTGTTCATGTACTGTTCATGATGTTGATCATGTGTTCTTTTTGTACTGTTGCGCTTGAACTGTCTATGTACTGTTCATCTACTTCTGTTCATGATAACCCCTACTCTCCCTGTTCTTACCTTGCCCCCGTCAGTTCGGTGCTGGGCAATAGTTGACACTTTCTCCAGCATGGATCTCAGCCTGGCCTGGGTAGCATGGGAGATGTAGTTCACTGCCTCAGCTGGGACCTCTGTCACCCCAAACCTCTTGGCTATAGCGGGAAAAAAAGAGACAGAAAAGCATTAGCTCAAATCAATTTTTATTTGACACGCGCCGAATACAACAGGTGTAGACCTTACCGTGAAATGCATACTTACAAGCCCTTAACCAACAATGCAGTTCAATAAATAGAGTTAAGAAAATGTTTACTAAATAAACTAAAGTAAAAAAATGTAATCAAAAAGTAAGAAAATTACATAACAATAACGATACTATATACAGGGAGTACCAGTACCGAGTCAAATTGCAGGGTTTAAAGACACAATATATTAGGACAGCCAATCAGTGCCATTATCTGGGATGGGATGGCAAGGTGCGGTCAGTCATTTATTGATCAGGGCCCAGCTCCACTTCTTTCAGAGGCTTATTTCTTACACTAGTCATTTCCTTTCAAATCCATTAAGGTATGTGAACAGGTGCACACTTAGGGCCTTAGCTGGTTCAGGAGAACGGACAGGTTATTGTACAAACCGGTCTCCATGATGCGTCTGTGCAGCAGGCCTGGTGGGAGGAAGGCCTCGTCCTTACAGGAGCGGATCTTGGTGCCCACCAGATCAGAGTTGGTGGCCATGATGCGGGCGTTCTCCTCGTTCAGGTTCACCCCCGCCATGGACGCCACATCGTTGATGTCATCATCATCTCTAAAGATACGCAGTACACACAGATAAGTGGGGTGCTCCAGAAAGCAAGATCATTAAGTTGACTTTGATAATCGGTCAGATAGATCTTGATTTTCTGGTTCATTAAAAGAAAGCTATACATGAATATCATTTGATGGTTGCCTAGACAATTACACCATTTCGATTTCTCAAAAGAATATTAAGTGATTTTACACACATATCAGGGACAGGAGTTTGTTTAACTTAAGTATGTTTCTCAACCCCACCATAGTGTCAATACATGTGAAATTCTGTCATCCTGTGGTTGATCTGTTTCCTTGCATCTAGGGTTGCACATTTTGGGGGATATTCAGAGGTGGAAACTTTCCGTAAGAATTAATGGGAATATATGCAAATTAATATTAATACCATTTAAATGTAGATGTTTTTTTGCATTGGATATATTTACCATATCATATGGAGACAAAAACATAAACCTTTTACCTTATCATAAATGATTAAATCCAATTAAAAACAATTTAGTTACGAATTGAACTTTAATTAAATGAGTTGACTCTTCACATGGGATGAATTCACTGAATAACAAAAGAAAGGGAATATTGAATGATCCCCAATGATCCATCACATCTCCCAAAAACGTTTTCAACATACATCTGTAAAATGATAAACTAAAGCTTTGGTTGTCACTTTCCAACCTTGTTGAGGGTGGCTTTTGTCAGGCTCAAAAAGCCTCATGGATGGACATACATTTTTCAACCTTTGTATTGGTCAGCCTGTTGCGTGCTTTGGTGTGTGTGTTCCCAAACAAGGTCCAGTTGCGCTCTGAGGCGGCTGATGTTGGTGGGATTTGGAGGATGATGGAGGCAACAGGGGAAAGAGCCTCAGATCCCTTCCACCAGGTGGCTGATGAGATATGTTGGCACGACTGCCATATTGCATCTCCATCCCAAAGCCCTTGCTTGGAAGAGTTCTTCGCCAGACTGCCAAGAACCTTGCCCTCATCCACGCCATGGTGGCGAGACACTGTAGTGATGACACCATAGTCCTTGTTGATCTCTGCACCAGACCGGATGCTCTTGCCAGCATACTTGAGGTCAAACATGTACACTGCGGCGTGTATGGGCTTCAGGCAGAAGTATTCACGCTTTTTGATGCATTTCAGAACTGCAGTTTCCTCTGCTTGGAGCAACAGTGAAGTGGGCAGGACAGTACAAATTTCTTCTCTTACATCTGCAAGCAGAGTCTGAACGTCAGAAAGGATGGCATTGTTTCCCTCAATGGCTACTGCTATAGGTTTCAGGAGTTTCAGGCTGCTTACCACTCTCTCCCAAAATACATCATCCAGGAGGATCCTCTTGATGGGGCTGTCCATATCGGCAGACTGTGATATGGCCATTTCTTGGAGAGACTCCTTCCCCTCCAGGAGACTGTCAAACATGATGACAACACCAACCCAACGGGTGTTGCTGGGCAGCTTCAATGTAATGCTCTTATTCTTCTCACTTTGCTTGGTGAGGTAGATTCCATGTACAGATAAATAGTTAAGTAGTTATATTAAACAACTCCTTTGTAAGATAAATGTTTTAAAATGAAACATGTATGGAAAGAGTTGAATTAACACTCAGTTAAACCCACATGGTAGCAAAAACAAACTAGCAGAAATTGTTAACAAGTTAGAAATTATTTTAACACACTTTGGCTACTATTTACTAGTTAACAAAAAATCATAGCATCTCATTAGTGTGCAAGGTCTTGGGGCGGCAGGTAGCCTAGCGGTTAGGGCATTGGGCCAGTAACCAAAAGGCTGCTGGAATGAATCCCCAAGCTGACAAGGTAAAAATCTTTCGTTCTGCCCCTGAACAAGGAAGTTATCCCACTGTTCACCGGTAGGCCGTCATTTTAAATAAGAATTTGTTATTAACTGACTTGACTAGTTAATTAAAAGGTTAAATAAAATTTTTAATCTTGAGAATCAGCTGCATGCAGACGGTTGCAATTCCATTGCCACAAG
The DNA here is from genome assembly GCA_023634145.1 of Thymallus thymallus. Lineage (NCBI taxonomy): Eukaryota > Metazoa > Chordata > Actinopteri > Salmoniformes > Salmonidae > Thymallus > Thymallus thymallus. The sequence continues at coordinate 29,516,942 of CM042414.1, forward strand.
ACCTAGAATTGCCTTCTGTGTATCCCACAAAAAAGGTTCACTGTTATAAGCTAACCTTTTTGATGAATTTAAAATAAATTCCCCAAATTCCCAGAAAAATTCTGGAAATTTATCGGAAGGTTTCCGACCCTTTGCATCATGGTAAAAGTATCACAGTATCTAAGTTGAACAATGCCAGAAGCCTCGAATACTAAAGTAGTTAGGTTTCCATCCAACTGGTGACAGATATTTATGTGAATATTCTAAATCTGCATAAATATAATATGCGCATTTTCCCATAAAAGATGTTTCCATCAAATCGACTTGTTGCAAATAAAAGACGTGAATAAAGTGCGTGAAAACATGCACATACAAATACCTTTTGTGGTTAAATTCCCATGTACCAAATAGTTAAATGTAATTCCATCGCATTTTCAACTCACAAAAAATGTGCATTATATAGCGAGTGTGCCCACTCTGGTATTGCCAACAATTCTCAGATACAGTGCGGGTATAGCCTACATACAGTGGGTATAGAAAGTCACCACTTTCAAATTGTTCACCTTTTGTTGCCTTACAGCCTGAAATGAAAAATGTGGATAAGTGAACACTCCCGAGTTAATACTTGGTGGAACCACCTTTGCTTGAATTACATCCATGAGTCTCTTTGAATAAATCTCTTCAAACTTTGCACACCTAGACTGTGCAATATTTGCCCATTCTTTATTGGAGAATTGTTCAAGGTCAAATTGCATTGTGACCGCTCATGGACTGCACTCTTCAAGTCATTCCACAGATTCTCGATGGGATTTAGGTCGGGGCTCTGACTAGACCACTCAAGGACATTCACCTTCTTGTCCTTCAGCCACTGTACGGTTACTGTGGCGGTGTGCTTTGGGTCATTGTCATGTTGAAACGTGAACCATCTTCCAATTTTCAGCTTCCTGGCCGAGAGCTGCAGTTTTTCTGTCGGTATTTTGCACTGTCCTGACAAGTACTCCAGTCCCTGCTGAAGAGAAACACCCCCAAAACAGGATGCTGCCACCACCGTGCTTTACTGTAGGCATGGTGTTCTTTGGGTGGAAAGATGTATTGGGTTTTCACCAGACATATCGTTTTGCTTTCAGGCCAAAAAGTTAAAATGTTGGTCTCATCTGACCACAGCACCTTTTGCCACTTGGCCTCGGAATCTACAATGTGCTTTTTGGCAAAGCTCAAACGAGACTTTTAGTTTTTTCTTTTCTTGCCACCCTCCCATTGAGGCCAGATTTGTGGCGCGCTTGTGATTTTATGGTCACATGCGCACATTGACCAGTCTGTGCCATAAGACTGGTCAGAGAGGCTTCTTGGTAGCCTCTCTGATCAGTCTCCTCCTTGCCCGGTCATCCAGTTTGAAGGGACGGCCTGATCTATGCAGAGTCTGGGTGGTGCCATACGCCTTCCACTTCTTAATAATGGTCTTAACTGTGCTCCGAGGGATAAACAAAGCCTTTGATATCTTTTTATATCCATCCCGACTTGTGCCTTTCCACAAGTTTCTTGTATATCTTTTGAAAGTACCTTTCCGCCCATAATAGATTCTTTGCTTTGAACATCTGCTTTTATTATGAACTAATCAAAGTCACTACAATTGATCACAGATGAAATTAGCTTCATTTGTGATCTGGAAGATAGTTGGTTATACTTCAGCAAGTTGCAATTCTAAGGTGGGGGGGGGTGGGTTCACTTATCCAAATAGGGTATTTTACTGTTAATACATTTTCAGTTTTTTTTATAAACCATTTTTCACTTGGATATTGTGGGTTACTATGTGTAAATAAAATCTGAAAAAGTCACATTTTATGTGTTTTCATTTAAGGCTGTAAGGCAACAAAAGGTGAACATTTTGAAAGGGGGTGGTGACTTTCGATACCCACTGTACATAATGAGATAGATTATTTTTATATGTCAAACGGCAGCCAAACATCGATGATCATGTAACCAGAATAAGAACCTCGATATTTATTGGAAAGGAGCATCAAGCTCACCTTGCACTTTCACCACCCTTTGAATTTCATTATAGCTTATTTCCTCAATAGCCTAATAAACTTCATGCTTTCCCAAAAGTCATAGTGGGAGGGTCACACAACGTCATCTCTGTACCTGAACGTCCCGCCTCCAGGCTCATTCAGCTTCTTCTGATTGGCAGAGGCCTGGGCACCAATCCCGACAGGAGATCTGCCCGCAATAATATTGGGTCCTCTTGCAACTGTGCCTGACAATGAAACAAAACATAATTACTAGCTGTTCAATAGCATGGTGAGAGAAAAGGCCTCTGAAGTACTCTTAACAAGGGAATTTTCAATTCTGGTCCTGGGGCATCCCCTGCTGGCCCATTTTTGTTAGAGCTCAACACTTTAACAACTGAGACACCTAATAATCATTCAGGCCTTGAATAATTGAATGAGTTGGGCATAACCCCTTCACCAATAGCACAGGTGGAGAGCGCTGGGATGTCATATTGAGCTTGTCCATTGTCTGCATAGAGAGAGGGTGCTGTGCAGTACCAGTACCTTGTGGCCGTACGCTCTGAGCGATGACCATTGGCATGCGAGTCTGGACCCCCTGAATCCCTGGTCTTCTCACACCCTGGAAGAGAGGAGAGGTGGGAGAGAGGGGCCATTAGAACATGAACAGTATCCCTCCAATATCCCTGCACATTGTAAATTACGCCAGTATCCCTGCACATTGTAAATGACTCCAGTATCCCTGCACATTGTAAATGACTCCAGTATCCCTGCACATTGTAAATGACTCCAGTATCCCTGCACATTGTAAATGACTCCAGTATCCCTGCACATTGTAAATTACTCCAGTATCCCTGCACATTGTAAATTACTCCAGTATCCCTGCACATTGTAAATGTGGTACTGGCACTGACCCTGTATACAGCTTCCAATCTTACTTAGTGTTTTTTTAGTTCTTTTTTATTAGTTATACTACTTTGATATTGAATACTGCGCTGTTGGGTAGGGCTTGCAAGTTAAGCATTTCACTGTACTTGTGCATGTGACAAATACAACTTGAACAGAAAACGTCACAGTAGTTTGAGCCAAGTGGCACATAAGACAGAATACAACACACTTAATATAACAGACCACGACATAGAATGGTTGTGTGTGTGTGATTATAGAGAGAGAACCTAGAATGGCCTCAAAGGAATTCTACTAGGCCTACTATAGAAAGAAGAACCATTAAAAACTGCAGTGCTTCTCTCCCGTCTCCAGTGCCTTAAGTCCAGGAGGGTCGTACCAGAGCGTTGGTGGGTGTCCGGACAATGCCCATGGCGGGGCTGACGGTGGTGGGGAGCCGGGGCCTGATGGTGGTGGTGGTGTTAGTAGTGGAGGGAGCGGCCAGGGCAGAAGCGTTGGTGGAGGCCAGCAGAGACTGCTGGTTGTTGAGCAGGGACAGCCGCAGGGCAGGAAGGCTTTTCTGTACAGGAGGAAACACATCCGGGTTACATGGTAATGTCTTCAACATGTGTTTTTTTTTTTTTATTAGTACGCCTGCTATGAAAGTTAGGGTAACAATTTACATTAAGTTGCTCTTATACGTGGGTAATAACACTAATTACACTAGTAACATAACTGTAGTAACATGTTACATGGTACTTTAGTAATTGCATTTCAATTGCATTGCAAGGAGCTCAGAAAAAGGTCTGGCTCAGGGTTAAGGGTAACAAACAAACCTTTAGGAAGGGGATGAGGTACGGCTGCGGAGAGGACTTCAGCTCAGCCTGCAGACGTGTGGTGAACTCCTCAGAGTCAATTTTAGCATCCTGATCAAAGAAAGTGTGAAAATAGGAAGGAAAGAAAAGAATGCATCAAATGAAATGTCATGATTCAACGCTCCATAGTTCTGCAAAACTCAAAAAGCCATAACTCTTCTAATAACTGTCATATATAAGCCACTCGTAGATCATTTACAAATGATGCAAAGACGTCATTATATTTTTAACCTAGTCCTCTATAGCAGTCTTGACTCACCAGAAGATCCTGCACCAGGGCCTTGACGTTCTTGGATGTGTCTGGAGACGGGGAGTTATGGGACGCCAGCTTGATCAGGGTGGCCAGGAAGTTCTTGCACTTCTTCACATTTTCTTGCATTTCCTGTAAGAGAGGCGAATGGCTCATTCAGTATGATTACACTTTCCATGAAAATGATTAACAAGTTTTGCTCAAAGTTGGCTTCTCATGTTACCACCACTTCGGGTATTATAAAACCTTATCAAATCAAACTTTATTTTAAAGGCATTTAAAATAGCAACACACTTTACAGTAAACCACACTTTCCACAAGGGGGAAACCAGACAATAAAAAAAACGCCTATCAACTCACCTCATGGTAAACCACGCACTGTTCGATTCTAGCGACGTGCCAGTAACTAAGTAACACAATTGACAAACCTGGGAGACTGGTGCCGTTCCCGTGGTAGGGGTTGTGGAGGCTGCTGCAGTGTTAAGGGTTATAGTGGGCCGTACAGCACCAGGCTTGGCCAGGGCCTGACCCCCTGTGATCACTGTCTGGGCCTTCTGAGGGGTGGTCATCTTCACTGACACAGAGGCACCTGCAGGAGCCACGGTTATAGCCTTCTGGAGAGAATGACAACAGGCATAAATATGACAACTTTATACAGTGGTGGAAACAAAACTAGTTAACACAAAACACATACAGTCCAGCTGAGAGAGTAAAACAACCATTTACTACAACATAACATAAGTCAAACAACTAAAACCACAACCAAATAAAAACGGTGCTGTAATATGTCAAATGGATTTCATACAAATTAACTTTAAATCTACTGAGAGGCCATAGTAGCTACTATATTTAGGTGTGTATTTTCTGACAGAGGGCTTTGAATGGAGAAATTAAGTACACACCTGTATTGCAGGGCTGGTGGAAGAGGGGGACTGCAACATTCTGGCCTGGACAGGGGAGGCCAGACGAACAGCCTGGGGTGTACAAGGGGCCTGCAGAGAACATGGGGAGCAAGGGGTCAGAGGTGCATTGGATGAAGACAAGCAGTCATTACGGACATTAGTACCGGTATACATGGTCAACTTGTTATGACTTACTAAAAGTGAAGCCACACTGGCACAACTTGAGGGAAATTAAAAGGGTGAAGAGGAATAAACAGCACAATATCCCTACAACATCAGGGCAGACCAATGGCAGCAGATGCTACACCAAGACCTGACCAGACACGAGAATCTATGGTCTCATGAGACTGATGCTGACGATGAGCTCGAGAATCTATGGCCTCATGAGACTGATGCTGACGATGAGCTCGTACAGAATCATGTACTACATCACGTCCAACAACATTCCTGACCTGGGCAGCATTGATCTTATGCAAAACCCACATGATCAAGCAGCGTGATTTCTTTGGTCAGGTGAACTAGGCCTATAAGGATGTCATTCAGATCGACAAACAAGTATGACATGGTATAATCCATTCCAGTCACCCTCTAGACAACTTTAATCCGATTCCCTCATCCATACCTGGCTGGGAGTACTGACTCTGATGGCGGCCCCAGCAGTAGGTGGAGCAGGCCGGGGGGAGATGTTGGAGACAGCTGCCTGGCCTTGTTGGGTCTTAGCCTGGGCCTGGGCTAGAACCTGTTGAGGCACCATTACCAGCTGGCCTGTGTCTGTACGCACCAGAACCATACCTGAGGGAGAAACAGTCAGGTCACACATCTTTCTCTATATGCCATTTTGAATGGTTTACTTTTTTTTTTTTGGGGGGGGGGGGGGGGGTTAGTTTTTTGGGGGCCTAAGCATACGATTAACAAATGTATTAGTGAAGAGCACAGAATAGGCTATAGACTATATGAATGTTCCATTGATTGACTAATGGGTCAACACATTTAAAGGTGTACATTCCAGTTCAGTATGGAGCTTGGGGAACCAGAACCTATGTTCTAAAGGTTTTAGAACCAGGATAACATCAGTAGGGTTCCTTACCGGGTGGTATGGTAAATCCAGGGGGTAACTGAATGGTGGTCTGTTGTGGTGGTCTGACGACCAGCTGTGGTGCCACTGTCCTCGTGGGACTCGCTACCAGCCCAGGTCTCTGCTGCTGTACGGAGGTGGTCATCACAGGAGCACCGGGGGGCCTCACGATGGTCACCGTGGGCTGACTAACGCCGTTAACCGTTGGTTTCACCCCGGCTGTTAGAGTGGGATTTGCCATACTCTGTGCCTGGCTTATGGTTGAGTTCACAACAGGAGAGGGAGACCGTCCAAGAATTATTGATTGGCCAGCAGAGACTGGCTGGTTGGGTGCCACCATTTTAGTGTGCATGAGAGTGTTGCTGCGGTTCATGACCTGAGAGGTGGTGGCCCCCGGAGAACCTGCACCCTGTGTGACCACTGCAGAAACCTTAGGGTCTATTACTCCATTCTGTGAGGCATTGGCCATGGGGTTGGGATGCCTTTGCAATGCAATAGTTGGAGAAACACCTGCCACAGCAGATTGAGATACTGGATAGTTTGGCAGAGAAGGAGGCTGTGAAGCCATAGACACAATGATAGAGTTGCCCGCACCGGCAGTACTTATAACAGTGTTGCCGCCTGACCCGATTTGGGGAGCAGCAGCTGGCGAGTTGACCAACTTCACAGCTTCAGTGCTACAGTTAAAACTCTGCAATCCAGGTGAAACAGTCCTGATAGCTGTTATTGTTGTGAGGTTTGAGTTAGGAGAAGTCACCACCGATGTTTCAGCTGGATCCAAAACAGTCCCTCTGTTGAAGCTGGTCGTCTGAGCAGGCAAAGTTACCGATCCTGGTGGTGCGGGGGAAATAATGCGAGATGCGGCTCCATGTGTTTGTATATTGGTACCAGCGTTTATAATGCCCCCAGTAGCGATGGAAGAGGTAGAAGCGGTTATACTCTTATTGGAAATCGCCTGATTCGCGCTGGGTTCAGCGTTTAACAACGCTTTTGGGTGTCCTTGTTGTGGCGGCTCCAGAGACCCCACTTGATCACGCAGTTTCCCTGAGAACTGGCTGACACTGCCCGTAGATCCTTCTCGCTTGATATCGGAATAAGTGGCGGGCGAAGTCTTTTGGCTGACAAGTTGCGATTCCAAGGAGCCAACTAAGTCACTTACTGCTTTTTCGTCTACCTCATTGAAGAGCATGTCCTCCAGTGGGTCGGAGGCTCCCGCCATCTTTGATGATAGACCGTTGTGCAAATCGTATTTTAGAATGTACGCATGCGCTTGGGCTTCGAATGTAGAAATACAATTTCAAGAAAGGACCACTGTTCTACCATTATGAAGATTTGCACTGGTTGCACCTCAAAGTTTCTCATTCCATAAGATATCCTACAGTAGGGCTTCAAGACAAGTATCATAAAGAAGTAGAAGGAAACAAATAGGCCAACTAAATGTACAAATCAAAGCAATATATATTTATTGCTTTTATTTAGTAAACCCATTCCAGACGTGTTCGAGATTGGTGGAGTTCGTTTGCATGGCCCGGTTCCCCGGGCGGATGGAGAATATGCTTAAGCAATCGAATGGTCTAAAATATCAAAACCGGGCCACCGGGCCATGCAAAATTAACAAGGCCATTGGTTCCAGACTGTCGATAACGCTCGAGATATCGATTTCCCGTCAGCTCTCAAGTTTAGAAAAACGATAATACCGTTTCCCTAGCAGCAGGATATATGATGGCATCACCGTCGCAGATTCTCTTTTTCAAAATAAGAGTCCGCCTACAAAGATATGCTACATTTTGGAATATCGATTTATTTTTTGTTTGCACTGACGTACAACTGTATTTCACAGGACTGCAACCACCTTGGACAATGTAAATTGATCATTTTTTGTGCTTTTATTTTAAATAATGTATTATTTAAACTCACATGTATTTCGAAAGTTTAAACAAATACTGATACTGTATGTTGAAATCTGTTGTGTAGGCTATAATAAAGAAATACATTTTTAATATATTACAAATATATGTTATTGGACTTGCGCAATAGAATCTGTAATACTTGAGTCTCTTGTGCTGGGCAACTGGTTTAATACAAAGTGCTGGTGACTACATACTCCACGCATTCCATTGGCCACAATGCAAATCCCTGTAAATGAATTATAGAAAAAAAAAAAAATATTTGTGCAGATGTAAAGTGGGATTGGGAGTACTCAGTGGGGTCTGTAGAATCTATAGATGGTGTTATTTCATCTGGGACTTCTGACACGTCATCAGAAGTGTCCACTTAATTTGAGGGCTGAGGGGATAGGGGCTGAGGTCCAAACACTTAAAAGACACACCCTATCCCCTCAGCCCTCAAATTAAGTGGACACTTCTGATGACGTGTCGTGACGTCTGACGAGTGTACACTTGCAGGGCAAGGGAGGAATTATGGGGAGTTTCAGGCCCCGGAGGGAACATAATTGTACACTCGTAAACTTGACTAAAAACGAGGGCTGAGGGGCTTACGTTGCAAACTTCCCTTGCTTGGCTAATCATTTGGACCGCACTCCAAGATGGCGACGGGGATTCCCCCAAGGGCATAAGGTGATGGTAAGTGGATGTGTCTTTTAAGTGTTTGGACCTCAGCCCTGGAGTCTGACAATTTTAGGGCCTTCCTCTGACACGTGTGATCGCCATCATGCGACAACATGTAAAAGAAACATGTGATAACATAACTACACATGTGAAAACATTTGAGTACATAAATAATAATTTGTTCTTAACTGACTTGCCTAGTTAAATAAAGGTTAAATAAAAACATTTAAATTAAAAATTAAAACATGATCTCATGTGAAAAAAAGAGGGATAACATTTCAAAATGTGATCCCATGAAACTACATGCATCAACATTTGAAAGTTGTTCACATGTAAACTGCAATTCCACATGTGAGTTAGATTTTCAAGTGAACATGTTACATGTGATAGTGAAAATTGTGAAACTACACATTGTTTTTTTATTTAATTGTAAGGGAGGTAATGAAATGGTATGGGGGTTTTAAGGTAAGAGGTACGCTGTTCAGATAGAATAGTGTAAACATCTAATTAATATGATTACGTTTGACATGATCAATTAGAGCAGACTTCTCAATATGGCTCCCACAGGGGATTTGAAATCACAACCTCTGTATTTGGGCTATGATCTGTCTGTTGCACCACTAAGTCTGTAGAATTTCAGAAGTCCCCTACACATTCATTATCTATAATACATCTCTGCATTTAGCAAAAGCGCATCATCTGCACTGCTATTTTAGTTATCAGTTAATCTGACTATTCTCTCATTGATTTCATTTACTTATTTCAGCAATTTGAGTGTGGGTTTTCAGTATAGTTGTTTAATGTTGATGGGGCATATTATTCTGTTTGAATGTTACTCTTGAAATCACTAGTCTATGATAAATAGAATAGTTTTTCTTCCATGTATTTTTAACAGAGCTGAGATTTACTTTGAAGTGCAAAGTGTAGGAATAGGCCTACAGGTGAAATCAGTCATTGATACAGACCAAGAGGTTGTGTGTTCAAATCCCCACTTTCAGAACGGCAATAAATGGAGACAATTACTTACAAGTTATAGGCCTATATGTGTTGCTAATCTAACAAGGTTAGCAGTACACAGTAAAGGCATAGGCCTTATACATTTTAGTCATTTAGCAGACGCTCACTTACAGGAGTGATTAGGGTGAAGTGCCTTACTCAAGGGCATAGACAGATTTTTTTTATAGTCAGCTCGGGGATTCAAACCAGCTACCTTTAAATTACTGTCCCAACGCATTACCAGTATTACCTATTTTTTTATAATAATAACAGAGACAAGATTATTTATACGTTATATAGTGATGATTATCAAGGTCTGCATTGGCATTTTCTTTACAGTCCAAAATGCATTACGAGAGACAATCAACAAAAGTTGAAATGAATATTATATTTCATAAACTGTGTCAGTTAATTCATGGTCTAAACCACTATAATTGATGAGGCCGTCTTCGTTCTTTTAAGGTCCTTACTACTGAATAGTGTCGGTTCCAGGGGCCTCATCCAGGGGCCTGCACAAAAAAAACAATTAACAATAATTCTTCTCTGCAGATCCTCTCAAGCTCTGTCAGGTTGGATGGGGAGCGTCGCTGCACAGACATATTAAGGTCTCTCCAGAGATCAGGTTCAAGTCTGGGCTCTAGTTGGGCTACTCAAGGACATTCAGAGTGTTGTCCCGAAGCCACTCCTGCGTGGTCTTGGCTGTGTGCTTAGGGTTGTTGTCCTGATGGAAGGCGAGTCTTCGTCTTGAGCGCTCTGGAGCAGCTTTTCAATCAAGGATCACCCAGTCCCTGCCACTGAAAAACATCCCCACAGCATGATGCTGCCACCACCACGCTTCACCGTAGGGATGGTGCCAGGTCTCCCCCAGATGTGACGATTGGAATTCAGGCCAAAGAGTTCAATCTTGGTTTCATCAGACCAGAAAAAATTGTTTGTACCCTTCCCCAGATCTGTGGCTCGACACAATCCTGTCTCGGAGCTCTAAGGTCTATTCTTTGACCTCATGGCTTGGTTTTTGCTCTGACATGCACTGTCAACTGTGGGACCTTATATAGACAGGTGTGTGCCTTTCCAAATCATGTCCAATCTATTTAATTTACCACAGGTGGACTCCAATCAAGTTGTAGAAACAGCTCAAGGATGATCAATGGAAACAGGATGCACCTGAGCTCAATTTCGAGTCTCATAGCAAAGGTTCTGAATACCTATGTAAATAAGGTTTTTCTGTTTCGTATTTTTAACAAACTTTCTAACATTTCTAAAAACCTGTTTTCGCTTTGTCATTATGGGGTATTGTGTGTAGATTGATTTAATACATTTTAGAATAAGGCTGTAACGTAAAACAAAATGTGGAAAGGGGAAGGGGTGTGAATACTTTCCGAATGCACTGTATTTTGGATTCAGATGACAGTACTTGGCTATGTTAAATTAGTTGTGCTTTTTACCATTTCTTTATTTTTGTCTACTTACAATGGCTGGCAAACAGAGTGTTTTAAGATGTCCTTGGTGCCTTGTTGTTTCATAAAACTTTCTCTTTTTCAGTCCTTTTCATTTAGTCTTGTAGGGAACTTTTGTTCTGTCTCTTTTTATGGCACTACACCTGCATATTTTTAACATAACGTCTGACTGAAGGAATCCTCACCAGTCTCAATCTGAAAATCAAATATAAATATGATCAAATATTGATACATACAGCAACAAACACAATCAAAATCTATAGAAAAAGGCTAAATGTCCCGTATTCACAAAGCATCTCAGAGTGCTGATCTAGGATCAGGTCCCCACCTTTCCATACAATCTTATCTTAATCTGATCTGGGATCAGCAGTTTGACTTTGACACTGAATATGGGCCATTGTTTATATGCAGTCACCTTGGCTATTTTGGTTGGGTCTTCATTTTCAGTGAGTCTGGGCTTATTTGTTTCTCTTGCCTCCCAAACCTCTTCTGCATTTCCTGTACAACGTGAGCAAGTGGCTGCCATTCTTTTTAAATGTATTCTTTATCATGCCGTGCCATGACTCCTTAAAAAATCTAAATGTGGAGAGGAGAAATGTCATGACGGACTGAGGTCAGAGGTCAGACTAGAGATGGTCTTGTTATGCTTCTGGGAATGTGATGGTTTAACAATGTGAGAGGAAAATATCCAAGCCAGCACATTATGGTCAGGGTAGGCACAATGGTGTAAAAAAGTGAATAATTCTTACATATCCCTCCCCTGTCAGGTCCCTCAATGAGGGTTAGTTTTGAATGAGCGCTGTGCACACATTCATGTATTGCCAGGTAGTGGGGTACCTAAATCAAACGAGAAACATAGAAGATTACATTTAGACTAACACATTTCTTTGTAAAACAAATTACATTGATTGATGGCGTTGATTATCATCATGTAAAAGTTGAGTATGTGCTATGCTATCAGCTGCAGTGTTTATGACAACAGTATGGAGAAGGAGAGTATGGAGGCCAGAGACAGGAGAAGGGCTCAGGGTGACTCACAAACACACACGCATTATGATTCATAATTGATTAACTTATATAGTTATAACATTAAGCTAAGATTAGTTTACTACATAACTATACTCACCAAGTGTTGGTACACATGAAGTCGACCAACACCTGCACAATCTGAGACCTCACTTTGAACGCACATTAGGGCGATGGAGATCATCACTTTTTTTCCCCAATTTTCTTTTAATACGGCTGGAAATTCTCTAAGTCTAAACACAGATGGACAGACGCTTTGGCTGATTGTGTCCGGTTCCTGGCCAACTGGCGTGTCATTTTGCTGGACAGATGCTGGGTCATTTTGCTGGGCTGTTTGCTGCAGATGTGAAATAACAATAATAGTTATTTTGTGCTGTCAGGCTCAGAAAGAAAAAAAAAAAATGCAGAGAATTGGGACAGGATCAATGTGATAGAATCAATGATACAGATAAGTCATACATTGACTTACCTGTTTCCAGCTTTTAGATTCTCCATTAATTTTGTGAATTTGATTTGAACTTTGGTTATTGGAACGAGTTGCTCCACAATCCTTTGGTCCAATGACATCAATGTCTCTCCATCAATTTGGTGTTCTGTGGGAAAAATATCCAAAAGAAAAAGAACACGTTAGTGTTCTGGTCAGTGCATATCAAAATAGGAAAAGCATATGAAAATGTGAAAACAAAAAGTGTGTTGTGCTTAATAAGTTAATACATCTATACATTTTTACTAACTGCAATCCAGTGGCGGAGTGGAATGGGCACTCTTCCCTCTGGGTCCCTGTATCCATCTAACCCATGGAAACCGATCTCCTCACCAGGCCTTATAGCAATCCATTGTTGCCTGTGTTGAACCATGTACGCGTGGTTGAAACTGAAACTGGTAGTAGTACACAAGCACCAAGGAAACTGTTAATGCCACACACTTCCATGAACATAGGGATCTCTTCTGAATGAACAGTGTCGATGACCAGATAGTCTCCTACATTGTATTGCACGTTGTTCATTGCAATGGTCTTAGTTACACATTTTGTTATGATAGCTTCGCCGAATCTGGCACTTCATGCTGCACAGGGCAGAGTTTGGAAGTGCGCACAGTGTGTTGTTGTGTTGCCAATGCTGTTGCTGTTGCTTTACTCCAAGCATTGTCTGAGATATATTTTTAAGTTTCCCACAACTGCTGAGAGCCTCTAGAAATATTGGTGTTTCGTTTCAAATCGCATGGTGGACTGGTGGATCAAAGGTCCATTGTCAAGTAACAGAATAAGGTAGTGCATCTTTGGGATTGTCTTCACTGGAAACAACTCCTGGAAGAAAGCTTGAAATTCAGTCATTTTTTCTGCAAGCTATGGGATCTAGGTTCTTCTTAAAACTGGGGCCAAGATGTCAGATATCTCTACAAGTAAGAGGTGGAGATCCCAAGCACTGACATTTTGTATTTGACTACCAATCATTTGGGTGAGTAAACTGAATTTTGTTTCTGATGCACTTCTGGATAGATGGCCATTCTTCCTTAGGACTTGTTTGCCATACAAGTTCTCAACCTCATAGTTGATCTGGGCAAGAGTAATTTGCCTCTCTTGAACCAGTTATTGCAGCACAAGTCTGATCACTGTGGGTATGATGCCCTCATGGTCATGCATGACGTCTGGTGGAAACAGGTAATTGGAGATGATTAAGTTGAGAAAAGAAACAGGCTTTTTTGATGCCATACATCGATGCATTGTCTGGATTTTCTTCCACAGCCTGCAGATTGTACTTGTAGTTTTCTGGGTCACGCATAGTGAATTCCTATTCACTGATTTTTAAGCAAATGTCCCCCTTGGTAGCAAAGCAGAAGCAACAAAATGCGAGCAGAGAAAACATTTTTGCACAACCCTAGTCCGGGACCGGTCGTTGGCCCTGCTCCAGTGCCGGAGCAGTCCGCTCCACCGGTGCACAGTCCAGGACCGGTCGTCAGCCCCGCTCTATGGCCGGAGCCGTTCACCACACCGTTTCCAAGTCCGACCCCGGTCATCAGCCCCGCTCCAGTGCCGGAGCCGTTCACCACACCGATGCCTAGTCCGGGACCGGTCATCAGCCTCACTCCAGAGCCGGAGCCGTCCACACCCGGGACCGGTCGTCAGCCCAGCTCCACTGAGGGAGCTATCCACTGCGCCGGGGCCAGAACCGCCACCAACGCCATTTTCCCTCCCTAACCCTCCCCCCATTCTGTGTTTGTTTTAGTGTCTTGCGGTCGGGAGTCTGCGCCTTTGGGGGGGGGAGGGGGGGTACTGTCAGGCTCTGGTCATAGGGAAGCCTTCGGCTCCTCTAGTTGTCTATGGTCAGAGCCTGACAGGTCTAGGGTTTATGTTTCTATGTGGGTTTTGTGTTGGTCCCCAATTAGAGGCAGCTGCTTTGCATTGTCTCTAATTGGGGGCCATATTTAAGTTCAGGTGTTTCACCTGTCTGTGTGGATCATTGTTTTTGGTTTAGTGCTGGTTAAGCATACCTGTGTTTTGTTCGTGTTTCTCGTTGTTATTTTGTGCCAGTTGATTTAATAAATCATGTCGCACTACATCAGTGCTGCGTCTTGGTCTGCCACTCACCACATCTGTGACACTGACCATGCCCAATTATTTCACACAGTAATGCTGCAGCATTCATTCAGAGCTTATGGATCTAATTCATCAAAATACTGCAGAGTTGTTAAGCTGAGATCGTCATCTTAATCCACATTTACTTGCAATGGATCGACGTGAAAAGTGAGTGAACCTTAGCTATTCGCGAGCTAAATTAATAATTCATCAAACTACTATAAAATAACATTTCATGACGTATTGTTTTTTTTTGTTATATTCGTTTTTATCAGCTAGCCAAGCTACATAGCCTGTAATGTTAGCTGGTAATTGTTGTATAAGTGTTGATACGTATGTATGGCGTGCACATAGTTGATAAATCTCTAAATTTTTGTGTGTGTGCAGTCTATTCAGAGTGTGTGGAAATGTATGTATTTACACAATGGATATGAATGAGGCCTCAGGCATAAACCATGCGTGAGATCATATCCACACAGTGTGTGACATTTATCAATATGGAAATGTATGCACAGCCATGACCATGCATAAGCACAGTGTTAAGTGGTGGAATAGGGGAACTGCTTGTCAAGCTTAGAATGGGGAAAATATTAGGTTGAAAAATGTGTGAAATTGTGAGTAATACTTTTTAAATAATCGATTTCATTGCATTTCCATTGTGAATTCATGCAACATATCTTGATTTTTTATACTTATACTTATACTGAAATAGAGGTGCTAGTGTCAGAGATTGAGTACAACCAAAAGGTTTTATTTGGTTCGCTCAGTTCTGGCTTGCCCAGTAAAAATCTAAACATAGCTACAAAGAGAGGACCATTAGCAATGGCAAATATATTTCAAATGATTATGGGCAGCACTCACCAATAAGCCATCCATCCTCAACAGCTCTCTCCTGTAGGCATATAGGCCAACGTTGTTGTTCTGCAGAATGAATGAGTCCTGCGTACAACCTGGCCACCTTGCCACAACATTCAGCAGTGTCTTTTGCACATATATCCTATCACCTGCACATTAAGAGTGGAAGCATTTTCTGTTCACATACTTGAACTTGTTTTAGGATGGTGCATTTATGGCTGTGGGTGCAGTCTATTGCTCCTTTTTGTATTTGGGAACCCATTGATGGCAAAGAAACCCCTCTTGACTGTTGAGCGATGGCGTATGGATATTGTATGTTACCGTTTACAGTGGCGTGTATTTATGGCTGCCCAGGGAAGACAGGCTTCCCAACAAAATAGTGTCAAGGGAAGCCAGTTTGAATTTTGCTTCAGACCAATCACATTACAAACCAAACTTCTCATTGTCTTGTTGTCCTCTGGTGGCTAGCTAGCTAGGTAAAATTGTCTCATTCCTAAATTAGCCATGGATGGAGATAGGAATTTGGACTTGTGGTTTTACTTAATTCTCCGTACTGGCTGGATGAAGTTGAACATATAGGCCTGGCACATCGATGCCCATGAAAGGAAGTTAGGCTAGCGAGCAAGCATTTTATACAGGTAGCCTAGGACAACAAAAAATAAGTATGTACCATATGACAGTCATAGACCATTTAGGCAACATGAAGGAGGTTGCTGGCGTTTCTCTACAAGTAGGGTGAGTCAT
The DNA here is from genome assembly GCA_023634145.1 of Thymallus thymallus. Classification (NCBI taxonomy): domain Eukaryota; kingdom Metazoa; phylum Chordata; class Actinopteri; order Salmoniformes; family Salmonidae; genus Thymallus; species Thymallus thymallus. The sequence goes on from CM042414.1 coordinate 29,533,134, forward strand.
GGTTTTTCAACTTGCACACACACGCACACACACACACAGACACAGACACAGACACATAAATAAAGATTAGCAAACTTATTCAGTGCAATGGTGTAGTGATAGGAAACATAATATGGGGTTCAACATAAACAACATAAACATAATACAATAATCAGCAACACATGAATAGACCTATCAGAGCCAACAGTAACCATAAGAAAACCTTAGTCCTACCAGCCCTTGAATGGAAGTCCACATTTTAAGTCCAAAGTAATGTTTGTAATCCCCCCTCCAAAAAAAACATTAACTCAACAAAAAATAAATCCCAACGGAATTTGGATGCAAAGTCCCAAAAGTAAAGGTGAATATTTATTTATTTTACCAACAAACAGTGGCTTGGATGAGAAAAAAGGCCTAAAATTCCTGTTTGGCCACAGCAAAACAATGCCAGCTCTCTCTCAAAATGGGCTTGCAGACAAATTAAGGCACCTGTGGCTTGGCCACGCCTTGAACCGCACACATACCAGCAGCCTTAAAGACCTACTACATAATAGGCAACTGAACTGAACAAAAGGCAACATGAAACAATTAACAGTTCAAATACAGAAATCAGTCAATTGCAATAAATATAAATTAGGCCCTAATCTATGGATTTCACATGACTGGGCAGGGTCGCAGCCATTGGTGGGCTTGGTAGGGCATAGGTATTCGGAAAGTGCATTTGGAAAGTATTCAGACCCCTTCCCTTTTTCCGCATTTTGTTACATTACAAGCTTATTCTAAAATGTATTAAATCATTGTTTTTCCTCATCAATCTACACACAATACCCCATAATGACAAAGCAAGACCAGGTTTTTAGAAATTTTAGCAAATGTATTAAAAATACTAAACAGAAATACCATATTTACTTTTTGGAGGTAAATTAAATAGATTGGACATGATTTGGAAAGGCACTGTCACGCTCGGGTGTGTAGAGAGACCAAGGAGCAGCGTAGCGATAGTTCGACATCGTTTATTGAATGAATAAACTATACTTGACATCGACTATACAAAATAACAAATGCAATAGATAATGAAACTGAAACACACGTACTCACGACACGGGACAACATACAACAATGAACCACGCCATAGGAATGGAACATGCACATATAAGTAGGATCCCTAATTAGAGGTAATGCAATGCAGCTGCCTCTAATTAGGGATCCCACACACAACACCACACAGACGTAGAAATCCTAGATCTACCAGACTCTGACCATAGAAATATAGAGAAGCAAAGCTGGAGGCTCCGGGCTGTCGACCATCACGGGAGGCTCCGGGCTGTCGACCATCAAAGGAGGCTCCGGGCTGTCGACCATCACGGGAGGCTCCGGGCTGGGGAGGCTCCCCGCACTTGAAGCCTGGTGCGTGGAGTCGGCACTGGTGGCACCGGACTAATGACACGCACTTTAGGGCGAGTGCGGGGAGCCGGTATTGAGCTTACCGGACTGGAGAGATGCACTGGAGTATAGCAGACGGCCTGACCCAGACTGGGCACCGGTGGAGCGGACTGCTCTGACACTGGAGTGTAGCAGACGGCCGGACCCAGACTGGGCACCGGTGGAACGGACTGCTCTGTCACTGGAGTGTAGCAGATGGCCGGACCCGGACTGGGCACCGATGGAACGGACTGCTCTGGCACTGGAGTTCTGACACGTGAAACCGGCGTAGGTTGCACCGGACTGGTGACTCGCAATTCAGAGCGCATACCGGAAGCCGGCATGGAACATACCGGAGTGGGGAGGCGCACTGGAAACTCGGCGCGAGATGTGGGCAACGAACGACCCGGACTGGGAATGCACACCGTGGGCACCTTTAGCTCCAGCTCCTTCCGCTCGTTCTCACACTCCTCCCAATTTCGCCTACACAACTCCATAATGCTATTATATACCCCCTTCAGGTATTCCTCTTCCTCCTTCTCCACCGTATTCCACATGGAAAGTGGTACTGGCGCGTCCTCTTCGTAGCCAGACCACCCCCATAGCCCCCCCCGAAATGTTATTGGGGTTGACTACGGGCTCTGTTACCTCCGTTTCCTCGATTACGCCGTTGTCCTCTCTTCTTCTCCTTTGCTCCCTCATTACGCTGCTTGGTCTGGTGGTGGTTCATTCTGTCACGCTCGGGTGTGTAGAGAGACCAAGGCGCAGCGTAGCGATAGTTCGACATCGTTTATTGAATGAATAAACTATACTTGACATCGACTATACAAAATAACAAATGCAATAGATAATGAAACTGAAACACACGTACTCACGACACGGGACAACATACAACAATGAACCACGCCATAGGAATGGAACATGCACATATAAGTAGGATCCCTAATTAGAGGTAATGCAATGCAGCTGCCTCTAATTAGGGATCCCACACACAACACCACACAGACGTAAAAATCCTAGATCTGCCAGACTCAGACCATAGAAATATAGAGAAGCAAAGCTTCTCTATGGCCAGAGCCTGACAGGCACACACCAGTCTATATAAGGTCCCACAGTTGACAGTGCATGTCATAGCAAAAACCAAGCCATGAGGTCAAAGGGATTGTCGTAGAGCTCCGAGACCGGATTGTGTCGAGGCAAAGATCTGGGGAAGGGTACGAAAACAATTCTGCAGCATTGAAGGTCCCCAAGAACACAGTGGCCTCTATCATTCTTAAATGGAAGAAGTTTGGAACCACTAAGACTCTTCCTAGAGCTGACCGCCCGGCCAAATTGATTAATTGGGGGAGAAGGGCCTTGGTCAGGAAGGTGACCAAGAACCCTATGGTCACTCTGACAGAGCTCCAGAGATCCTCTGTGGAGATGGGAGGTCTTTCCAGAAGGACAACCATCTCTGCAGCACTCCACCAATCAGGCCTTTATGATAGAGTGGCCAGTCGGAAGCCAATTCGCAGTAAAAGGCACATGACAGCCCACTTCTAGTTTGCCAAAAGGCACCTAAAGGACTCTCAGACCAAGACAAACAAGCTGCTCGGGTCTGATGAAACCAAGATTGGCCTGAAAGCCAAGCGCCACGTCTGGAGGAAATCTGGCACCATCCCTACAGTGAAGCATGGTGGTGGCAGCATCATGCTGTGGGGATGTTTTTCAGTGGCAGGGACTGGGAGACTAGTCAGGATCGAGAGAAAGATGAACGTAGCAAATTAAAGAGAGATCCTTGATGAAAACCTGCTCCAGAGTGCTCAGGACCTCAGACTGGGGCGAGGGTTCACCTTTCAACAGGACAACGACCCTCAGCACATATCCAAGACAACGCAGGAGTGGCTTCGGGACAAGACTCTGAATGTCCCAACCAGAGCCCGGACTTGAACCCGATCGAACATCTCTGGAGAAACCTGAAAATAGCTGTGCAGTGACACTCCCCATCCAGCCTGATAGAACTTGAGAGGATCTGCAGAGAAGAATGGGAAAAACTCCCCAAATACAGGTGTGCCAAGCTTGTAATGTTATACCCAAGAAGACTCAAGGCTGTAATCGCTGCCAAAGGTGTTTCAACAAAGTTCTGAGTAAAGGGTCTGAATACTTAGGTAAATGTGATATTTTAGTTCTTTATTTGTAATAAATTAGTAAAAATTTATTAACTGTTTTTGCTTTGTCATTATAGGGTATTGTGTGTAGATTGGTGAGGGGGAAAAATACTATACATTTTAGAATAATGCTGTCACTTGTCAAGGGGTCTGAATACTTTCCCGAATGCACTGTATATCACGGTGGCAAGGCATATGAACTAACAGGTTATAGAGCAAAAACAAAATTATCACAACACACAGGTTGTAATATAGCTTTTTTTCCCTGGCTTGTCTTTCCCCTGTGATCACTTAGAAATGTCCTTGTTTTTGAAAGAAAAGCACATTTTTTGTCCATTTAAAATAACAACAAATTGATCAGAAATACAGTGAAGACATTGTTAATGTTGTAAATGACTATTGTAGCTGGAAACGGCTGATTTTTTAAAACGGAATATCTACATAGGCGTACAGATGCCCATTATCAGCAACCATCATTCCTGTGTTCCAATGGCACATTGTGTTAGATAATCCAAGTTGATCATTTTAAAAGGCTAATTGATCATTAGAAAACCCTTTTGCAATTATGTTAGCACAGCTGAAAACTCTTGTGCTGATTTAAAGAAGCAATAAAACTGGCCTTCTTTAGACTAGTTGAGTATCTGGAGCATCAGCATTTGTGGGTTCAATTACAGGCTCAAAATGGCCAGAAACAAATAACTTTCTTCTGAAACTTGTTCTGAGAAATTAAGGCTGTTGCATTCGAGAAATTGCCAAGAAACCGAAGATCTCGTACAACACTGCGTACTACTCCCTTCACAGAACAGCGCAAACTGGCTCTAGCCAGAATATAAAGAGGAGTGGGAGGCCTCGGTGCACAACTGAGCAAGAGGATAAGTACCACAATGCTATACAGTATCTAAAAAAGATGTCAGCAGTGCTAGACACATTCGTCCATTACCCGAATCGCCAAATAGGTGAACATTCAGCCATTTGCTTCGTCCGACCTCAGTAGAATGTTTGCCTTTAAGAAGGCCATCGCCTTATGGGGGTCTTGGAACTCATTCTCGTTGCCGTTATATGTTATACTGAGCCAGGCAGCAAAAGCCACACTGTACAGAATGTCGGTTCATCCACGGAGCAGACTCTTGACATCATTGAAAGCGGCACGGCACGAGCAATGCTGGGGGCATAGTCTGAGAAGATAGAGATGGGCGCTTTGTTGCATCGAAGTGGGCCAAATTCTCTGGCATGCAGCAGAACATCAATACAATCCTGATGGTAGTGTAGTTTAGTCACAATGACTCAAGGTTTTCCACCAGGCTTTCTTGTTAGAGCCCCGATGTGAGCAGTCTACAAGGATGTCTTCATCCATTTTGAGGGCCTCCTTCAAACACTTTGAGCCCGGGTCCTCAGCCACCCCCATAATCCTGATATTGGATCTTCGCATATGACCTTGTAAATGTATGCATCGTTCCTTAAGGCTAGTCACATCAGTTTCGAGCTTCTTAACCATGGTTTGTAGCGTAGTCATGTCGTCCGATCATGTTGACAAGCACTGTTCCATGTCGGAGACGGTTTTCTTACTGTAGCCAGTTCAGTATGAATCATTGCCTATGCTTTGGGAGTTCAAATGAGTATAAATGAAATGTCCACTCTCAGGGCAGCAAGAATCTCGGCCTTCAAATCCTCTATGTTCCTTTTTTTGCCGGGCTGAGGGGAGGAGCCGCTGCTCCCACTTGTTGAAGAACTCAAGCTCCTCGTATTGGGCCTAGTGTTTTCACTTTTGTCAGTGATTCCACTGAACTTAAACTTTTGCAGGTTATGCGCCATTTACGCATTAAAACTAAAATAAAAGTTGAACAAAGTAAAGCACGTCATTCAAAGGCTGTGTTTCCTAGTTCTTTTTGAGTCAAAGCACAAGAAACTATTACAGAAATGCAATTTCAGCAGGAGCTCGTAAAAACATGAACTACTCCATGGCTAGCGCCCCCCCTATACTGATTGATTTTGTTTCTGAATTGTATTGTTGAGTTTTTGCACCATATTGTTTGGGTTTATTCTGTGTTGTAGGCCTATGCCTTACATTTGATTCCATTCTAAAGAGTTGTATTTCTGCATATCACTGAATTAAGCCCAAAGGTAATTTGTACTGTCCAAATACAATACAGTTATCTAATAAAATATAATTTATGCTGATTGCCTTTGGTTCTTGTTGAGTATATGTGGCCACTCCTGTTTTACATCCTACAAAGCTTAGTAGGGGCAACATAACTAAAAGACTGCTTGGCAAAAGAAGGGAAAACAGTGGATGATATCTCTTGTTTCTTGGCAGGGGGGGACATACAACCCACCCCCACAAAGGCCATTATAAGAGCAATGGCGGATGTATTATCGAAGGTAGTGGAACCCCCACAAGATGGAAGCTCTTACAAAAGGCTCAGAATGTTTTCCGGAATTTTTCCTGTCCCCAGTTGAAGAGGACAGCAGTGGATGAACCAGGCCACACTAATGATCAATGAATGTGACTGATCTGAACGTGAGAAGTGTAAGCGGATAGCACAAAGGGACCTGCCTTGGAGATCATACAAACTGTCCTGGATGGAAATGCCACTGCGTCTCCAACGGACTACCCCCAAGCCCTTGCGAGTACCTTTGGAAGCAGTGAGAGTGGGGAAGATCTGTATTTATGTTTCAAAACCTCGAACCAGCGAGAAGGTGAGAGAATGTCTAATTTCTTTAGGCGAAGAGAGGGCCTCTTACGGAAAGCTGCAATAAAAGGTGGTGTGGACCCAGCCTGAAATAATCTTGTCAGGCTAGAGCAGTTAGTGTGAGGGGCTCATGTGACAGACATGAAGCCAGTTCACCTCTGTCTACAAGAACATAGACCTGTTGCTGGAGATTAAAGAGGAAGAGGAGTATTTCAACAGCACCACCGCAAGCAAAGGAAATAGAGGGACTGAGAACAGGTTGAGGAAGGCCATGTTCTGAGTGATGACTCAAGACAACAGGCACCCAGAGCCTGGCCCAACAAATTAGCTGTCAGGGCAGTCACTCCGAATGGGAAACATCTACCCCTCCATAAATGGTGATGATGCAGCATTGTGGGACCAGGTTAGAGGGGGGCCCACAAAAATAGAAAGTGTCTCTACAGCCTCCACGCAGCTCCAGCACGAGATTCCAGGTTCTGCTACAGGTGTGGCTGCGATGGACACATTGCTTTTCATTGTAAGAATGAGGAAAAGGCCAAGCTAGTGGTGGAGAGACTGCTCCAGCAGAAGAGAAATGGCAAAAGGGGATAGAGGAAACATCAGCCCCCAGTGAAAACTAGCTCCTGTCTGAAAGCTATGCCACAGAACATAAAATGTTTAGACATTCCTCAAGGTCTAATAGGACCATCATCCACTGTCTGTGTCAAACTCAATGGAATTTCACGTCATGCTCTACTAGACAGTGGATCACAAGTGACCATACTGTTTGAAGGGTAGCAACACTTAGCCCACTTTCCCATACACCCAGTGACAGGGATTGCCATCTGGGATCTCAGCAACACCACATACCCTTACCTTGGTTATGTAGTTCTTGACTTGGAGTTTCCCCGCAGAGGTGGCAGGTGTTCAAGAAAAGATGAAGGCGCTAGCACTTGTGTGCCCTGAAACCCCTGGACAAGATGACGTGTCTATCATCATTGGAACGAACGCCAGTCTGTTTGGGCAGGGCCAGAGATCGTGAAATCACTAAGAATCCACCCCCTGTGCACTGACGCCTATGAGAAGGCCCTCCCTGTGAAGAGGAATGACAAACAGATTGGCCATCTGACCTGGACAGGACCTGGTTCAGCAAAGTTTCCCCCAGAATATCATATCCCTCAACTGCTTCTTGAAAGTCTCTAAGCTACAGAAGACGGATGTACTGGTAATAGAGATGTCACTGAACAGTGTCCTTCATGGTCAGCTGTTAGTTCATCGAGAGGTGATTCCAGCATTATTTTGGAGAAAGACGACATCACCATATTGGCTTGAAATGAGTCCAACTGGGATATCACACTCCCTTCGGGGATTACTGTCGCTAAAGTTCTCAGAGCTGAAGCAGTCACTGATTCTACACTCATCAGTAAAGCAGAATGCCCTCCCGTTTCTCTGTCTTTCGACTTTGGTGACTCCCCTGTGCCCGATCACTGGAAGGAAAGACTCAGGAAGAAGATGAAGAGTGGCTGTATTCTCAACCCATGAGTGGGAAAGGTTGTCGAGCACACCATACGTCTAAATGATCCCAGCCCATTTAGAGAGCATTCAACACTACATTCACCAGCCGATATCGAGGATGTTTGAAGACACCTCCAAGAACTGCTGGTGACCGGCATGGTCACTGACTCCAGGAGTGGCAAGAAAGAGAATGGGTCAGTCAGAGTGTACGTCAACTATAGAACACTGAGCAAACACACAATTCCAGATCAGTACATGATGCTCTGAATAGCCTCACAGGTGTTAAACTTTGAGAAGTGGCTATTATCAGATGGCAATGAGCCCAAAAGACAAGGAAAAAAATCTGCCCCCTGGGGTTCTACCAGTTTGGAAGAACACAAGGAGAGGCTTGTGTTCTTTCTATCTATCTATCTATCTATCTATCTATCTATCTATCTATCTATCTATCTATCTATCTATCTATCTATCTATCTATCTATCTATCTATCTATCTATCTATCTATCTATCTATCTATCTATCTATCTATCTATCTATCTATCTATCTATCTATCTATCTATCTATCTATCGTGGAGGGCTGCAGAGATGGTTGTCCTTCTGGAAGGTTCTCCCATCTCCACAGAGGAACTCTAGAGCTCTGTCAGAGTGACCATCGGATTCTTGGTCACCTCCCTGACCAAGGCCCTTCTCCCCCGATTGCTCAGTTTGACCGCGCGGCCAGCTCTAGGAAGAGTCTTGGTGGTTCAAATTTCTTCCATTTAAGAATGATGGAGGCCACTGTGCTTTTGGGGACCTTCAACGCTGCTGAAATTCTTTCGTTCCCCAAATATGTGCCTCGACACAATCCTGTCTTGGAGCTCTACAGACAATTCCTTTGCCTCATGGCTTGGTTTTTGCTCTGACATGCACTGTCAAATGTGGGACCTTATATAGACAGGTGTGTGCCTTTCCAAATCATGTCCAGTCAATTGAATTTACCACAGTTGGACTCCAACCAAGACAGTTGGACTCCAATCAAGTTGTAGAAACATCTCAAGAATTATCAATTGAAACAGGATGCACCAGAGCTCAGTTTCGAGTCTCATAGCAAAAGGTCTGAATGTAAATAAGGTATTATTTTTTCCTCCCCAGTTTTCGATCTTGGCTCATCACTGCAACTCCCCAACGGGCTCAGGAGAGGTGAAGGTGGAGTCATGCGTCCTCAGAAACATGACCCGCCTAACCACGCTCATTAACACCCACCAGCTTAACCCCGAAGCCAGCCGAACCAATGTGTTGGAGGAAACACCATTCAACTGTCATCCGGGTTCAGCCCGCAGGCACCCTGCCCGCCACAAGGAGTCGCTAAAGTGCAATGAGCCAAGTAAAGCCCCACTGGCCAAACCCTCCCCTAACCCGGACAATGCTGGGCCAATTGTGTGCTGTCCTATGGCTCTCCCGACCACGGCCGTCCTTTGGCGCAGCCCGATATATAAACCCGGGTCCGTAGTGATGCCTCTAGCACTGCATGCTGAGGATTATATATTTTTTTTAAATCAATTTTAGAATTAGGCTGTAACATAACAAAATGTGAAAAAAGTCAAGGGGTCTGAATATTATCCGAAGGTACTATATATATTTTCATAAGTGCAACATGAATGCAAGAGACAGGTTGGAATGTCTGACTGAAATACAGGACAAATCAACCTTTTTTTCAACATTTGGTGATTGAATTTGCTGATAAAATGTGGGATTGTTTGGTTGCGGAACGTGGGACAATGGGCCAAAATGCAGGACTGTCCTGCACAATCCGGGAACTGTAGTCACCCTACTGTCAGGCTCTGGCCATAGAGAAGCTTTCCTTCTCTATATTTCTATGGTCAGAGTCTGGCAGATCTATTATTTCTACGTCTGTGTGGTGTTGTGTGTGGGATCCCTAATTAGAGGCAGCTGCTATGCATTACCTCTAATTAGGGATCTTACTTATATGTCTGTGTTCCACTCCGTTGGCGTGGTTCATTGTTATGTTGTCTCGTGTTCGTGCTATGTGTGTTCTTTTCATTATATATTATATTTGTATAATTCGTCAGTTCGTTTAATAAATATGTCGAACTATCGATACGCTGCGCCTTGGTCTCTCTACACACCCGAACGTGACACCTACCATGGACGTGCCCATACTACCATCCAACTCAGTAATGACTGTCCACATAAACTTCTGCCAGCGACACCCTGAAGTTGTTGGTATGGGGACATTGCAAGGATCGAAGGGGGGAGAGTGTAGCCCAGGCCCTTTACTGCTACCAGTTAATGCCTAGGGAGATGGCGCAAATGGGGCAGTTTGATTGGGCAGAGCAAGAGTTCAGCCTGTTTCTGGAGTTTCTTCGAGTCTAGTCTGAAGATTAGTTTTGGGCGATTAAGTGAAATTCTGGTTATTTTTCAGTTTGACTAATTATTTTAATTCCATTTTGTTCTGTTTTTTTTCTGTGAGCTCAATGTGCACATGGCACAGTTTCTCTTGAGATTAATCAGATTTGAACCCTGGTGTTCTGACTAAATTCTCAATCTGTTTCTCATACCATCATGGCCATCTAATCATCCCCAGCTTCCAATTGGCTCATTCATACCCCCTCCTCTCCCCTGTAACTATTTCCCAGGTCGTTGCCTTAAATGAGAATGTGTTATCAGTCAACTTACCTTGTACAATAAGGGGAAAAAGTACTGTGTGTTCAGAGTAGCTAGTGAGACAGTTGTGTCGTGAGTACTGTGTGTCAGAGTAGTGTAGGTTGAGCTCAGATAGCGACCCTAGATACAAGGAAATGTGAGCGTTTCCTCTGAGTCATTTCCTCTGAGTCTCGTGAATAAACGTAATCTGGCTAACTAGCAAAGCTAGCCCTCCGTTTCCCACCACTGCACTGAATACGGTCTCTCGCCTGCATTCTGCTCCCAGAACTCACAGACACAGAGAAGTGTTCATCAAGTCCAGTTGAGGGACGAAGCACTGCAACGTAATAAGACTACATTTCAGAGCTCTGAATAGTAATAAAGGGTACCCCAGGTTTTTTAAGGTTTTACTTTATTGAAGGTTTGTTTTTTTCTGATGGTGTATTTCTGAGTTTACTATGAGTTTATGAATAATTTGAATTTAAGGTAGTCTGTACTGTCCAAATGTAATACATTTGACTAATACCAGATTATTTATGTTAATTGCCTTTGCAACAGTACTCTTTTTGCGTTGTTTTGTGAACAATCGTCGACAAGGACTCCAGCATGTAGCACCATTCATGGATTTATTATCTGATACTGAAACAGCACGGATGGCACGTCATGCAATGCAGCCACCACAAATCATTCTACTCTGCACGCGAGAACTGGTTTGGTGCTTGTTGACTGGGACGATTCTAACTCAAGCACCTCCCCTCATAAAGCAAACCCTCCAGTAAGGTTCCATGTTGAGTAGGTGAAAGCAAAACTAAACTAAACTCCAAAACACTATTGGCTTACAATAGAGTGGCAAGGGGAATCGTCAATAATAACTCTGTTACACTCCCCCCTACTGATTCCCACTTGCAAACTAAACAGAAAATACACGACTGCACTATCCAAACATGCTAGGTACAGGAACACTCAACATGTGAACAAAATTATGATGACATTTTTTTGGGGACCACTTGGAAGTGAAAACAAAAGGGTAGAGATGTGTACCGAGGATACGACCCTTCTTCTGAAACAGTACCAGTAAATATTAAAGTCGTCAGACTATTCCCCACAAGAATTAGTGAAAAGAGGTTGATCAGTCCCCTTAGCCCTCATAGGTCAACATGCCTGTCACATGCCTCTTAAGGATCGGACCCTTTTTTTTTTTTAAATGCCTAAAATGACATCCGAATCTAACTGGTTGTAGCTCGGGACCTGAAGCAAGGATATGCATATGCTTGATACCATTTGAAAGTAAACACTTTGAAGTTTGTGGAAATGTGAAATTAATGTAAGAGAATATAACACATTAGATCTAGTAAAAGATAATACAAACAAAAAAACATGCTTTTTCAAAAAATAATTCCATCTTTGAAATGCAAGAGAAAGGTCATAATATCATATAGGAGTTTAGGTGCAATTCAGATTTTGTGTGTGTGCAAAGTTTCAGATTGATCCAGTGAAGCGTTGCATTACTGGACTATTTTGTCCAGTAATTTGATCCCAATTTGATAAAATTATACATTTACAAGTACATAACTATAGAGAACATACAAAAATTATAAAATGTAAGTTTACACACTCCCAGGAATGTCATACATGATGGATCATTAGCTTATACACTAACTTTCACACATCTAGATGGCCGGGCGGGGTGGGTGTGGAGCCAGAGACAGCAGGGGTTCAAACTGTAGAACACAGTTCACATTTTAATATGAACGTTTATCAAACAAAACTTTGCCACATTTTATCTCTGGGACCCTCAAGATGACTGAATTTAAGTACATTATTTACCTTCACTGTCATAAATTGTCCCCCCTTTGACACCCTCAGGACATAGTTAGCTTTGCATCATCTTCCCTTAGATAGTTCTGAACTGGATATAAGTTCAGAAGGTCAGTAGCACCAGCACTTGAGTCCATCAATCGTTGTTGCCTCTCGTAATCATGACATGCCCATCCCCCACCAGCAATTACTCCATAAAGGCATTCAGGTTTCCTAAATGGGCAGTCAAGAGGTCCACCTTTGTTGCATGGTTTCCCATTAAAGTTAACGTACTGTCCTGCTTTCCCATAAACAGGTATCACCTCACGTGGTGCTTCATTCATTTCCCAATCCATTGTCACAGTTGTTCTCCTTAGTCATTTGCTTAACAGTAGTCTGAATAAAAAATAACTTCAGTAAAGGTAAGACACAGCAAAACACTACTCCCATTAAAACCAAAGCTACACCAATCATTATTGCTATTTTTGCAAACATTGATCCCCAGTGTCCCAGAGCATTTTCCAACCAGTCCCAGACATGTGCATCATGTCCCACATTGGCTTTTACCTCTTGTCATAGTCCCTTAAGCATTGACATCGCTTCAGTGTGAAAGATCCTCCTGGGGCAGTATTGTTTCGAATAAAGGTGCAACAATCACTTCCGAACATCACACAGACTCCAGTCTAAAGCCTGTCTATTCTGCCAGGTCATTTTACTTGTTGCGTGGACTTGTTCACCTAAGGCAATCAACGCTGAGTCAGTATATAGTAAATGTAATTTATCCATTCCATGTTTTTATTAGGCAATATCCAAACAAGTATTGATTCAAAGCCTGCTTAGATTTCACTTCTAGCTTTAAATTCGTTAGGGATTCCTCTGGGCTGACCTATAGAATCCAACTTGATATTGGGATCAGGTTGATATGCTCTTCTCACTCTGTGTCTTGCTAGCACCTCCTGGTGCGTTTGTATAATTGACACCTGATGGACTGTTCTAACTAAAGCACAAAGTCCAGTCCAATTAACTGGAAGGACATTTAACAGTTTGTTCTTCTTTGGTCATACATTGTCCTGTCTGTTCTACATATATTGTTCCAGTGGTGTTGACACTTGTCCTTACTTGTTCTATTCTCCAGTGTTTAGGGTGAAAACCCAAAGTCGATGGCAGCGAGGTCAGTGGTGGAGAACTCTGGGGTATCTGTGGCGTCCTGATGCCCCTGAAGATCTTGGAGTTCTTGAAGATCTCGGAGTTCTGGAAGTTCTTGATGGTCTTAGAGTTCTGGATGGTCTTGAAGTTCTGTGCGTTCTGGGGGGTCTGGACGGTCTTGGGAGTCTAGGAGGTCGTTGCTACGAGGTTCATCTGAGTCTGGCCCTGTACTGAGGGCATCAACCAGAGCACGTAGCTCAGCAGCATTATCCTCACTGCCATCTTCCCCCATCTCCGGAGTCTGGCGATTCCCAGCAGAGAGTGTTGATTCTGCTTGAGTTTCCTTCCCCTCCCTCTCTTCTTCTGTTCCTGTTTCATCTTCTTCCCCAGATGGTGTTTCAGCAGCTTCAGCTCCCTCATCTCCATGTTGTTGTTCCCCTCGTGGTACTGTGGGGCAGTGATTGAGGTGGTACCAGGTTGAGCTCCCCTCTACTCGAACAGCTGTTGGCGTAGCCTAGGTGACAGTGTATGGTCCCTCTCGTCTTGGCTCGTTCCACTTCCTCCTGAAGACCCTCAGCTTTACCCAGTCTCCGATCTGGACAGGGATTTCATCTCTGTCCTCTCTGTCTGGCACCTCCTGGGCTTTCCTAGAATGAGAATACAAAGACCTAACAGTAGAAGTTAGTTTCTTCATATAATTTAACAGATCATCTTCCAGTCTAGTCAGGTCAGTCTGTTTGTCAGTCATGGGCCTATGATACGGAACATTCATGGGACGGCCTGTTAACATCTCATGAGGGCTATACCCAGTACCTCTGTTGGGGCTACATCTCATTCTCATCATCACCAGAGGTATACATTCTACCCAGGCTCTGCCTGTTGAGTGGCAGGCCTTAGCCATCACTTTTTGGGTGATAGATACAGACACATTTCTGATCTATCCCTAGTATAAGGGAAATTTGGGCTACGACATCTCCTGTGACATGGGTGCCGTTTGTCTGCAGACAAGGTTTCTGGGATTCCGAATCTATGGAATATTTCCCTTACCAGAATTTGTAGCTACTGTTGAAGCATCACAGTGGGTATACCCATCTTGTGACTCGGTCAATTATCACTAGACAATAGCGCTTTCTCTCCTTTCTCTCAGTCATATCAACGAAGTCCATTGCGATGTGTGTAAATGGGCCACTAGGTGAGGGGAAATGACCTGGTTTAAAAGGCGTCCTCTTGGCAATGTTATATTGTATGCACGTGACGCATATTAAAAAGTAATCTCATATTTTAAAAATATTAAATTTGGGGGTTCTGTTGGGCAGAACCAATCTCGTGAAAAACCTTATGTACCATATCCCCTCTTGACGAATGACTCACAAACCATGAGCCATTCGGCAAACCTACGGAATGAGCTGCGCTGGCAACACAAGTTTATCTGAAAGGTGTTGTCTCCAGAGGCCATCAGGGCCCCGGGGGCAACCTCTGGCCTCCCATAGGGAGTGAGACATGTGGTCAGTCGCCTGTTGTTGTTGCAACTCAACAGGCGAGGCCACAGCAGAAGCCAGATACACAGCATGGGTGTGACACCTTGCAGCAGCAGCTTTATTACCTAAGCTAATGCGGTCCTGGTTGCCTGTGTGGGCACAAACCTTCTAATACGTTCCAGATGCATTCATAAAATCACTACCTTTCCAAACCCCTACGCATGATAAGCAAACACCACGTATGCCGAATCAGAATATATGTTAACATGTAAACCACTACCTAGTTTACATACCTCAGAAAGGGCCGTCATAGTAAATAATAATTTGTTCTTTCTAGCCAAAGGTGAAATAAAACAAAAAAGAAAAAGAAACGTTTCTATCAATATTGTCCTATCAAGTGAGACAATTCCATAACCTGCATGTGTCAGTGTATATAAATGCATTAAAAATAAAAGTTCCATAACCTGCATGTGTCAGTGTCTATAAATGCAGTAAAAATAAAAGTTTCTATCAATATTGTCCTATCAAGTGAGACAATTCCATAACCTGCATGTTTTCAACCTGTGTCAGTGTCTATATATGCAGAACCATCTACAAAGAGATTAACATCAGGGAGCTCAAGTGGTTAATCAAAAAGTTCTGGTCATGCCTTTGAGTCTTGTTGGACTTGACCTTCAGAGTGATGATTGGGTCTTTAGGACCTTCAGGAAATATTTACTGGTGACACTGGAGGAGGGGGTCAGGGCATCCCTATTCTTGATTATTCTGTTGCGGGAACCAGGCCTGGTTTGCCGTTGGAGGCTGTTAGGGCCCTCCATACTTTCGTCCATTCATTGGTTGAGTCTTGGGAAGGTCCTTGATTAACATAGTGGGGTGGCCCTGCAGGGGATGCTCTTCCTTCTCTTCCACCCTGGAAATGTCTTCTTCCAGCATTCCCTCTACATTGTCCTCTTCCCCTCTGCTGCCATTGATGTTGCTGTTTCTGTGGGCACATGTTTCTCATATGACCTGCTATGGCACAATCCCAACATACCAGCTGATGTTGTTGTTTTTGGGTTCCCATATGGTTGAGGGGGAAACTGAGCTGCAGGTGTCTGGGGAAACTGTGATGCAGGCGCTGGTGGAGGTTGTGGTGATGGCTGAGGTGCTGGGGTTACAGCCATCATCAGATTGTTGGTTTTACCTTTGTCTAGCTGGGCTAGTTGGGCCTTCTTTAGTGATGATGCAACACCTGCCTGTAAATTCTTCATGCTTTCATGACCTTCATTCCCTTCTCCATTTACACTTTCACTTTGGTCTTTTCTTCTACTTTCACGTTCATTGTCTTTTCTCCTCTGTTCTTCTCTTTCTCTTCTTCTTTCATCTCGTCTTCTCTCTTCCTCTCTGTCTCTACTTTCTGTTCCCCCTCATCTTCTTCTTCTTCATCATCACAGCATCGTCTTCTCTCTTCAACTGCTTTGTCTGTCTCTCTTCTGACTTTCTTCTTCTCGTCTCTTATCTTTCTTCTCTGTTTCTTCTCCCCATGACTTCCTGTCCTCTTCTCCATCATCATAGAATAGTTTGTTCTTCGCCTCTGCTCTGACATTCTTATCTTGAGCTTTCATCAGGGTAAAGACATTTTGACTGGGCTCTTGCATCATCCATTATGTCCCCTAATTCTTGAGACATCCGGCCTGGTGGTGGAGAATTGTTGTTATCTTGGTCTGGCAGGGTTCCAGGTCCCTGTGTGTCTTCTACCAGCAGGTTAAGTCTTCAGTAAAAACGACTTTCTTGGTAATCTTCAACTCCTCCTTATTTCTTGGCTATGGGAGACCAGCCAATTGGGGATGCTAGTTCATTCGGGAGCAGTAGGGAGGGGGTCACAATCCAAGGTATTTCTTCATTGTTAATTCATTCTTCAAACAGGTGGCTTTTCGCTGACTCTAGAACAAGTTGCTGTTACAGAGAATAGGGTGGCCTGCTTTTTCCCCCTTTTTCCTTATCACTCTGTAGGCTGTTCACAATGGGCCCTTCGGGGCGATTGGAGCTCCTGTAATATTAACGAAATAATAAAACAAAAATGTTCTTATTTCAAATGTTTGGTATATAAAGTGTACCTATATGTTCATATGAAGACATTTTAAAAATATGCCAAAATATAATGTGTAGATTATCCTCTATTCCGCATAAGTGAAGTAAGAACAAGGTGTAAAACAAATGTTAATTATGTCTCGTGTAATGTATATGTGGTCTAAGACTGTTGTCCCCTATGGATTAACCACGGCACAGTAAATGGCTAAAAATAATTAATAACTGGTATATATTACTTCAAAACTATTCCCTTCTAAAATAGCATGGGTCAGTAATACATAAATAGCTCTATTTTCCTAATACAGCAAGGGTGCATGCATTCAAGGTCCATCCCACACACAGGCAACTCTTCGAGCATCAAATGTTAAATCCACTCAGCCAGGGCAAATGCCCTTTGTTCAAACACGTATTGAGATACACCAGAATCATAACTCCGCCATCTATTGGGGTGTCACTTTCTTGCATTTGGAGAGACCAATTCGCAGCCCATACTTTGTAGTTCAACATTGTTTAATGTTTTACTGACATATACGTATAACATGTAACATGGAGCTATGCAAAATAAACACGATGCACACAAAACTGAAAACACACTTACTTTGACTTTGACTTGAAGATATAATGACCCACACCCAGGTGTGGAACATACAAACATATGTAGGATTCCTAAATAGAGACAATGCACTGCAGCTGCCTCTAATTAGGAATCCAACACAAACCACGACCAGAAACAGAAATCTGTCAGACTCTGACCATGGCTGTATAGAGAAGCAAAAGGCCTCTCTATGGCCAGAGCCTGACATGGGGTTGTCCTATGTGTAATGTGGACTAAAATGCTAATCTATTTCTTATGTCAGTGGATACCTAATACTACCTATTTAACACAGTAAAATGTTATTATAGGGGAAGAAAACAGCGGTACGGAAACACAGTGCATACAACAGTATAATACTTTATGTATTCTGTCTCACCATTCCCATACAAACAGAGTGGTAAATTACTTAAAAATGTGTGTGGTCCAAGTGAACAGATAGTTTAACAGTATTACAGCCGTTGGCCAGCCAGGCTACGTTGAAAGGCTCAATAAATACAGGGACTAGGGACGTAATAGGTGTAGTCTGAATTAAGTTTCATTGGAAAATGGCCCTAAACTAGTTTCAAAAGAGGTTTCACTCACTAAATTCGTTAGTTCCTATAAAAGTTTTAGCATATAAATCAAGGTCCAGCGCGGCACACCTAGCCTGGTGTCCGTTGTTACTAAAAATCCACTCACAAAATAAAAAAACCCTTAGTTCAAACAGGTGTCTAGACAATTCAGAACTTTCACCCCATCATCGTAGCAAATGTTTGGTTTACCGTCCCACACACAATCAGGACAAACTCGTCAGTTTACCGTCCTGTCACTCCGGAGTACAATCACAGGCCTTTATCTTTTATACCCTCCCCGAGTTAACACCTTTAAATACACCTCCTTACGTGCAACCCTCTACATGTGCACAGTACCAGTTCAAAGTACAAAACTCCTAAATACAAAACTCCTCTAATACAAGCCTCTAAATACAGCCCTTTAAATGCACAACTCTAAATATACAGTGGGGAGAACAAGTATTTGATACACTGCCGATTTTGCAGGTTTTCCCACTTACAAAGCATGTAGAAGTCTGTAATTTTTATCATAGGTACTCTTCAACTGTGAGTGACGGAATCTAAAAATCCAGAAAATCACATTGTATGATTTTTAAGTAATTCATTTGCATTTTATTGCATGACATAAGTATTTGATACATCAGAAAAGCAGAACTTAATATTTCGTACAGAAACCTTTGTTTGCAATTACAGAGATCATACGTTTCCTGTAGTTCTTGACCAGGTTTGCACACACTGCAGCAGGGATTTTGGCCCACTCCTCCATACAGACCTTCTCCAGATCCTTCAGGTTTCGGGGCTGTCACTGGGCTCCCTCCAAAGATTTTCTATTGGGTTCAGGTCTGGAGACTGGCTAGGCCACTCCAGGACCTTGAGATGCTTCTTACGGAGCCACTCCTTAGTTGCCCTGGCTGTGTGTTTCGGGTCGTTGTCATGCTGGAAGACCCAGCCACGACCCATCTTCAATGCTCTTACTGAGGGAAGGAGGTTGTTGGCCAAGATCTCGCGATACATGGCCCCATCCATCCTCCCCTCAATACGGTGCAGTCGTCCTGTCCCCTTTGCAGAAAGGCATCCCCAAAGAATGATGTTTCTACCTCCATGCTTCACGGTTGGGATGGTGTTCTTGGGGTTGTACTCATCCTTCTTCTTCCTCCAAACACGGCGAGTGGAGTTTAGACCAAAAAGCTCTATTTTTGTCTCATCAGACCACATGACCTTCTCCCATTCCTCCTCTGGATCATCCAGATGGTCATTGGAAAACTTCAGACGGGCCTGGACATGCGCTGGCTTGAGCAGGGGGACCTTGCGTGCGCTGCAGGATTTTAATCCATGACGGCGTAGTGTGTTACTAATGGTTTTCTTTGAGACTAAAGGTCCCAGCTTTCTTCAGGTCATTGACCAGGTCCTGCCGTGTAGTTCTGGGCTGATCCCTCACCTTCCTCATGTTCATTGATGCCCCACGAGGTGAGATCTTGCATGGTACCCCAGACCGAGGGAGATTGACCGTCATTTTGAACTTCTTCCATTTTCTAATAATTGCGCCAACAGTTGTTGCCTTCTCACCAAGCTGCTTGCCTATTGTCCTGTAGCCCATCCCAGCCTTGTGCAGGTCTACAATTTTATCCCTGATGTCCTTACACAGCTCTCTGGTCTTGGCCATTGTGGAGAGGTTGGAGTCTGTTTGATTGAGTGTGTGTACAGGTGTCTTTTATACAGGTAACGAGTTCAAACAGGTGCAGTTAATACAGGTAATGAGTGGAGAACAGGAGGGCTTCTTAAAGAAAAACTAACAGGTCTGTGAGAGACGGAATTCTTACTGGTTGGTTGGTGATCAAATACTTATGTCATGCAATAAAATGCAAATTAATTATTTAAAAATCATACAATGTGATTTTCTGAATTTTTCAACTGTCTCTCGCAGTTGAAGTGTACCTATGATAAAAATTACAGACCTTAATTACATGCTTTGTAAGTAGGAAAACCTGCAAAATCGGCAGTGTATCAAATACTTGTTCTCCCAACTGTAGATGTAAAGTAATCAATAAGTTCTAGTATGGTAACATGTAACAAGTATATTTCAAGCTAGAACCCAACACATCCTGTTGGATAATTTCCAAGGTATATATTAATTTACATTTTATTATGCATATGCTTTATTAGAACATATTGCCTTATATTGTATATAAGCTTGAAGCAGTGTCTGAGACAATGACCTTTTCTCAGTTCTGTGCAGACACTCCTGAGGTCTTGAAACACCCTGGTCTAGCTGACGGGTTGAAACTATGTATCATCTCCTTTGAGTCCTGTGTGTGTGCTCCTTTGAGACCTGTGTGTGTGTCAATGCTAAAGATTGTCCTGTGTGTGTACTCCTTTGAGTCCGGTTTGTGTGCTCCTTTGAGACCTGTGTGTGTGTCAATGCTAAAGATTGTTTTGAGCTGTGCCTACAGAAACGTATCAAATGGAATACAGCCCCATGCATCTGCTCCTCTCAGACGACCTTGCGATTTATCAATTTGGTTCTTTGGGAGTATGAGCAGTTGAAGTCCTGAGAGTAGATCATTTGTACTATTGCTATGGTTTCGCCACTGTTGTTTCATCACCTCAAAGATTCAGTGCCAAAAGGGCGTAGACAACAAGCTTTGAAACAATAGTGGGAGAAAGTCAGAAGGAGTGACTCATTTACATATGTGGGAAGGAACATGCATGCTAAATATTGTATAAGATAAGTGTACTGAGGTTGGGAGACAGGATGCTCTGCAGACCACCCTCAGACTATATTTCTTCTGTAAATAAAGTCTATATTGCTTTTACAAACTCTGAACTTGCCTTACTTTAAAGAAAAGAAGGGAAGATTCACAACATAATTGGCGAGCTTGCCAGGAGTGGCTTGGGACCAGACAGGTGCTGAGCCGATCGAGGGATGCTGGACGAGACACACAAACTAACAGTGGCCACTGTATAGAGGTAAGCATGTTCTTACTATAGTACAAACATTTGTGTAGTTCGATCAGCTGATCTCGAATGGCAGGTACCGGAGGTCTCTCCAAATTTCGGGCTAAAGTTTTATCACTGTTTGATATAAAAGCACAGAGTTTGTAGAAGTAAAAAATAAAACCATGCATGAATGATTAATTAATCTATGAGAATGCCTGCCTATATCACTACAAGAGGTTTCCCGAAGTGCGTGGAACATATTGTAGGTTTGATTGGGTAGATGCAGAGTCCCTGTGAGTCTTGTCATAGGATACATGCCAAAGTGTGTGTATTCTGTGAGATTACAAAAAGCAGGGTAACAAGCGGAGTCCCTGTGAGTCTTGTCATAGGATACATGCCAAAGTGAGCGTGTTCTGTGAGATTACAAAAAGCAGGGTAACAAGCAGAGTCCTTGTGAGTACTGTTATAGAGTACATGCCAGCGGGTATGTAGGCTGTAAGAGTTACAACAAGCAGGGTAACTAGATGGTCATTTAGAATTGAAATAGAGAAATCCTGCAGCTACCGCTAAATAGCATATTATGTATTGCTAATTTAGGTGTGAACGGGCAGGTCTCTGTGGCTACCGCTACAGCGACCCGAAGGGCATCACTGTAGGTCTGTATGGGCAGGTAGCATCTGTGATACCGCTGTATCGATTTAGGGGAATCGATAGAGGACTGCTTGGACAGACGAAAATCCTGTATAATAACGTTCTTGTCTGTGTTGTGGAAGTGGATCAGAAAAGAAGGCCGGATTTACAGGTCGCTTAGGAAAGCGTAAAAACAAAAAAAAAGTTGTTGTATTGTTTCAAGTTTGTGGTTACCGCCGCACGATAGAGAAAGGTGTGGGCTGCTCGGACAAACAAGATAGTGTTTTGTAAAGACTGTACAGGAAGGAGACCTGTATTGAGAGTCTGTAGTTGAAGTTTGTTATTTGTATTGTGAAATCTGTGTTGTAAATTTGTGTTATTTGTCTTGTGTGACTGCAGTATAAACCGGTATTGTAAATGCTTTTGCATTGCTTTTTGGTCTAAACTCCACTCGCCGTGTTTGGAGGAAGAAGAAGGATGAGTACAACCCCAAGAACACCATCCCAACCGTGAAGCATGGAGGTGGAAACATCATTCTTTGGGGATGCCTTTCTGCAAAGGGGACAGGACGACTGCACCGTATTGAGGGGAGGATGGATGGGGCCATGTATCGCGAGATCTTGGCCAACAACCTCCTTCCCTCAGTAAGAGCATTGAAGATGGGTCGTGGCTGGGTCTTCCAGCATGACAACGACCCGAAACACACAGCCAGGGCAACTAAGGAGTGGCTCCGTAAGAAGCATCTCAAGGTCCTGGAGTGGCCTAGCCAGTCTCCAGACCTGAACCCAATAGAAATTATTTGGATGGAGCTGAAAGTCCGTATTACCCAGCGACTGCCCCGAAACCTGAAGGATCTGGATGGAGGAGTGGGCCAAAATCCCTGCTGCAGTGTGTGCAAACCTGGTCAAGAACTACAGGAAACGTATGATCTCTGTAATTGCAAACAAAGGTTTCTGTACGAAATATTAAGTTCTGCTTTTCTGATGTATCAAATACTTATGTCATGCCATAAAATGCAAATTAATTACTTAAAAATCATACAATGTGATTTTCTGGAATTTTGTTTTAGATTCCGTCACTCACAGTTGAAGAGTACCTATGATGAAAATTACAGACTTCTACATGCTTTGTAAGTAGGAAAACCTGCAATATCGGCAGTGTATCAAATACTTGTTCTCCCCACTGTATAAGAAATGCATATGTTGGGGTCAATGGAGGGTGGATAAGAACTAGGTGCATGGAAAGTTACTGAGTGAGACAAGGGGGAAGGCAGAAAGTTTACATGCTGTCAAAACATGTTACTGTTAAATCTCATGGCTCCTATGGAGGGAGGCAAAGGGCAACAGTTTGGTTTCAGTCACTGATAAGGTAGGACAGTCGTGGATTAGGGAGGAGCGAGGAATTCGGCCCGAGGTCAGGTCAGATGGAGTGAGAAGGAACAGTCCTATCCCACACATATATACTTCCACACCCAGGAAAGGTTCTAGCATGAGGCAGGGCCATGACGACACCCGTGAGAGGAACCAATTAAGTTCCAGACTAGCAGAGATGTAGTAGGCGGAGTCCAGACGGAATTGGCCTGTTGAGACGACAACCTCACCTTGGACGCACTCATTGCGAAGGCCATCCATCTGGATAACCTACTTCGGGAGCGTTGTTATTCTCATCGCTTCTCTCCCTCCATCGGCAGACACTCGGGATCAGAGCCTGAACCCATGGAGGTAGGGGTCACACGCCTCCCCGCGGCGGAGCGCCGCAGAAGGATACAGCTGGGGTTCTGTCTGTACTGTGGGCAAGGAGGGCACAAGCTCCAGTGGTGTCCGGCACTTCCGAATTCGGGATACACAAGAACAGAGGGACGGTCACGTGATCTTCCACCCCCTGGGGCAGGACTGAGTATTCCATCTTCATCACTTACTGCCAGGCTCTTTTTTGTGTCCATCACACTGGTTGACTGTCCCTCATGTACTGTGTCTACAGCTTTAGTGGATTCCGGTGCCGCGGGAAACTTTATGGACCAGACCCTTGCCTCCTCTCTCAATATTATCTCATACCCGCTCTCCTCTCCTTTTCCAGTTCAAGGCCTCGATTGTCGGCCATTAGGATCCGGAACCAACACACACATCCCCAACCACTCACCCTCACCATGGAGTCCAGTCATCAGGAAAACATCCCATTCTTCATTACCAGTGCACCAGTTAACAAGATCATCCTCTGCCTTCCTTTGCTTCAACGCCATAACCCTAACATTTCATGGTCGAGGATGAGAATCATAGACTGGTCACCTGAATGCCGGAGGACCTGCTTCCCTGTCCCCTGTGGTATACCAGGACCTGCAGGAGGTATTCTCCAAGACCTGCGCTATCTGTCTTCCTCCTCATCGCCCCGGGACTGTGCCATCGACCTGCTTGCCGGTGCAGCACCTCTGCGCAGACGCATCTACCCTCTGTCTGTGGCTGAGACCCAGGCCATGGAGGATTGCATGCAAGAGGCGCTACAACAAGGTTTCATCCGCACGTCCACTTCTCCTCCGTCAGCTGGTTTCTTCTTCGTGGCCAAGAAGGATGGAGGATTACGTCCATGCATTGACTACAGAGGACTCATTGAAATTACCATGAAGTATCGGTACCCTCTCCCGTTGATGCCGGCAGCCATCGAACAGCTACGCGGGGCCCGGTTCTTCACTAAACTGGACCTGCGGAGTGCTTACAATTTCATCCACATCCGGGAGGGGGATGAATGGAAGACAGCGTTCAGCACGATGTCTGGCCACTACGAGTACTTGGTGATGCCCTTTGGCTTAGCCAATGCTCCGTCAGTGTTCCAGGCATTTGTTAACGAGGTGTTCAGGGACATGATCGGACGCCAGGTGATCGTATACATCGATGACATCTTGATCTACTCGGCCAACCTGGAAGATCACATCACCTACATTTGAGCAGTCCTGGAACGCCTCCTGGCCAACCACCTGTTGGTCAAGGCTGAGAAGTGCTGTCTCCTTCTTGGGTTACCAAATCAGCCCGCAGAGAGTGAAGATGGACGACAAGAAGGTAGATGCAGTCAGGTCATGGCCAGTCCCAACCACCATTAAGGGGTTACAACGTTTTTGGGGGTTTTTCATCAGGAACTTCAGCTCTGTCGCCGCTCCTCTCACCTCTCTCCTTAAGGGAGGTCCCCATAAGTTGGTGGGGAGCCCAGCAGCCGATGAGGCCTTCGGTCTACTTAAGGGACGTTTTTACCTCCGCCCTATTGCTCAAACATCCAGATCCCACGATATGGTGGACGCTTCAGAGGTAGGCGTGGGGGCAGTTCTGTCTCAATGACAGGGTAATCCACAGAAGTTGTACCCATGTGTGTTTTACTCTAAGAAACTGTCCTCTGCAGAGAGGAACTACGACGTTGGTGATCATGAGCTCCTGGCGGTGAAGTTGGCATTAGAGGAGTGGAGACCATTCGTCATTCTCACCGACCATGGGAACCTGGAGTACATACGGACAGCGAGGAGGCTGAATCCGCAGCAAGCAAGGTGGGCCCTTTTCTTCACAAGTTTTGAGTTCACGCTGACCTGTCGCCAGGTTCAAAGAACACCAAGGCCCTGTCCAGAGTGCGCCTAGAAATCCCATCCTCCCGAGTCTTAGCTCCTGTGGTCTGGGACATAGATGTGGAGATCCGCCAGGCTCTGGAGAAGGAGCCTGCACTCACTAACTGTCCTCCTGAGCGCATTTACGTTCCCACAGGGATAAGGCACTGGTTACTGACCTGGGCACACACAGCTGTCGTTGCTGGTCATCCAGGTATTACTCGCTCTACTCAATCCATCTCTGGGAAATACTGGTGGCCCACCTTAGTGCAAGATGTCACTCGCTACGTCAACTCCTGTTCTGTATGTGCCCAAACCAAATCCCCCCGGAATGCTCCAGCAGGGAAGTTTCTTCCCCTTCCCGTGCCTCAGTGCCCCTGGTCCCATCTATCCATTGACTTTGTTACTGATCTCCCATCCTCTGATGGTTTCACCACCATTTTGGTGGTTGTGGATAGATTTTCAAAATCCTGTAGTTTAATCTCTCTTTCTGGTCTCACTTCCGGGTACTGGCCTCAGTCCAACAGGCAGGTGGAGATGATGAACCAGGAGCTGTGGAGGTTGCTGAGGAGCCACTGCCAGGACCGGCAGGGAGAGTGGGCGGATTCCTTCCATGGGCAAAGTACACCCAGAATTTGCTACGTCACTCTACTGGGTTGACCCCCTTCCAGTGTGTTCTGGGTTTTCAGCCAGCCCTGGCGCCCCGGACCCCTGGCCAGACCGAAGAGGTATGGAACGATGCCCATTTGAGACTCCAGCGTGCCGTCCACCGTAAAAAGGGTGAAATCCTGCACTAAGGTGGGCCACCAGTATTTCCCAGAGATGGATTGAGTAGTGTGAGTAATACCTGGATGTCCAGCGACCACAGGTGTGTGTGCCCAGGTCAGTAACCGGTGTCTTATCCCTGTGGGAACGTAAATGCGCTCAGAAGGACGGTTAGTGGCGGATCTCCACATCTACGTCCCAGACCACAGGAGCTACGACTCGAGAGGATGGGATTATAGATCGCTACCCCTGTGTTCCACCCTGGGGAGTGTCTGGCTTTCTACCAGGAACCTGCCACTCCGCCTACCCTGCAAGAAACTGAGCCCTGGTTTGTGGGGTCGTTCAAGGTTCTCCGGAGGGTCAACGAGGTGACATATAGGTTACAGCTTCCCAGTCATTACAGTAACTCACCTTATTTTCATGTCTCCCTTCTCAGGCCGGTGGTTCCTGGTCCCCTAGCTGATGCTGTCCCCCATGACACCCCCCTTGGACATCGAGGGGAGTCCGGCATATGCAGTCAGACTGTCACATCTACTCCAGCTCCTCCCCTCGATGTCGGCGGTATACTAACCACTGGTCCTGGGATCCATCATTACGTACACCTGGCACCCATCATTACGCACACCTGCAAATCATGATACTCACCTGGACTCCATTACCTTCCTGATTACCTCCCCTATATCTGTCACTCCCTTGGGTTCCTTCCTCAGTCCGTATTATTCCTGTGTACATGCTTATCGCCACTGTTACATGTTTGTTGTTTTATTAAACGTTTCACCTGCACCTCCTTCTTGACTCAGTGTCTCCATTACAACTAGTTTATTCAGCAGACAAGATTTGCTTAGAATTCTGTGGCATTATTTTATATTATGAAGAATACAATTGAACAAAGCTGAATACAATAGAAAGGCGAGATAATGCAAAATTATTTGAGGGAGTGCGCACATGCGGCTATTCTGGGTTAAGTATTCCTATATGCTTATTTTAGAGTTATTAATGTTACTTTATAAGTTCTACAAACGTTAGGCTATATGTTTTAATAGATTGTAAAGCTGCATGATGCGACTAATGATTAGAAAAAAAGTCGCTTGAAAGGCCAGAGCTCTGCTTTGTTTATTGTGCAGGCTGTAAACAATACATCAGTCACTCATTCACAATTTGACAAGAACTTGATAATGCCACGAATTTCACGGCGGCATCCCCTTTGTGTTGTCGTAATGCACCCTAAAGAAAATCCATGACTTTTGCAGCCTGTGGCCGTTGTGCTGCTCGCTCCATCACGTTATCTGGTAGCCTGTGAGAAAAAAGTCAAACAGACATATCGGGGACGAAACTGCGCGCTTCCTTATCCAATTCCGAGGTGCATATTGAAGATATTGGAAGAACTGTGCACATTTACTTTGTCAGCCAACAAGATGAGTAGGCCTAACGGACAGTAAAAGCACTAGCCTATGTCAATCTACTATCCCCCATAGTACAAAAGTAAACCTATTCTATTATGTGCGAGAAATAAATATTCCGGACAGTTGTGAGATGCAATAGATCCCAAATGTAATACAACCACTAGCATCAAAAATGTGTTTTATGCAATGTGGCTAACAGATCATAACGTTAAGCTTAAAATGTTGATCAACTATTAGGCTATTTCTTCACTTAAGCGCAGTAATGCGCACATGGTAGTGGGCTATAAGCGCAAATGTTCCACTTATCAAAAATGACCACAAATGTAATTATGCATGTCATGCTTTTATTATAAAGGTGCATTTTTATGTTGAAAATTATGTTCCTTGAAACTCACGCGCTGCTTATGTATGCCAGTTAGGCTCTACACCCCTTGTACAGCGGATTAATATGCTTAATTTTAAGAAGTTATTTGTGTCACACCCTGATCTGTTTCACCTGTCTTTGTGTTTGTCTCCACCCCCCTCGAGCTTTCGCCCATCTTCCCCATTATCCCCAGTGTATTTATCCCTGTGTTCTGTGTTTGGCTGTTGCCAGTTCTATTCTAAAGTGCCTATTTTCTTGATTTCCTGGTTTCAACCTTTCCTTGCCAGCCCTGACCCTGAGCCTCCCTGCCGTCTTGTACCTTTGCCCAACTACTCTGCATTACCGAACTCTGCCTACCCCTGAACTGTCTTTTGCCTGCCCCCTGTTGGGATATTAAACATTTTTTATTCACACGTTGTCTGCGCCTGGGTCTCACCTGTACGCTGATAGTACGAACTGGCCATGACTGACCCAGCAGACTCGGAACAGCTGCGCAACGCCATCTCCTCCCAAGGAGCCTCCATTGACAGGCACGAGGAATTGCTTTGGGGCCTTATGGTGGGGGTCCAGACGTTGGCTGAGCGCCATGACTGGACATTGGACATGTTGCTGGAGCAATGCCGCGGGTTGTTGGGGAGGCAGCCTAGCCCTACAGTTCCTCGGTAACTCGCTGACTAGTAGCACAGCCCCACCGGTCATTCCACCTTCCCGGGAGTCCCGCTTACCTCCGACGGAACGCTTCGATGGAGAACCAAGCACCTGTCGGGCGTTTTTGGCTCAGTGTGCCCTCATTTTTGAGCTTCAGGCTCTCACCTGGGCGACAACGGTATGGGAACCAGGAAGCATGTTCTTGCACTGCGTTTCGGGAGCGGCCTTGCATCAGCTCTGGGAGGGGTGACTCGGCCGTCTTCTGTGGTTCTCTGGGAAGGTCGGGAACCCTCGGGTTCTCTCGGCAATGGGACCATCGGGACTTCCGGGATGGAGGTTAGAGCAATGGACGGACGCTCTATTGGGCGGTCACCCATAACACCACTCCCATCAACCTATGGGTGTCGGGGAATCACAGCGAGATGATGCAATTTCTGCTCATCAAATCTCCCCAGATTCCCGTGGTGTTGGGATTTTCCTGGCTCCAACGTCACAACCCCCTCATCAACTGGGCCATGGGGTCCATTATCGGCTGGAACCCGTTCTGCTTCGCCCACTGTTTGAAGTTAGCGCAACCGGCCCCTGGACGCCTTCCTGGGGGCTCGGAGGCTTTCCTGGTCCTCTCCGCCATTCCCGTGGAGTACCAGGACCTCTGGGAGGTGTTCAGTAAGGCCCGGGCCACTTCCCTTCCGCCGCATCGCCCCTATGACTGCAGGATTGACCTTCTCCCTAGCACCACGCCGCCCCGGGGACGGCTGTACTCGTTGTCGGGACCAGAGACCAAAGCTATGGAGACCTACATTGGGGACTCCCTAGCGGCAGGATTTCAACACGGCCAGCGGCCACTACGAGTATCTGGTCATGCCTTTCGGCCTCACCAACACCCCTGCTGTATTCCAGGCCCTGGTGAATGATGTCCTCCGCGATATGTTGAACAGGTTCGTCTTCGTTTACATTGACGACATCCTCGTCTTTTCCCGCTCTCCTCAAGGGCACGTTCTCCACGTCCGACACCTCC
Source organism: Thymallus thymallus (assembly GCA_023634145.1). Lineage (NCBI taxonomy): Eukaryota > Metazoa > Chordata > Actinopteri > Salmoniformes > Salmonidae > Thymallus > Thymallus thymallus. Next base: position 29,562,490 of record CM042414.1, read on the forward strand.
ACTGTTCCGTTCACGTGGTCTACGGCCATGGACCAGGCATTTCGGGACCTCAAGCACCGCTTCACCACAGCAACCATATTGATTCATCGTGACCCTTCCAGTCATTTTGTGGTGGAGGCCGATGCTTCGGATATCATAGTGGGGGTTGTTCTGTCCCAACGTTCTGCCCAGGACCTTAAGCTACATCCCTGTGCCTTCTCCAACCGCCTCAATGCCACGGAGAGGGACTACGACGTGTTGGAGGAATGGAGTCACTGGCTGGAAGGGGTGGAACATCTGTTCATTATCCACCTGTACAGTAGGTGACAGAATGCACATATTATTTTTGCGAACGCCATTATACCAAAGAAGAAGAAGATGAAGAGCTAGCAGAAGAGGTAGTTGTCTAAGAGAGAGAGGGAGAAAGAGGGTGAGCTTGAGTCGGATAAAAATGACGAAAAAAGGGAGATGATTTGTTTAAGAAGAATGGTAGAAAGTGTAAGCAGAGTGAGTTGAAGACAGGAGGATAAACAGAAGTGAATGAGGGTGAAGTATCGGAGGTGGTAGGTGTGGTGAAGTTCTCGGAGCCCGAGGCTTGCACCAATGTTCAGGATGAAGATGAGTCTGTGACAGTAGGAGTGAAGTTTTTTGGATAAAGTGAACCCTTGCCTTTTGGCTGATCCATTTGTGGTTATAGGGTGGGTGAAAACAGAGTCGGGTGCAGTAGAATCGGTGAGACTAACCAGAAGTGGTTTGTGTGGTTTGTGTTTCTGCTGGTTAGAGGGAGCAGGCGCTCAGTGTTAAACGAATGGGGGCAAGAGATGTGAATTGTTTTGCTCTCAAGAAAATGGGGTAGCTGTAAATGTGAAAGCTGATCAACTGAAGGGGAAGATGCGACGCAGACAGGGTGGCGTGAGTGGTGAAACAGAAGAGTCATTGTCTGTTCTTTTGAGTTTTGATGTTGAGTCTTTGCCCTATAAAGTGATATCCTGTACAAGCTTTTGTGCCGAATACATTACGTTGTTACGGGTGTCAAGCTTATGGGCATGTGTCAGCAGTATGTAGGAGAGAGGTTCTTAGGTGTGAGAAGTGTTCAGAAGGACATGAGACAAAGGAGAATGGGTAAAGTAGTGGTATGTGTTAATTGTAGGGGTGTCCATGAGGCTGGGGATCACAAATGTCCCATGCGAGAGAGGCAGGTTGAGGTTTCCAGGTTTAGAGTAGTGCAGAAGTCATAAGCTGAGGCAGTGAAGAAAATAGAGAAAGATGGGTCAAGGGGGAGGGATCCTGAGATGAGTGGTGTGAGTAGTAGATCTGTACCAATACAGAGGGATAAGCCAACAAGTGATACGTTTCAGTAAGATTGGATTTTTGGCATTTATAGCAATGGTTATCAACTGTACTGCAGGAATGGAACTTAAGTCGCAGAAAATAAAGGTTGTGGTGGCAGCTGCAGAGTTATTTGGGTGTGCGAGATTTGACATCAGAAGAGTTACAGGGTGTGTTAAGTGGTGGTGTCCCATCCTTTCAGTATGTTTTATTGGAGTGTGTTTTATTATCATTATTATTTTGTGAGTGTGGTGTTAGATGGTGGGGTATTTAAAAAAAATATAAAAAGTATAAGAGAGTTATACTCCAGTCTAGTAGGTGGCGGTAATGCAACATTTATTGGATGCCAACTGCCGTTAAACCTCATCCAAGAAGAAGAGATAGCTAGCCATATTATGGTGGGTAACCAATAATAGCAAGTCAGAAGCAGAAAATAGGGATAGCCGTAAATGCTTCAAAGAAACGCTCAGTGAGGGATCTAGTTGGATTTGTAGCCACCTGAGACACCATGAGTGGAGGAACTCCTTATATCGGGAGCAAAATCAGCCTAATTTCCAGGGCCGAGATTCGTTATGAAGGGATTCTCTACACTATTGATACTGAGAATTCGACTGTCGCACTTGCAAAAGGTAAATAACTCGAGCAACGAATGTCGGCACTGTTGTGCACCAACCAAATAACTACTTAAACAGAGATTCCTGTAAGCAAACGCAATTTCATCACACTGGCTTATTGTTTCCTTGATGTTCTGAAAAAGGTGTCTCGTTAGCCAGCTTGCTAACTAGCTAGTTAGTAGTGTTAGCTTGGTAAACCTAGGAAGTTACCTGATGATGATGTGACTTGTTTTCTAGCTAGTTAACCATGTTTATTTCAAGTATAAGCTGCAAGTATCATGTAAACCTGCCATATTGTGTGAACTAACGGTGCCCGTATCGTTACAACTGCATCGCTAAAATTAACAAACAACCACGTCAGTAAAGATGCTGAATTTCGGCAATTTGCCAGCCAGCACTAAGTTGTTGCGCTTAATATTGTGCATGGGGGGGAACTGGTGCCAGTAAATTAGTAGTTAACGTTAAGATGCAAACTACATCAGACAAGGTTAGTCCCAAGTGGCGCAGTGGCTAAGACACTGCATCGCAGTGCTAGAGGTGTCACTACAGACAACCTGGTTCGAATCCACACTTTCACATCCAGCCGTGATTGAGAGTCCCATAGGGCGGCGCACAATTAGCCCAGCGTCGTCCGAGTTTGGCCCGTGTAGGCCGTCATTGTAAATAAGAATTTGTTCTTAACCGACTTGCATAAATAAAGGTTACATTTAAATATATATTATTTATATACAGGTAACTGCCAAAATAAAGGAAACACTTTAGTAAATGAGGGATACTAAGTATATTGAAAGCAAGTGCTTCCACACAGGTGTGGTTCCTGAGTTAATTAAGCAATTAACATCTCATCATGGAGTCATGTATAAAACAATTTACTATGAAATAAGAGGTGTCAGTGACTTTGAAAGACCTCAACCCAATCGAACACTTCTGGGACATTCTGGAGAGGCGCCTGAGACAGTTTCCACAAAATCTGGAATGTTTTGTGGAAGAATGGTGTTGCATCCCTCCAATGGAGTTCCAGACACTTGTAGAATCTGTCAGGGATCTCCAAAAGGTAAATTGCGAGCTACTGTACCAGTAACTCAGCCCACCTATGAGTAACTTGCTCAACATTTCTGAAAGTATATGCAATTTTTCCATGTGTTCCATCTCAAACAGTCATAAACAAATCTCACAAGTATCTGACACCGTAAGCTCCCATCTTCTATGTAATCAATGCAACATTGATATTATGCCAACCCTGGTTAGCCACTATTTGCTTAAAAAGCCAAACCTAACACAATCTGCCAATTCATTTCCAGCAATATCGCCCCTTTCATTGTGGTGTGCGCATTTGTCTATCACTCCGTGTAGCCAGTTGATGTGATAACCATCTTGTGGGTTGACAGAAATATTTCCACCAAAACCTTCTCAATTAAATGGCAACTGCAAAGTAGGCTTACCTGGCAGAAGTATATTATTTGCAAACTTTGCCATGAAATGAGCAGCATCAGTATAGAACCATCGCTAGATGATACATTAGAAGGCTCACTCGCAATTAAAGGGGAATTACACAAAAAAAAAATGTTAGTTTTTAACCATTGACATGGACCCAGAACATCCAGTTTAGTTTTTTTCATTATGAACAATTATTATTTTGAGAGTGGAAAAAAGTGTAAAACAAGGAAAAGATTCCATCAATTCCATATTAAGGTCAACCTGAACATGAAAAAACAAAAAGGCTTATTTCCTAATTAAACTCCTCTTCATATTTACCTTGAATGTGTCTATTTTGACGTAAAGACTACATTTGGCCTTTTTCTATTTGCCAAATTGAATGCTATTGTTACTACCAAGTAGGATACAAAGTATCAAAATAAGTATTTTCAGTAAAACATATTTCATAGCTTTTGGCAGTGGCTTACAGAACTTATTTTGGTACTCACATCTGTCTTCCTGGGTTTCTGTCGGAAGGTTAATGAAACAATATCAAACACATTTTTGTCCATTGAGTGCTAGTATAGAATTTTACAATCGATGGAACACTGATTTGGCATGCAGTGTGCTTTCTGGCACACCGTGGTGGGATCAGTCTGTGACTGAAAGTGCTCCTCTGCATCATAACCATGGTATACAGAGGGTGGGTGACGTTGTCTGTGATGGCCAGCAGTTTGGCCAGGATCCGTCTCTCTGCCATCTCCTCTAGAGTGTCAAGGCTAATCCCCAGAACAGAGCTAGCCTTCCTGATCAGCTTATTTACCTGAGAAGCATCACCAGCCTTTATGTTGGCGCCCCAGCACACCACTGTAAAAAAGATGGCACTAGCCACCACCGACTGGTAGAAAGAAGGCAGTAGTTTACTGCACAGGTTGAAGGACCTGAGTCTCTTCAGAAAGTAGTCTGCTCTGGCCCTTTTTGTACAGAACCCCGGTGTTACCAGCCCATTCCAGCCTGTTGTCCTTATGGACTCCCAGGAACTTGTATGATCCAACCATTTCTACATCCATCCCCTGAATGGGGACTGCAGTCGGTTGGGCCTTGGTTCTCCTGAAGTCCACCACCATCTCCTTTGTTTTGCTGATGTTGAGCTGAAGGTGGTTCTGCTTACACCACAAAGTCATTGATTGTGTTACTGTACTCCTCCTCCTGCCCACCCCTGATGCACCCTACAATTGCGGAGTCATCCGAGAACTTCTGTAGGTGGCATGTTTCAGAGTTATATCTGAAGTCCGAGGTGTAGAGGGTGAACAGGAAGGGGGACAGGACCGTTCCCTGGGGGGGCCCTGTGCTGCTCACTGCCTGTTTTGACACACAGCTCTGTAGCCGCACAAATTGTGGCGTACCGGTCAGGTAGTCCGTGACCCAGGAGACTAAGGGTGCTTCCACTTTCATCCTCCTCATCTTCTCACCCAGTAGCAGGGGCTGAACGGTGTTGAAGGCACTGGTGAAGTAAAAAAAAAACAACCCTCACAGTGCAACCTGCGTGGTCCAGGTGAGAGTAGGCCCTCTGCAGAAGTTAGATGATTGCATCATCCACCCAGATGTTGCGCTGGAATGCGAACTGCAGGGGGTCCAGTGATGTACACACCAGGTGTCTGAGGTGAGCGAGGCGGGTGTTATCTATTGCGAATAAATGTATTGGCTGGTAAGAATTGAGTGGCTGGTATATTTTTCTAATCTACCTGCCATAAACCCCTTTTCCATAACCTATTAACACTCTAGAACTGAAATAACGAAGACAAAAGCACTGGATAATTTTACTTGGAAGATGTAGTTAACGGCATTCTAATGTCGACTTTGCTTATGGAAAACCATATCAAGCGAGGTAAGGGTTTTACGCATGATCAGTTGTTGGGTCTTGAGCGCTGTGTGAGTTATGGAACCCCCTCGTGTGCTTCTGTTATGGGGGAAAAGTCCACAATAAATGTGGAGAAATGGTACAATGCATCTGTTGGCCATCAAGTATTAACAGACATTGTCGGCTTCTGTCAGATATGGTCAGCATTTCTGTTACATGTATTTAAATTACTTATGAGTATTTTGTCATTTGTAATACACTGGGCTGAACTACACTCCAATTTTCTATACAAATTATTTTTATAGGGGTTCACCATTTTGTTGCCCCCTTTCACACTGCATTAGTATCAGAAATATGATCGCACTATGGTTTGATAAGTGTCTGCTAAATTAATTGCAAACAATTGCAAAGCATGCTGTGTATCATTCTAATGAGCTCCGTCCTGAAACAAGGACAATAATACCCAGTGTGCTTTGCAGTTCATTTTCACATATACATTTACATTTTGGTAATTTAGCGGACACTCTCTTATCCAGAGTGACTTAAAGCATCTACAGAGTATACGTAACGTAGTCGGGGTAAACGGAGTGTTACAATGTCGTTTTTCGTCACAAGAGGCAGCTCCTTGTAATACGCTCCGGCATTCAACACAGTTTTCATCTAACTGGTTATTGAGACCCAACGTATTATTCCTTCCTCTGCCATGGGGGCAGTGTTGTCGCTTGGTTCCTTGATCTGATCTATAGGCTATTCATCAAAGTAGATTGCATTGATAACCAAATATAATCTGTGACTCTTCAAACAATAAACCAAACATAGTAGCATTATAAAGTCCCCCCATAATGTATTTTGTTTAGAAGTGTTAATGTTATTACTTTTATAAAAAATAAAATCGGACTAAAAAGTATGACATTTTAGCTGATATGATAGCGAATACATTGAAGCAGCAAATCAAATTAGGATGATGTTGTAGGTTACACTAGCAAATATAAGAATATTTGCCTAGGCATATTTTAAAAAATTAAAAATCTGATTTATTTCACAGATGTGGGAAGCTAAAGACAACTAGCGAGGCTGCCAGCTAGCTATTGGCTGGCTACTACTAGCAAGGAAAGGCAACTCTTCATTTTTTACTACATTTAAAATGCTATTGTTCCCTTTGTGAATGGTACCGGTGAGGATATCATGTTACCAAAAGGTTACTTCTACTTCAAAAATCCCACTACACCCACGTGCACGCCACACACATAGATCAACGGAGTGGAGTTTGTAGTAAGCTTTAAAGTCTGCATTCAACTAGGGTAAATAAACAAACATATCACAGTCATAGCAAGTAAAACGTTTCTGTAACTGTTACTGAGAATGTTTGCTGTTCGGGACGGCTACTTGTTAATGTATTTTGTAATTTGTACGTTGGTCTTTTGTTAGTTTGTAATTTTTGGCCATCCCTGGCTACTGTAGTCTACCATTTGATACAGTAAGCGATATCACTGGAGTCATTGCAAATCAAGTTGTGCAACTTGTAGCCTACCTGGAGCTGCAGCAAACTGATTTTTAAATAGCCTAAACTGAAGTAATAGGCTATTTCTGTTGTTGCCTTGTGTTATTATGCAATTATTAATGGCCATGTTCAGTTAATTAAATTTGAAGCAATTGTGGTCATAGTCACAGCTATATCGCAATTGCCGATCAGCTGTTAGAATGAATTAGATTGACGGTAAATCAGTTAGATTAGGCTACAGGTAAATAAAATAACACTGGCTGTTGTTGACTAACACATTGTCTATGTAATGCATCTCAATAGGTAGTGTTTTTACACAATGTACAAACTTAATATTCCACAAATTACTTAATACAAAAACCTGTCATTGAAATTTAAAATGTTAGCTTTTTATAATACACGTGCTTTTAAAAGTAACTAGAATTCATATAGGCCCAATATGCTATATCTCAATCAATAAAAATAATGTAGGATCACCAGAAGAGATGTTGTGCTCCAAACCTTTAAGTTTGGAGCACCAGTGCTGACGACAAAAACATTTAATTTTGAGCCCTGCCTGTAACGCCCAGTAATTGACACCAAACATATTTGATTATAAAACACTATCTGGCATAAAATCTGTAGCTAATGGTGGCCCAACGCCCTATTAAGACATTTTATGTTAGTGTTAACTTTATTTTGGCAGTTACCTGTATGTCGGTCAGCGTTTCCAGGTTGGGAAGGTTGATGTCATTAAACAATCAGGTTTCACCTGGATAACAAACTAAAACTGCACCATTTTAAATAATTTTTTTAAGTAACTCCACAATCATCATAATCCTGATCTTAGTCGGAACCCACTGTTGACTGTAAGCGACCCACAGGGTGTCCAACTTTTTGTTCCAGCCCAACAGTACACCTGATTCAAAGTACATTTTGGCTACACATTACATGTCTTGTCACTGCTTATGCTAACTGTATGCTTTGTCTTTCCTCCGTAGTTCTGTCTTTTGGCACTGAGGATCGGCCCACCGATAGGCCCATCCCGCCCCGAGATGAGATCTTTGAGTACATCATCTTCAGAGGTAGTGACATCAAGGACCTGACTGTGTGTGAGCCGCCAAAGCCAACATGCTCTCTCCCTCAGGACCCTGCCATTGTCCAGGTACAGCTTCTCCCAACCCCAAAGAACTTCGATATCCCAAGTACACCCTTGTAAAACAGACATATGTAGTAAAAGTCAACAATCAGCCAAGTGTCAATTTGCATTGTTCTATTATAGAAAGCGTTATTATTCATGTTACAGGCTTTGGTTTTTCCATTTATATTTTGAGGTTGGGCTTTAGCACGTATAGCTCGTTAGCATGTAGGGCGCACTGATTGGTGTCATCTCGTTAGTCAGTATGTTTACACCTGTGCTAGTTGCCATCTCATTAGTGGGAAAGTGTTTCACCTATGCTCCCTCAGGTGATATTTAAGAGTGGCTGGCCCAGTGCTCCAGCTGGATAGATACAGAGGGTTAATGCCTTTAGTTGGCTCTCTATTTGTATTTCTAGACAAACAGTCCTTTATCGGATTTCATTTTGCTCCACCTTTTTGGTTTGTTTTATGTCTATGTTTGGTATGGGTGCTTACTTTTCTTTGTTGTTTCTTGGGCAAATGTTGTGGGCCATCATGGGTGTCTTTTAGGTTCCAGTTGTTAATCGTCAACTTTCAGTGGACACCCCATGAGTGTCTTTCAGAACCCCCTCCTAAAACCTCACTTGTTTTGGTTGTTGGTCAGTGACTCTTTTACTTCGTAGCACATAGCAGTTAGGGATGTAACGATGCGATTTGCATCAGTCCCTGGTTCAAATGTTAAAGATATGAATGCATCGGTCTGTGGGAGCCCAAACCAATACAAATGAAGCATGTATCAGTCAAACGATTTCAAATGTTTTTTCAGTCATATGCTTTTATTCCGAAAATACCTAATCTGTTGTGACTGAATTGATGCGTCCTCTCTTCAGTTCGGTAGCCTATCTAAATTTTATGCATGTAACTGCATATCACTGACAGATAACAATAGTGCGGGAGACTCCTATGCTCACGCCAACGAGAGGTAGACCTGTCCCTGTTCTAATAGGCTATTCGTATATTTGGCACCTTTAGCATTCAGATGCTTGTAAAATGGCTTTCGCAATGTCAAATCATAGGCTTTATTAGTTGAGTGACAACCAATGTAATTTGCTAGGTCATTGTTACCAAATGTGTCTTACCAGAGTTGTGTAATCTACCGGAGTGGCCGCAACTCACATCCAACTGCTGATTGGGGTTTTCAATAATTCAGATTTTATTTAGATTATTCAGGTTCACCGTAAGAGCTTAGAGACATCTTCTCAGACAGATCCAGCACAGAGACCAAGCTCCTGAACTCCCATCAGCAGTAGATATTAATTTAAAATGGAAAACTAATGTGTTCATACTAAAAATGTTAGTGCAGCGAATTGCATCAATTCGTTCCTGGGCGCCGATCGTACCGTATCGGCACCCATGCATCTAGATGCGTATCGACTAGTTTATGAAATGAGAGTGCAGTGATATTTGGCTTCAACTCCCTTTTTTCGCTTTCTTCCTCTCCAGTCCTCCATGGCCCCTCCCCCTCCACCTGCTGCTGCTTCAGCTCCATTCCAGTCGGTGGGCTCCTACGGCTTGTTGAACCGAGCTCCCGTGCCCCTGTACAGCCAGTGCAGCACCAGCTCCTTGGTGTCTCTGCAGTTTGGCACCGTTGGTGTCGGTAAGAGCCACAGCAGCACGAGGCCTGGATATGGTGAGGAAGGGACCACTAGCTAGTTTAATATCACTAGTGTGTTCAAGGTCTGATATTAGTTCTGTACGTATGTATTGTAAGTCACGTTATACCTTCAAATGGATGCTAATGCTATGCATTAAGCTAACTATCTGTGAAATGCAGGTAGGTATACGTTTTTAAGCTCAGTGTCAGGAAGTGACACCATAGGGCTGCGGCGGTCACAAACGTTTGTCTGCCGATGATTGTCAAGCAAAACTGACCGTCTCACGGTAATTGACCGTTAATTAACATAACACATTTAGCATCTCCTGGCTTCCACACAGACTTCAAGCCATTTTAAAAAGTCTAATAAATCCATCTAATATAGCCTACACCTTCACAAATCCATTAGGCTATTTCTTTTAGACAGGTCTAAAGAAGCATGATATGAAGAAAATGTCTATTTTAGAAGAAAAGAATAGCATAATCTGAGTTTTCCTGATGTGGCTATGTCAAATGGCTGTGGGCTACACTAGTTCATTTAGCAGACAAGATTTGCTTATAATTCTGTGGCATTCTTTTATAGTATGAAGAATACAATTGAACAAAGCTGAATAAAATAGAACATGCGGCTATTCTGTGTTGAGCAGTTAGCAAAGAAATAGTTACTCCTATGTGCTTAATTTAGCATTATTAATGTAACTTTAGTTCTACAAACGTTGGGCTTTATGTTTAGATTTTTAATGCATTGCATATGCCCCAACCGTGAGTGGGCAGACACCCACCGATGGAAGTCTCTAAACCTCAGTAGGCCAAACAGGGTGAGGCACTGGCGTAATGATGCGATACGGTTGTCCGAGAGTGTTGCCTGATGAGAGAGAATCCAGCATTAAGACTAGGTATTCTATACTCTGTGTTGGCACCAAACAGTTCTTTATCCGATTCTATTTTGAACCCCGGCTCGGAAGCATAGCTTCTTTGGTCTAGAGTATCTTTTGACCGCAGCACGGTGAGGTATAATCGGTCAGTTTAGCCAATGAAATGAGTAAACGTTAATGTACTAAACAAGAAAGTAAACTGGTAATACCACTGTAGGTGGGAGAGCCAGCAGCAGCTGACATATCAGCATCATTGAGCCGCCAGTGCAAGAGCAAGGGGGTTTGAGTGCCTGCCTCAGGCGGGGTATCAGTGGCCATAATTCGTTGAACCGGGGAGTTGGGCTGTAGTCAAGCCACTCCTACCTTTCTTACGTCCCTAATTCATGGAAAAAGGCCTGCTCGCCAGTAGCGGCTGCTGCCAATGAGCCTTGACAGGCGTGAGCTAGCTTATTAGGTGCCTTGCGGCTAATGTCTAGCTTGAGTGGGCACTGTGTACAGTTGAAGTCGGAAGTTTACATACACCTTAGCCAAATACATTTAAACTCAGTCTTTCACAATTCCTGACATTTAATCCTAGTAAAATGTGAATTTTGGCCCATTCCTCCTGACAGAACTGAGTCATGTGTAGGTCTCCTTGCTCGCACACGCTTTTTCAGTTCTGCCCACACATTTTCTATAGGATTGAGGTCAGGGCTGGGATGGCCTCTCCAATACCTTGACTTTGTTGTCCTTTTGCCACAACTTTGGAAGTATGCTTGGGGGTTATTGCGACCAAGCTTTAACTTCCTGACTGATGTCTTGAGATGTTGCTTCAATATCTCTACATCACTTTTTTCCTCATGATGCTATCTATTTTGTGAACTGCACCAGTCCCTCCTGCTTCAAAGCACCCCCACAACATGATGCTTCCACCACCGTGCTTCACGGTTGGGATGGTGTTCTTCGGCTTGCAAGCATCCCCCTTTTTCCTCCAAACATAACGATGGTCATTATGGCCAAACAGTTCTATTTTTGTTTCATCAGACCAGAGGACATTTCTCCAAAAAGTACGATCTTTGTCCCTATGTGCTGTTGCAAACCGTAGTCTGGCTTTTTTATGGTGGTTTTGGAGCAGTGGCTTCCTTGCTGAGCGGCCTTTCAGGTTGTCGATATAGGACTTGTTTTACTGTGGATATAGATACTTTTGTACCCGTTTCCTCCAACAAGGTCCTTTGCTGTTGTTCTGGGATTGATTTGCACTTTTCGCACCAAAGTATGTTCATTTCTAGGAGACAGAACGCGTGCGTCTCCTTCCTGAGTGGTATGACAGCTGCGTGGTCCCATGGTGTTTATACATGCGTTCTATTGTTTGTACAGACGAGCGTGGTACCTTCAGGCGTTTGGAAATTGCTCTCAAGGATGCACCAGACTTGCGGAGGTCTACAATTTTTTGTTTCTGAGGTCTTTGCTGATATGTTTTGATTTTCCCACACCTCCAATTGACTCAAATGATGAACATTAGCCAGAAGCTTCTAAAGCCATGACATCATTTTATGGAATTTTCCAAGCTGTTTAAAGGCACAGTCAACACAGTGTATGTAAACTTCTGACCCACTAGAATTGTGAAATAATCTGTCTGTAAACAATTGGTAAACACTTGTTGGAAGAATTACTTGTGTCATGCACAAAGTAGATGTCCTAACCGACTTGCCAAAACTATAGTTTGTTAACATGAAATCTGTGGAGTTGTTGAAAAATGAGTTTTAATGACTTATATAAACGCTATAGCCGTGGTGGGCTAGTGTAGGCGTTAGCTAACTTGCAACCAGCACATGGGCTAAGGTTGTTATAGATAACAATGCTTATGCTGCCTACCTTATTTGCAGGTAGGGGACGCTTTCTGAGTTAGCTTAGATTTCTTTCCAGCGAGCTAGCCAAATTCACTTGTGTCTTGCAGCGTGGGCTAACCAAGTCTCAGTAGCTATCACTGTGACGCTAGCTATCACAGGATACAAAGCATGTAGCAATCCTATGCTATGTTCGAATACCCATACTAACATACTGTATACTACATACGTAATGAGTATATACAGTAGTATTAGTTATTTTTAGTATACTTTAAACTAACTATCGGTTCAGTTGAGTGCACTAGAGCTTCGCCTGTCTACTGGAAGTTGATGCTGTTGCTATGCAACCTCTTGCTAGCTTGTTAGCGTAACAAATTACTAGGTAAATATTTTACAATTTCAGGTGTGTTCATGAATTCAATATGTAGTGCCAGAGTGCGCTCTGGGCATTCGTAAATCCAGAGCTTTGCCAGATTGTAAATTCAGGGCATTTCGCTCTGAGCGTTGAGAGCGCACACTGGACTCTCTGTCCGAGGAGCAGGGTTGATCCGAGCGTTCAACGGCAGTCAAGTGCCAAGCTAACTGGCTAACGTTGGCTAGCTACTTCCAGACACAAATGAGAGAATACCTTACTCTGACCATTTTACTCTCCATAGTGTAGTAGAAAAAACTCTTCCTCTTAAAAACGAAGGCACTTCTGGAGTCTGTAGAAGCAAGATAGACTTTATTGCAAAAAGACAACAAAGCCGAGTGCCCTGCACGAACCACTCCCCGCACGAACCACTCCCCGCAGGAACCACTCCCGTACATCTCTAAGTTTTTGGCTTATGTACAAGTTGTTAAATGTTTATTCATTAGACACAGTTCTCACAGCTCCACCCATTCTATTTTCCTCCAAAAAAACTCCTGATGCTATTTCTTGTTTTCTCCTTATTTGGAGTTAACATTGGCACAGAATACATGTCTAGTTCTAAGTCAGGAAAATGGGAGGTACACAGGAAGCCTTTATCCCTGGGGGAGTCTCCTGACTCTGGTAACATTCCTCTGGTCAAAGGTCAACCTGCTGAGTGGTAGGGGGTTGCCTACACCCTACTCTCATCTGCTGAGGACAAAGAGATCTTGTTTCTGCTTTAAAACATACCAAGCTGAGTATATTCAGGGAGCTATAAGGAATTGGAAATTATACAATAACTATAAAGAATTGGAATTTACACAATAATAGCAGAGCTGCTTAGGCTGTTTTCATGTCACTGCTTCTGGCGACAATTTATTACGCTTTTCTTTTGCCGACATTTACTGACACCTGCCATATTCAGCGGGTGTTATGCGTTCGTAAATTCATCAGTTATTCTTCGAGTACTCTGAAATCGGAGTAGATAGCCAGATTTACCAATGTCCATTGATACGCACAACGACTATACCACTCAGCTAAGATTGATGTGAATAATCAAGTCAATAAACGTTGGTTAGATAGCAAATAGTTAATATACTGCCTGGCAAGTTATATTAATGGGAGGTGCTCCCCTCATTCACCACTCGACCGACTGACGTTTGTAATTGGTTCTAAGAGCTTCTGAGATTCAGGTGAATTGCACATGTAAGATAACGAAACAAATAACTGAAACAGAACCAGAGAGAACTCTCCATCACCCTTGTGCCGTTCTTGCCCTCAGTACTCTACACCTGCTGTTCCTCTCCGTACAGGAATATCAGTGCCCTCCTTTGGGAGTGACACAAGCTCAGCTGCACCGCAGTGTCAGAGCGTTGCTATTGGCTCTGCTCTCCCCACTGATTCACACTCTGGGTATCGCTACTATCCTTGTATTTAAAGGTAAAATAACCACACAGGGATGAGAAACACTTATTTGTTCTTCTCACACCTGTGTGAAACTAAGTCTCATTTTAAAACTAGTTGCAGATCTACTCAATTCACTTCCTACAACTCATTTGGAGAGCACAGGGTTGGATTCTTTCAAGAGATGGCTAACCAAAATATTTCCTATTTATTTCTTGTGACACATGTATGTTAGGCAAGCTAAAAACAGCTCTAGTTTTCTTTTTTTTTTGAATATTTTTTATTATTTGAATATTTCAAATGATATGAATTTGCCCCAGGATTGCTATAAAATTGGCAACCTAAATATTTCACTAGCCTTTGGAATACTAGAATGTGGCTCAAAATGGCATTACCCTCATCACTATGTCTCCGATTTGTGTATCTTCTCAATAACATAACAGCATGCTTTTCACAACACATAACCTTCAACGCATTGTATCATTTATGCTTGATATCCATGATGTCTAACTCTTGACGAACCAGTGTTTATTCTAATTCATATGTCTCTGCAGTGTTGAGTAGCCCTGTGTAACACCAACCCTCTGTTCCCCCAGGCCACACCAGCCCCTCCGTGGACCCCCTGAGAAAGAGCCCCACCGTAGAGCAGGCTGTCCAGGCAGCCCCATCGGCCCCCTTCGCTCCGACCCCCGGCTTGGGCCGCAGGAGTCCCGCTGCGGGCCGCACGGCCCCCTCGGCTCCAGCTGCTGGACATGCCCAGCAGCACCATCACCAGGACAGCGGCGACCCCAGGAGGACCAGTGAGACTGTCAGTGGGGCCCACAGCAACCAGGCCTGGGGTGCGCCCTGCAACGCGCCAATCTCTCACCAACGCCACACCACCACTGTAGATGGGGCTGCAGGTCTTATGCGCTCTATATTTACCTCCGCTGGTGAGACCTATCGGAAGCTTTACCTCTAAAAACAAAAATGACCCCTGACATTTTGTGACTCTTAACATTCTGTGTCGGAGGTTCCACATTTTAACCAATTGTGCCTTTTTCTATAGGTAGAAGTCTACAGTATAGTGTGGTGCTAAATCTCTTTATTAAAATGGATCCGAGCTCTCTAAACTAAATAACTTTACCATTCCAGGCACAGAGGCCCAGAAAGCACCCAGAGCAGTGTCTGAGCAGCAGCCGCAACGTGAAGGCAGGGTTGCCAGTCAACAGCCAGCAGGTTAACTGACCACCTCTGCTCTAACCATCCTCTCAGTGCTCAGCCCCATGCTTATTCAGACTCTGCATGCCCTAGTGACTTTTACTTCAACTGTCAAGCCCACGTTCATTTACACAACTCGACCGTCCCATGTGCTGTAGTAGGTTACGTAGTGGTCCATTGCTTGCAACTGTCTGCATATTGACAAGTTATGAGAAGGCGATCACTGCTCTGTTTAGTTTGTTATGGTAATTCTGTTACGCCATATTTTGGTGATAATATGCTGTGTGGGTTTGTTGTATGAATAATGGGTATTCCTGTTTTATGGTTATGTGCTGCTGGAATTTGTGTGTTATATAAATCTGTTAGGGTGAAAATATTTTTGAAGTATTCTGTTGTGAAGGAATGGCAAGCCGTTATACTTTATTCTGTCATGTGGTAAAAGGTTATTATGATTCCATATCTTGATGTGCTTTTATCTACCAATCTATCATACCGTGGACATTTGCCTGCATTTTGTTTATTCATATTCTTTATGGTTCTCTTTTGATCACAATGCACCGCTTTTGGTGTGGGAACTTATTATAATAATTGTGTTGTATTATTCGGTGTTTACTACATATTTCTGGTGATAATATTGTCTATTCTGCCTGTTTCCCAGTTGGCGGCCCCCCACCTCAGCGGCGTGGTCGTGGGGGTGGACAACACGGCAGGGGCCGCTTCAACCTGCGCCTAGATGGGCCCATGAAGTTCGAGAAGGACTTTGACTTTGAGAGTGCCAACGCCCAGTTCAACAAGGAGGAAATTGACCGGGAGTTCCAGAGCAAGCTCAAACTAAAAGGTACCAGAGAACTGTAGAAGTCCGGCCCTCGTAACATTTGATCTAATACCAAATGTTACGCGGTCTGTCGGCTAAACAGACGATTAGACATTTTTTCTGCCGGCTACTTTTTACACTTAAATTAATTAGGCTACTTTTCAATTCGCTAGTCAGAAAAAAGTCAGCCACCCTCTCTCTCGCTAGAACGAATGATATGCATCTTCTAGCGAGCTATTGATAGGACAGGCACCTGTCAGTCACAATATGAGCGATGACAGGTAAACACTGCTGGTTTGACAGTTAGCTGTCCCGCCTCCCAGTCATGGGTACATTGACTCAAGACATTTCAGATTTGCAAACATTTTGAAAAACATAAATCCACTAACATTATGGGGTATTGTGTGTCTCAATTTAATCCATTTTAAATTCAAGCTGTAAAAACAGAACGTGGAAAATGTCAAGTGGTTCGAATACTTTCTGAATGCACTGTATAAGATTTACTTTATTTAGTCAGACACCTTTTATAAACTAGTCAAGCTTGCTGTTCGTCAATCAAAGCACAGTAAGTAACCTATGCGCTCCCACTCCATGGCTGCATATGAAACAAGTGAAAGAAAAATGAATGTGCCAGAAAACAATAGGTTAAGTGGATTCAAACAGACAATGAAAGATGTGTGCGCTGTGGTTGCAGTCAAAACATTTTACACGGAGGGAGTGCACATGATGCTCTTTCATCGTCTGTTTGAATCCAATTAAATTGAGACACACAATGCCCCATAATGTCGGTGGATTTATGTTTTTCTACATTTTTGCAAATTAATTAAAAATGAAAATCTGAAATGTCTTGAGTCAACGTTTTCAACCACTTTATGGCAAGCCTAAATAAGTTCAGGAGTAAAAATGTGCTTAAGACTCATAATACAGTGCCTTTGGAAAGTATTAAGACCCCTTGACTTTTTCCACATGTTACAGCCTTATTCTAAAATGGATTACATATTTTTTTCCCTCAATCTACACACAATACCCCATAATGACAAAGAGAAAAGAGTAAAAAATATATATTTTTGCAAATTTGTGTGTGTGTATATATATATTAGTTTTTGTATTATTTTTGTTATGCATTTTACATAAGTATTCAGACCCTTTCCTATGAGACTCTAAATTGCGCTCCGGTGCATCCTGTTTCCTTTGATCATCCTTGATGTTTCTACAACTTGATTGGAGTACACCTGTGGTAAATTCTATTGATTGGACATGATTTGGAATGGCACACAACTGTCTATATAAGGTGCCACAGTTGACAGTGCATGTCAGAGCAAAAACCAAGCCGTGAGGTTTTTTTATTTTTTTATTTTATTTCACCTTTATTTAACCAGGTAGGTCAGTTGAGAACAAGTTCTCAACTGACCTACCTATATATAGATGTTCTATTGTGTTTCTGACTATGTTTGTTTACTGTGTAACTCTGTGTTGTTTTTGTCGCACTGCTTTGCTTTGTCTTGGCCAGGTCGCAGTTGCAAATGAGAATTTGTTCTCAACTGACATACCTGGTTAAATAAAGGTGAAATAAAAAAATAAAATACAAATAAATCTACATAGAAGAATGGGAGAAACTCTCCAAATACAGGTGTGCCAAGTTTGTAGCGTCATACCCAAAAATACTTGAGGCTGTAATTGCTGCCAAAGGTGCTTCAAAAAAGTACTGAGTAAAGGGTCTGAATACTTATGTAAATTTGATCTGTTTTTTTATTTTTAATACATTAGCACAAAAAAAAACAGCTGTTTATTCTTTGTCATTGTGGGGGGGGGGGGCAGGTAGCATAGTGGTTAGGGTGTTGGGCTAGTAACCGAAAGGTTGCTGGATCGAATCCCCAAGCTGACAAGGTAAATCTGTCTGTAGAATGTGTTAACTGACTTGCCTAGTTAAATAAAGGTAAAAAAAGAATTGGGGGTATTGTGTGTAGATTAATGAGGGGATTAACCTAACAAAATGTGAAAAAAGTCAGGGGGTCTGAAGACACTGTGTTGTTGCCACAAAGTTGTAAGCACAGAATTGTCTAGAACAGGGGTTTTTTTCAGCCTGGGACCCAATCTTATGAAAACATGAAACTATACGTAAATATCAGTACATTTAATTGCCGTTATGTCCAAAATAAATGCAGTATAGACAAAAACAAATAACGTAATGAAGTACCCATATAAATAGCAATTCATGTTCATTTTCCCCATTAAAAACACATCTGTCTAGGTTGGAACTGTCGCTGTTAAAATACATTTTATTTTGAACTGGAATAAACTGATTGATCACATCACACAGTAGTAGACCAGAAAACACACACACAGTCCTAATGAGAGGTGTGTCCGCTAGCAAGGCATTGTATGACAACAATGCCTTGCTAGCTGACTTTTCCACTGTTGAAGCACTTTCCCTGAAGCATTGTGCTCTGTTCTGAAATAACTCCCTCGGTTTACCGTCATGCTGTGGATGTTTGGTCAGGACGTGTTGTTTTAAATTGGTTGTTTTGAGACTCATTACTAAGCACTCCCCCGCGCACAACACATCGTGGGTGCTCCTCTGTTATTTCTCAACGTTTGTATGAAACCAAGAGAAACTCATCGCTGTAAGAGCTCGGTCAGAACTTGTGGCTAGCTTGAGTCAATTTAATGACAGTGATGAGTGCTGGCGAGTGAGAATGACAAGTCAGTGGCTGACAGTGCATTATCTGCTGCTGAATAACAGCGCTGCAGCTTGTGGATCGCGAGTGATCTTCAATACCACTGCAGAAAAAATATATGATAAACCACGAAGCACACGGCCATCTCCCTCGCACAGCTGCCAAACTGAGCAGAGATACCGCAGCTAAGCAGAGAATGCACTGAACAGAGTGCGCAGTTGCACTTGGCCAAATCAATTCCAGTAATGAATTAAATAATTATACAGTTTAAGTCAGAAGTTTACATACACTTAAGTTGAAGTCATTAACTCATTTTTCAACCACTCCACAGATTTCATGTTAACAAACTATAGTTTTGGCAAGTCTGTTAGGACATCTACTTTATGCATGACACAAGTAATTGTTTACCAATTGTTTACAGACAGATTATTTCACTTATAATTCACTATATCACAATTCCAGTGGGTCAGAAGTTTACATACACTAAGTTGACTTTAAACATGGCTTTAGAAGCTTCTGATAGGCTAATTGACATAATTTGAGTCAATTGGAGGTGTACCTGTGGATGTATTTCAAGGCCTGCCTTCAAACTCAGTGCCTCTTTTCTAGACATCATGGGGAAATCAAAAGAAATCGGACAAGACCTCAGAAAAAAATGTGTAGACCTCCACAAGTCTGGTTCATCCTTGGGAGCAATTTCCAAACGCCTGAAGGTACCACGTTCATCTGTACAAACAATAGTACGCAAGTATAAACACCATGGGACCACGCAGCCGTCATACCGCTCAGGAAGGAGACGTGTTCTGTCTCCTAGAGATGAACATATTTTTGTGCGAAAAGCAAATCAATCCCAGAACAACAGCAAAGGACCTTGTGAATATACCTTGTGAAAGGCCGCTCAGCAAGGAAGAAGCCACTGCTCTAAAACAGCCATAAAAAGCCAGACTATGGTTTGCAACTGCACATGGGGACAAACATCGTACTTTTGAAACTAAAATAGAACTGTTTGGCTATAATGACCATCGTTATGTTATGGAAAAAGGGGGATGCTTGCAAGCCGAAGAACACCATCCCAACCGTGAAGCATGGGGGTGGCAGCATCATGTTGTGGGGGTGCTTTGCTGTAAGAGGGACTGGTGCACTTCACAAAATAGATGGCATCATGAGGAAGGAAAATTATGTGGATATATTGAAGCAACATCTCGAGACATCAGTCAGGAAACTAAAGCTTGGTCGCAATGGGTCTTCCAAATGGACAATGACCCCAAGCATACTTCCAAAGTTATGGCTTAAGTACAACAAAGTCAAGGTATTGGAGTGGCCATCACAAAGCCCTGACCTCAATCCTATAGAAAATGTGTAGGCAGAACTGAAAAGGTGTGTGCGAGCAAGGAGGCCTACAAACTTGACTCAGTTCCAACTTATTGTGGAAGGCCACAAGAAACGTTTGACCCAAGTTACACAATTAGTATTTGCCTTTAAATTGTTTATGTAATCTTCTGACCCATTGTGAATGTGATGAAAAAAATAAAA
Source organism: Thymallus thymallus (assembly GCA_023634145.1). Lineage (NCBI taxonomy): Eukaryota > Metazoa > Chordata > Actinopteri > Salmoniformes > Salmonidae > Thymallus > Thymallus thymallus. The sequence continues at coordinate 29,582,663 of CM042414.1, forward strand.
GGTTAAATAAATCATTCTCTCTACTATTATTCTGACATTTCACATTCTCAAAATAAAGTGGTGATCTTAACTGACCTAAAACAGGGAATTTTACTAGGATTAAATGTCAGGAATTGTTAACTGAGTAACTGTATTTGGCTAAGGTGTTTTGTAAACTTCTGACTTTGTGTGTGTGTAGGACTAGACAATATCCAAAACAACTAGCAATACACTGAATTCATACATTTTCTGTCATTTTTTTAATTGTGAACACTACCACAACACATTTTTTTCCAATCTGGGAGTTAAACTCAATAATTTCGCTATGTATTTCAGATGGAATTAAGGCATTAGAATGTACCACGAGGTTGTTCCGGGGAGCCTGGCCTGATAGTTTTTCTATTTGGCTGACTACTCCATGTGTTTGTGGAAATCACTGTAATTGGCCGTAGTGGAATGAAGGTGTTTGGTGTCCATTTCTTCTCCAGATGAGACTACAGAGAAGCTGGAGAAGGCAGCAGTGAACGGGAAGGATAAGGGCGACACTGGGGTGGAGATCCAGAACACCGAGGGCAACGCTGAGGAAGAAGGGGTGGATGCACTAACACTTAACCTTTACTACGACAAGTCCAAGTCTTTCTTCGACAACATCTCCTGTGATGACAGCAGGTAGGCTACAGCTGCCCATATAATCTCTCCCCGATGCTTTTATATCGGCAACCTCTGTCCCTTTTATCTTGTAGATTTAGTTTGAGAATGAACAATACAATAGTCTTCCCTTAGGCATGCCCAATACGTGATAATAACGATATTCTATTCTGTTTTCCAGGAAAGCTGCAGAAAGATCTGGAGGAAGCTCTGGTTTCCCAAGGTGCGTCTGTCTTTTCTCTTAGATCGATTCTATCCCATGCTAATGTTTTGATACTATACAATATGGCTTCAGTGATACATACAGTATACTATTATATAATACCATAGTTGATTCAGTAAGGTACTGTTGGCGTCCTCCAACCCCTGCTTAGCGTCTAATTTCTGATTGGCAGGGAGCGGAGGCAGACCTGGGCCGAGGAGAGGCGTATGAACTCTGAGACGTTCGGCATCCCCCTGCGCGGGGGTCGGGGCCGTGGGGGCTACCGTGGGCGTGGCGGTATGGGCTTCCGTGGGGGCCGGGGTCGCTCGGTCAGCAGAGGGTCCTTCGGTCCCCCCCACGGAGGCCATAGCTACAGGGGAGGATTCAACCGAACAAGCCAGGGAGGACGGGAGTTCTCAGAGAACTTTGAGTACAGGGTAATGTATATGTTTTGTACCTATTGTATAGATGGATGCCGTAGTGGCCAAAGTATCCTAGAGTTGAGTTGTCCCTCGTAATGCTTCTAATTATAGAGTTTACAAAGGAAATTCACAATATAGCAAGTGTGAATGATGCTCAATCCATAGTGTACCTACCGTCAAGCACTTGTACATACCTGTGTTAACCGTAGTGAAGTCATCAAAAAGCTGTTTTTTTTGCCTTTCTTCCAGAAGGATAACAGTGGCTGAGTAGCACAAATGGAGGACAGATCCAGAGGGGCAACGCCTCATGTTTTATTTTCTACTTTTGACTAAAAGAATGAACTGTACTAGCTGTATATTTGTCAACAGCACTGGGGTAGACCGCTTAAATGCAACTTATTTTCCATATCTTTTAATTATGGAAATTAGCAATCTGTCAAGATCTCTTCAAAACTATTTCCAGGTGGCTAAATTGTGTATAAATATATTTCTGAGTGATGTTCTTTCTTTTCAGCAATGAGTTTTTGTATTTTTTTTCCTCATAACTGGTATTTTATTATGTTAGGTGTAGAGGGCTGTATACATGAGCCCTCTGACTGAGGATCACTGACATGGCTTTATTTTTGGGGGTATCCTGTTATGGAACTTCAGTACCAAAATAGCCAGTGGTGTCTGTCATAGCTTTCTAACGTGTATTTTTCTACCACACAAACCGTACCTATACCTAGTCCGCTAGCTATCCATCTATCCCACTTCTCTAAATATTCTGTTGTATTTAATTCAAACACTTTACTTTAGATGTTGTTTTTATTCGGGCTTTATCAGCATGCTGTTAACAATATGGTTTAATCCAACAAGGATTCATCTGTATTTGGTATTACTCACATTCTACACCATAGCGTATGGAGGATAGTGAAGGTGCTAGATGTAAACCCTTGGGCTATACTCTTCTGGTTTGGTGATATAACTCTGGGTGCATAACTAGCTATATGGAAAGATGGGTCAGAAATGGATCCTAGGTCAGAACTCATTTTCTTTTGTTTTTCATTTTCTGTATATTGCCCTGTACTCAAGGACTGCTGGTATTGTGTGACTAGAGTTGTATAATGCTGCTGTTTGCTACAGTTATCGCTCTAGCTACAAGAGCTAGCTAAAGCAGGCAGTCATCGAAGTATGCTTCTTCCTGACATGGGCCAGTTTCTTGGGTTACATTTCGGTTTCTAACATTTCTAGGGAGCTTTCTAAAATGTGTTATTCACTTTTACCTCTTTTTGCCAATCAGTTGGTTAAAACCTCATCCTGAACTCCACATCCTCATTCCTCTCAAAGAAACCGGAATGCCACAAAGAATTTGACCCACCAACATTACTTAGTACTTGAGATGTCTGACGGAGAGAGAAACTATGCCCTGACTAAACTCTTGATTCGATGCCACTAACTCGGTCCCATGGCACTGCATGGTGGTTGATAGCCTGCTAAAGCTACATAAGTGATGTCAGCATAATTGCTCAGTTAAAAAGTATTAAGAATATTAGATGAATTGTAGAGCCCTTTGGTTTTAGCGAAATGGGCATTAGTTATAAAGCAACTTTTGGAGGGTTTGAATGGTGGGGCTCAAATTGGGTTAAGGTTGGTTGATAGGAAGTAATGAACTTTGACTGAATATTGTCTGACGCTATCTTGGTCCGGCATGATTTAAATAAGTTATTAAATATAGAGAACACTAGCTGGCTTTGGGATTTTATATCTTGCAGGGAGCACGCACACACAGTTGCACTTTTGCTATTGAAGTTGTTTTATAAAGTGGTGTATTCTGTTCATCTGTGTGAGTCCTGAAATTGTATTCCAGCTCTGTTAACTGGGGACATTTGATGCGAGTCCTGAATGGCAGCCTATTCCCTATATAGTGCACTACTTAGGTCTGGTCAAAAGTAAGTAACTTTTTATAGGGAATAGGGTGCTATTTGGGATTAACCCCCCCCAGGTCTTAAAAAGTACAAGTTCAGTATTGCGTTTGATTCTTTGAATATCGTTCTTTAATGTATATTTTATGGATGTATGCATATGGCTTTGGCGCCAGAAAAATCCCCTAATGTTTTGTAAAGATGAAGTGATGACTGTGCAAAGCTAGCCTGGTTAAACCTAATAGGTTAGTCTGGTATAACTGGGCTGGTGCAAAGCTACCTTTTTTTTTTTTTTTTTTTTTTACAGTACCGAAGTGTCCTCAGGAAGTTAACAAGATGTATTTCTCTTGTTGTGCCTTAATGCCAGTGAATAACTAGAATACTAACATTTGAACTAATAACGGAGTGAATAAATAGTCAGTTTTTACTTAAATTGGAAATTATTATATTGTGCTCATTTTGGTGTACGCTGAAGCTCTTTTGCACAGTGCTATTTGATGAACTAGGTTCTTGTTTGATAATGTACTAGATTTATTCAGAAGTAAGGAAATGTCTACACTGGTAAATGTAATTGAGTGAAGTGAGTTGATGCCAAGTTCCAACTTCTTGTTAATTTCCATTTGAAGGATCATTATTCTCTGGCTTTGATGCACTGCAATGGAAAGTGTTTTGGATTCTGCCCCGTGACGCTTTTGAAAGCTTCAAGTAATTTAAAATGAGACCAAACATCTAAATACAGCCATTGTCTGATACAATTAAGACTGTTTAAGTCCTGCATAGAATTGTCTTTTCTCTTCCTATTATTTTGCCAATGTTACATTTGTCCTGCATGTCACCTATTATTTGTTCAGATACTCTGTGAAAAAACTAATTTGGCACATTTTATTAATGCCTGCAGAAAGAAATATATTAATTGTCAAAAGAAAGTGTTCAATGGGGCTGGATTAGATGGGGATGCTCAAATGTCTTAGGCTGTGTTTACACAGGCAGACCCATTCTAATATACATGTTCACTAAATGGTCTTGACCAATTGGATCAGCTCTATTTAAAAAAAAAATTCTGATATGATTGGTCAAAATACCAATTGTTGGGGGGGGAGGTCAGAATTGGCTGCCTGTGTAAACACAGCCTTAGATGCGTCTCTTGTCTAGGATGTAGGGTGGTACAGTAGAATGGGTGGAGGGATGGGGTGAATCTAAATTGAGTTGCCTTGATTCTTCACTTCCGCATCTAGTCGTCTTCTCAAAACACTTTGGAGCAGGAACCGCCGATCTTCTGCTCCAATGTGCATTGAGATGGAGACAAGTAGGGAGGACATGAGGAATCAAGGCAATTGAATTGAAATGCGCCCATAGGATCAAGTGCCTAGTTCAAAGGGATATCCATTTCTCATTGAGTTGCACAGAAGACTGCATGAGTGTCTGGCTCAAGCCACTAAATCATGACAAAGCAACAAGGATGCAATAACTTACTGAAATGTCTGTGCTGTGGGTAGTTTGAGCATCAAATATCGTTCATATACAGACTTAAAGGCTATGTTGTTTATTTGGGTAACTTTTTCTAACAGTCTCTGGAGTCACAGCCACATGTTTTGTCTCTAAACCCAGCATGATGTCGTCTTCTGTGGGCCTCAGTGGACTGGGGGTTTTATTCAAAGCATACAATAAAAGTTTTAATTTCTATGTTGCCTGTGTTTTTCCTCCTTATGGTTTGGTTTGTGTGTGTGATTACCAGGCGTGTATTCATTACGGAAACCGTTAAACGTTTAAGACGCATACGAAAAGGGGAGGGACCTACCTGGATTTGTCCAAAAACTATTTTGCGTTTTTCGTTTGGGAGTAAATAGTTTCGTTTTGCAACATAATCTGCATAATGATTACACCCTTGCTGAGTACTATTGCTTGTCTTTCTCAAATAGACAAGTGGTAATTTATCTCGCTGTGCTGTATATAACCAACACTGCCTAGCTCAGCCAGTCAGTCTGATCAGATAGGGTATATGGTTTTAAACTTGCTATGTGGTTGTCGGAGGTTTTAAATTCACTGTGGTTGTTTCATCAGAGTGTGGTGGGAGGAGACTGATGGGGTGGCATAGTAGGAGTGGCAATACATTGGGTCTGCCATTGGTGCTTTGGAGTGAATTGGCCTTTCATCCTCTACACAACGAACATCTTTACATAATCCACAGTCGCTTCTTGAGTAGCGTTTTGACGGGACCATTGTCAATTCAACCACCACCATGGGACTAACAAGTGATCCACATTTCCAGAAACTTGACCAATGGTACAAATCTAAAGCTGGAAACCTCAGCATGAGGGATATGTTTGATGGTGACAAGGATAGATTCAGCAAATTTAGGTAAGGGAACTTTCGATTGTTATGACCAATATAGCTACTGTACAGAAGTTTGGCACGTTATCTTCGTGATTGCATCCATATGGATAAAAATTATTTGATAGGGAGCTACGTCAATGGATCCAGTGAATGAGAGTGGGATGCATTTTATTTTTGTGTAACAATTTAATGTGATTGCAGGTAAGCAAGAATGGTTATTTAGATTAGCTATCTGTGCAGTATCTAAGGCTAGCTATACGCAAGCTCGTCATACTTGTATGAGTGTACAAGGTCATCGTTTATTATCGATTGCTTTTCCAGTCTTAAAAACATGCTGTGGGAAATGTTCGACATGTCACCTTCCATTTCGGTTGATCTATTCATTATTCTTCCGCTGTACACCCAGTTACGTCATTGTAGCTAGCTTTTGTCATCAAACGGTCAATTCTTTGCTTTACTGGAAGGGCCCTATTTATCTGGGTTAGCTTGCCAGCTAATGTTAGCCTCAGCTAGCTAGCTATTGCTGTATGCTCGCTTCCCTTCAATCAGCAGCTAACGTTGGCTAGACAGCTGGGTCATTCCTACAAGGCCGTGCCTCTTTCCCCTAGGAAATAACAAATATTTAGTGTAAAATGTGTATACAAAAAGGCATTAAATATAATGTTTCAGTTTTATTTTTTTTACAGGGACAGTGTACTTGAATCAACGTTTCAGTAAAAGTGCCGGTTTTAGTCAACCGCAGTCCCTGGGCATGTTATTCAAAAACAATAACAATACAAACAATGAGCAACGTAACGTTAGCACTCAGACAGAGCAATAGCACGTAAAGCAATGTGTTTCCACACATCACAATCCTACAGACAACAGGAAACGCATGGAAAGCGACAATACACAGCTAGGGATTATGTTAACAAATCTGATTGAACTTTGTGTTCACAATAAACGGCTTCTGGTAAACGGTTTGCCACTAGTGGCAATAAATGTTGTTGCCACAGATTCAAATAGAGTCTTGAGAGAATTGGCTGCCAGAAATAAACCTCTGGCGAGCTGTTTGCCACTAGTGGCAATAAATATTATTGTTGCAAAAGTTTTGCCGCAGATTCACCACTAGTGGCAAATATTTGCTAACTTTTGGCAACATTTTGTCTCACTATTTAGTTTGCGGGAAATTTGGCGCAATAAATTCATTTTTGAAAGGGTTAAACTTTTTTTCCCAAAAAAGTTATGAGGTCCAAAAGGCACTAGATTGTACAGCTATGTGCAGTTTGGCACAGCCTACCAGTAAGCATTTGAAGTCTAGCCAACGTGCTCGAGGGACCAAAACCCAGGCCAGTCTAGACCTTAGTTACTTCTGAGAGTATTGAAACAATGTAGTAAAAATGATTGCTGTCACGTTCTAAAGTAGTCTGCAGTAGCACACTGAAGCAACCCCTAATACGAGTGGCGCAGTGGTCTAAGGCACTGCATCTCAGTGCAAGAGGCGTCACTACAGTCCCTGGTTCGAATCCAGGCTGTATCACATCCAGCTGTGATTGGGAGTCCCATAGGGCGGCGCACAATTGGCCCAGTGTCCGGTTTTGGCTGGGGTAGGCCGTCAATGTAAATAAGAATGTGTTCTTAACTGACTTGCCTATTTTTAAATAAAGGTTAAATTTAACAATATTGAAATAAAAAAATCTTGCTTAATGATAAATTGTCCCTTGTCCAATGGTGGGAAAAAGTGCCCAATTGTCATACTTGAGTAAAAGTAAAGATACCTTAATAGAAAATGACTCAAGTAAACGTGAGTCACCCAGTAAAATACTACTTGAGTAAAAGTCTAAAAGTATTTGATTTTAAATATACTTAGGTATCAAAAGTAAATGTAATTGATAACGTACGTAGGTATCAAAAGTAAATGTAATTGATAACATACTTAAGTATCAAAAGTAAAAGTATATCATTTCAAATTCCTTATACTAAGTAAACCAGATGGCCCCATTTTCTTATTTTATTTATTTACAGATAGCCAGGGGCAAGCTCCAAAACAGACATAATTTACAAACAAAACATTTGTGTTTAGTGAGTCTGCCAGATCAGAGGCAGTAGATGTCCAGGGATGTTCTCTCTAAGTTTTGATGGGTTTTTTTTTTTTTGATGGTTTTCCTGTCCTGTTATGCATTCAAAATGTAATGAGTACTTTTGTGTGCCAGGGAAAATGTATGGAATACATAGTACATTATTTTCTGTAGGAATGTGGTAATGTAAAAGTTGTCAAAAATAAAGTACATATACCCAAAAGAAAACAACTTTAGAACTTGAAAGTATTTTTACTTAAGTACTTTACACCACTGCCCTTTATCTACAAACTTGGAGACACTAGCACTGCAACACAGTAATCCAGAATCCTGTTACAGTTTAGAATGAGATATATTTTGACAAAGTAAATACCAACAATTTACTCTTATCACTCACTGTGCATTGAAATTATAAGGAATGATCAGGAATTTTGTTATACACCCTATTTGATCATTCTAGATTATTCTGTTATCTCTTTCCTTGGTAGCACAACTCTTGAGACAGATGATGGAGACATCCTGCTTGATTACTCCAAGAATCTTGTCAATGAGGAAGTCATGAGGATGCTGCTGGCCATGGTAAAACAGATCATTGTTATGTCTTCCCATAACAGTACTTTACTACAGTGGTTGTGAGATGAGACTACTATAACAGTAGATGTTTGCACTCTGTTTGACCGATCTCAAGGTCCTATACACATGTATGTACGTATCAAAAATGCACACAGTTAACATGGCTTCAGCTGTCAACCCTCATCAACCTTAAGCCTCTAATCTCATGGTAAAAGTACAGTATATCAGTATATTTAGTCATACCGCTGCACGTCAACTGATTATTGTTGTGCCAGCTATCAAATGTGGATTGGCTGTGAGATACCGTACATCGACAATGCATCTAGTAGTATTTGATATTTCAAATAGTCTCTTCATATATATACAGTCACATCAAAAATTCCAGTCCATTCCACAACAATAGAACGACTGAGAGTACACCGGCATTGACTACATTTGACAGAAATATAACATTTCCAGGTAATTGGAATGCTGGCAGAGCAACCATATCTCTGCATTCATCCATAGTAACATGCTAGAGTAGTACCCTGGGAATGTGGTAGAACAGACATTAAATACAGACCAACACATCCTCCTAAAGATTAAGCTAGAAAGATTGTTAAAATCAAGGGATTTCTAGTCCTACTGGTATGCGTTGTCACATGCTATTTATGTTGTAATAATGTGTTTGTTGGTGTTTAGTAAATTAATTAAATCTTCATATCTCTCCCATGCAGGCTAAGTCCAGGGGAGTGGAGGAAGCAAGAGACAAGATGTTCTCTGGAGAGAAGATAAACTTCACTGAGGTACCAGGACTAACTGGGCTCTCTATCTTATGCCACTTTGTGTCTGAGGGGTTGCTGCAAGTTACAGAAGCACAATATCTGACAGAACACCTAGCTTTCTCACACTGGCAGATGTAGAGTATTTAGAATTGAGTGAATCGCAAATGCTGATAACACTATGCCAAAGCCTGTTACATGATCTGTGGTTACTCTACTAATGTTCTGAGAGTATATTACAGTATGTCACTGTGATAAAATACATTCTCACAATAGGTCTTCCTCTCTAAACAGTGGGCAGTTTTGTTGCACACTTTGTGGTCACTATTGCAAAGTTATTCAGGGGAATCCTGGTTCTCCTCCCCCTCTCCACACACCATTCATGACACAATGGCATTGTGCAATCAACTTCCTCAATGATGCTGCAGAATGTATACACATGGGTATTAACTATGTGGAAATAAATTTGTATTTATTTATTTAACCTTTATTTAACTAGGCAAGTCAGTTAAGAACAAATTCTTATTTAGAATGACAGTCTACACCGGTTAAAATGTGATTAATCATTTAATACATTAATTTAATGTTTAAATATGAAAAATGTTCAGTCATCATGAGTAGGTATACTGGTAACCTAGTGTTAAAGTTTTTACCCTTCCCACAAATGTGTGTGTGTGTGTAGGGCCGTGCTGTCCTCCACATTGCCCTTCGTAACCGCTCTAACACTCCCATCAGCGTAGATGGCAAGGACGTCATGCCAGAGGTCAACAGGGTCCTGGACAAGATGAAGGCGTTCTGTCATGTAAGTGCTGGAGTCCAGTTTCAACAGGCACCACAGGATATCTGCCAGGGCATGTATACATAGAGATTAAACAATATCTCTATGCATCTAAATGCATGTTTTATTGGGTGGTTTTAGTCTAGATTAAATTAATGGGTCAAAGCATCAACATTTGTTGCATAAATTCATTTTTCATTCATAAAATGTCTTGTAGTCATTCTTGTTAAAATAAGATGTATGCCTAGCTGCCATGTGCCTCCTGTTTTGTTTTGCAGAAAGTGCGCAGTGGCGAGTGGAAGGGCTTCAGTGGAAAGGCCATCACTGATGTTGTCAACATTGGGATCGGTGGGTCTGACCTGGTAAGTGTGTGACTGACTGGCCAAACAACTTAAATTTGTTTTACATTTTTTACTGAGGTAGCCATGTCCTATTGCAGAGATGTCAAACTCATTTTGTCCTGTGGGCCGCATTTGTTCTTCACCGAGGTCCGGAGAGCCGTACTTAAAATAGATAATATTTCCTCGCCGTGAAAATGTGCAAATAAATAGTCCTCTGGGTGCATGAGTCAGGCTGTAGTATAAACTTTAATGGCTCATTATGGGAGTCAGATTTTTGCTGTAGTATTCCTCTCAGCTATACAATAGTCATAATAAGCTATTTGGTATTACAATGAGTTATTAGTCACAGACTTAAATTAAGCTGTTATAATCAGAGAATAAACTGCTGTGGTGTTATGATACAAAGCTATGCTTTAGGTGGAACATTAGGCCACAGAACAAAGAGTATGTACAGTGCTTTCAGAAAGTATTCATACACCTTGACTTTTTCCACATTTTGTTGTTACAGCCTGAATGTTTTTGTCACTGGACTACACACAATACCCCATAATGTCAAAGTATATATTTTTATTCACATAAATTAAAAATGAAAAGCTGAAAGGTCAACAGTCAATAAGTATTAAACCCCTTTGTTATGAAAAGCCTAAATAAGTTCAGGAGTTTGCTTAACCAGGCACATAATAAGTTGCATGGACTGACTACCTCATATCTGTACCCCACACGTACAATTATCTGTAAGGTCCCTCAGTGAAGCAGTGAATTTCAAACACAGATTCAACCACAAAGACCCTGGAGGTTTTCCAATGCCACGCAAAGTAGGGTACTTATTGGTGTAAAAAAAAAAAAAGAGCAGATATTGAATAATATCCCTTTGATTAATTACACTTTGGATGGTGTATCAATACACCCAGTCACTACAAAGATACAGGTGTCTTTCCTAACTCAGTTGCCGGAGAGGAAGGAACTGCTAAGGGGTTTCACCATCAGGCCAATGGCGACTTTAAAACAGTTAGAGTTTAATGACTGTGATGGAAGAAAACTGAGGATGGATCAACAACATTGTAGTTACTCCACAATACTAACCTAACTGACAGAGTGAAAAGAAGGAAGCCTGTACAGAATACAAATATTACATCCTGTTGGCAACAAGGAACTAAAGTAATACTGCACAAAATGTGGCAATGCAATGAACCTTTTGTCCTGAATACAAAGTGTTATGTTTGGGGCAAATCCAACACAACACATTACTGAGTACAACTCTCCATATTTTCAAGCATAGTGGTGGCTGCATCATGTTATGGGTATGCTTGTAATCGTTAAGGACTGAGGAGGTTTTCGGGATAAAAAAAGAAATAGAATGGAGTTAAGCACAGGCATGTTCCTAGAGGAAAACCAGGTTCAGTATATTTTCCACCAGACACTGGGAGATTAATTCACCTTTCAGCAGGACAATAACCTAAAACACAATGCCCAATCTACACTGAAGTTGCTTACGAAGACGACTGTGAATGTTCCTGAGTGGGCGAGTTAGTTTTGACTTAAATCTACTTGAAAATATATGGCAAGACCTGAAAATTGGTATACTTTGGTAAATGAGACATTTCTGTATTTCATTTTCATTTAGCAAACATAAATAAATACAAATAATGTCACTGTCATTATGGGGTATTGTGTGGTGATGTAAGAACATTTAGGCAATAACACAATGAAATGTCAAATAAGTCAAGGGGTATGAATACTTTCTGAAGGTGCTTTTTGTGATTCAGAGTTGCATTGTTACTCACAGCGAGTTAACTGTGCTAATGTTATAGAGTTAGGAGTTTTGTGATTAGGTTCAAAGCTGTGAGTATTGAACTCAATGACCTTTCATGTTGCCATTATACAGTATATCCTCTAAAAAAATTATGTTAAATTGTAATGCTCATAGGATGGAGTTGAACTGTTAATACCATTGTGTGTCCTCTCTTAGGGTCCTCTCATGGTGACAGAAGCCCTGAAGTCCTACTCCAAGGGCGGCCCCAACGTGTGGTTTGTGTCTAACATCGACGGCACACACATGGCCAAGACTCTGGCCCAGCTCAACGCTGAGACCACCCTCTTCATTATCGCTTCCAAGGTGACAGGCTGTCGTCTACCTCCCACACACCACCTACTCCCATTGCCATGGTTACAACAGCCATCTTAAAGCCACAGGGTTCTAGATGCTTAAAGAATTCAATGCTATGACTCAATGTCTCATTCAGTGCTATGCTGGTTAATCTATGGATACATGGTTCTGTTGTGATAATGTGCGATAACATTTGAATCATCCTTTATGGTTTGAAGCTGGAAAAGGTGCCAGGCGAATGTTGCTCCTTCAGTGTCACACGCTGAGAAAGCTGTGTTCTACTGCCTCCGGGACTGATGTCTCGCTGTTGTCCTTTTCAGACATTCACCACCCAGGAGACCATCACCAACGCAGAGTCTGCCAGGGACTGGCTCCTCCAGACAGCCAATGATGTGAGTGGACTGGTCTGCTGACAGCCAATCATAAGACACCTTTGTGTCTCTCTGTAGCAAATGGTGATATATGCTCGACCAGTTAGCCTGCATTCAGCCAATTATTTTATTAGTGTCTCTGCCAACAGGACAGGTCAGTTTAGGACAGTCCAGAGCACAGCTGGAGTGTCATATCATATTTGGATCAACTTCCCTAATGTCTCCATTCTCTTCTTCATAGAAATCTGCTGTTGCAAAGCACTTTGTGGCGCTATCCACCAATGCAGTAAGTGTCCATTTGAATTACATTTACCCCCTTACATTGTTGCCTGCCTGTCTGTTGAACTGTTTATTGCACAAGTAACTGTTGTTACTCTTTTTGCTGTCTCCCTTCTCTTCCAGCCCAAAGTGCAGGCCTTTGGTATTGACACGAACAACATGTTTGAATTCTGGGACGTAAGTATACACTACTATGCACACTGAGTTAGTCTCTGAACCCCCATGTATAACCCCCATGTATTACACATTCATACACGGCAAAACGGATAGTATAGACCAGTATACCTTTGACGTGGAAATTCCCTATTCACTTCCATACATTTTTTAGCCAGGCACTGGGTTACCTTCAGATGAATCTAGTGAAGCTTGTGGGCGCCATAGAGCAAAACAACCGACATGTTTGAGTCTCAGCTTTCGATGGTGGGATCATTAGTCTGTAGCCCAAACCGTTCAGACGCTACAGACAGAATGGCATTATTGGTGAGTCCTGTTAAGCTTCTGGGGGTTGTAGAGCAGTCCAAACCGTTCGGACTATGCAGACTTTTTCGTGAGAAGATTGATTTTTGGGATGTCTCCTGGTCTGACACACACCGCAGATGCGGAAGGCCAACATCGGTTGATGCGTTGGATTGAGATGCAGCCCATGCAAAAAAACGGACACACTACTGCTCGTCGAATATCTCATTACAAAATCATGGGCATTAATATGGAGTTGGTAAACCCTTTGCTGCTATAACATCCTCCGTTCTTCTGGGAAGGCTTTCCACTAGATGTTGGAAACATTGCTGCGGGGACTTGCTTCCATTCACCCATGAGCATTAGTGAGGTCGGGCACTGATGTTGGGCGATTAGGCCTGACTCACAGTCGGCGTTCCAATTCATCCCAAAAGTGTTCGATGGAGTTAGAATCAGGGCTCTGTGCAGGTCAGTCAAGTTCTTCCAGACCGATCTCGACAAACCATTTCTCTATGGACCTCGCTTTGTCCACGGGGGCATTGTAATGCTGAACAGGAAAGGGCCTTCCCCAAACTGTTGCCACGAAGTTGAAGCACAGGATCATCTAGAATGTCATTGTATGCTGTAGCGTTAATATTTCACTTCATTGGAACTAAGGGGCCTAGCCCGAACCATGAAAAACAGCCGCATACCATTATTCCTTCTCCACCACACTTACCAGTTGGCACTATGCATTCAGACAGGTAGCGTTCTCCTGGCATCTGCCAAACACAGATTTATCCGTGAAGCGTGATTCATCACTCCAAAGAACACGTTTCCACTGCTCCAGAGTCCAATGGCGGCGAGCTTTACACAACTCCAGCCGACGCTTGGCATTGCGCATGTGATCTCAGGCTTGATATTACATTTTTCTCCCCAATTTCGTCATATCCAGCTGGTAGTTAGTCTTGTGCCATCGCTGCAACTCCCATACGGACTCGGGAGAGGCGAAGGTCGAGAGCCGTGCGTCCTCCGAAACACAATCCCGCTCAGCCACACTGCTTCTTCACACAATGCACGCTTAACCCGGAAGCCAGCTGCACCAATGTGTGTACACCTGGCAACCGTGTTAGCGTGCATGCGCCCGCCCTGTAAAGTTAATTAATTTGTGGATCTTGTATCGACACGTTAAATTCAAAATCTAAACCATTGGAAATTAGCAAAGCTGAAGAATAAGTGATTTTGGTGCACATATTGTCTGTTGCAGTCTTGCTTGACACTAGTACACTAAAGTGATGGCCATTGTCTGTTTTGTATAGCCTTTCAAGGTTTTGAGAAAGAGAGAAACCTTGTGAGTCTGTAATGGTTGATTGTGTGATGTCATGTTTGCTTTTTATTAGTGGGTCGGAGGGCGTTACTCCCTGTGGTCGGCTATTGGACTGTCCATTGCACTGCACATAGGTATGTCTGTCTGTCTATCTTAGTGTATACAGAAGCGGCATATCTACTGTATATTGCAGATTTGCTCTGAGCATAATAACTACTACTGGTAATTTGAGTTGAAGGGTTGATCCTCTGAACACCTTTTTTCTACTCCTCTTGTCCTGTAGGGTTTGAGAACTTTGAGCAGCTTCTGGCTGGTGCTCACTGGATGGTAGGCAGATTTCTCCTACATTTAGTGTCAATTCAATACAACTTTGTTTATCCCCTCAGGGGCAATCTAAAATAATCCTAAACTAGATGGATATAGAATTAGTAATATGATGTTCAAATGACTGTCGTTCCTAGGATAACCATTTTAGCAGCGCCCCTCTGGATCAGAACGTCCCTGTCCTGCTGGCCGTGCTGGGTGTCTGGTACATCAACTTCTTCCAGGCAGAGACCCACGCCATGCTGCCCTACGACCAGTACATGCACCGCTTCGCTGCATACTTCCAGCAGGTCAGTCAGACATGCAGGCCATACCTGGGTTCAAATGCTATCTGAAATCTTACAAATACTTTGAGTGTTTGATAAAGCATGCCTGGGGTGCCAGGTGGGTAGAGTTTGCACTTTCAGAACTTTTTGTTGGTTTTATTGCAACAGGCAAGATCAATTATACAGCTAAAGTATTTGAAATGATTTCAAATAGTATTTGAACCCAGGTCTGAGTCAGACAGGCAGGCAGGAGCCAGGCAGGACCATCTGCTAGGGATGTAGGGACCAGGACAGGGCATCTGTTTGGGCTAGACTAGAGAATTCGGGGACAAGATCATGTTCAGTAGGTGGGTTTTGTTTGTACTGCAGGTGCAATAGAATATTAAATGTTATTTGAATCACGTTTCATTACCTTTGTTTCCTATGTTTGCCCTTTTTATTGATGTACTGTAAGCCATCATTTCAGTAACCATCATTGTAACTCAAATGTGTCGTCCACAGGGAGATATGGAGTCCAATGGAAAGTACATCACTAAAGATGGCACCCGTGTCAACTACCACACCGGACCCATCGTCTGGGGTGAGCCTGGGACCAATGGACAGCACGCCTTCTACCAGCTCATCCACCAAGGTAACATACGCCTGTCACACACCTGTCATCCAGACCCTCATTCAGTTTTTTTGATATACTGTACTATAAAACAAGATGTGAACGAAACAACATTCAGTTACCCACCTTCATGTGACATTCAGTATTTTGACCATTCTAGGCACACGTATGATTCCTGCGGACTTCCTAATTCCTGCCCAGACACAGAACCCCATCAGGGACAGCCTCCACCACAAGGTAGTGCAACTTCATGGCTTATCATGGCTTTGCAATTAGGAAAATTCAAAATTCAGTTTACTAACTGAATCGAAATGGAATTTCCCCAACCCTGCTACAATAGTGTATTTGACTATATCTTGATCTCCCTTCTAGATACTGATGGCCAATTTTCTGGCCCAAACGGAGGCTCTGATGAAGGGGAAGACTTCAGACGAGGCCAGGAAGGAGCTGGAGGCCACCGGCCTAGGAGGACCAGAGCTGGAGAAACTGCTGCCACACAAAGTGAGTATATTTACTAATCAGACCATGGATTAGGGCCGGGACGATACCAGTATCGCAATACTCATTAGTATCGTGGCAAGGAAACAACAAAACACGAAGCAGATGAAACATCTTTAGGAAAACAGCCCTAATGTTGGAAACAAACATCATTATGTTGCCATCCAGCCAGTCTATAATCTCTTGACTGATGGAAAGTATTGATGCAAAGATAATGCATCATTGGTTGTCTGCATTATTGCTGGATGATGCTTTGATGTATGTTTGGTAAATTTATTTTTGGCAGGTGCATAGAAATGGTATAACAACGTTTTATCTCATTGGGCAGATATACTTTGATATAACTTTGTTATTGTTTTCTTCAATGAAAGGTCTTCCAGGGAAATAAGCCCAGCAACTCCATTGTTTTCAAGAAGCTGTCACCCTTCATGCTGGGAGCACTGGTTGGTAAGTAGTAGCTGTTGGCATGGTAACGCCTAATTCCTGTCCAGATAATTCTATGTACAGTCGTGGCCAAAAGTTTTGAGAATGACACAAGTATTGGTCTCCACAAAGTTTGCTGCTTCAGTGTTCTTAGATCTTTATGTCAGTAGTTACTATGGTACACTGAAGTATAATTACAAGTATTCCGTAAGTGTCAAAGGCTTTCATTGACAATGACATTCAGTTTATGCCAAGAGTCAATATTTGCAGTGTTGACCCTTCTTTTTCAAGACCTCTGCAATCTGCCCTGGCATGCTGTCAATTAACTTCTGGGCCACATCCTGACTGATGGCAGGCCATTCTTGCATAATCAATGCTTGGAGTTTGTCAGAAGTTGTGGGTTTTTGTTTGTCCACCCGCCTCTTGAGGATCGACCACGAGTTCTCAATGGGATTAAGATCTGGGGAGTTTCCTGGCCATGGACCCAAAATGTCGATGTTTTGTTCCCCCAAGCCACTTACTTATCACTTTTGCCTTATGGCAAGGTGCTCCATCATGCTGGAAAAGGCATTGGTCGTCACCAAACTGTTCTTGGATGGTTGGGAGAAGTTGCTCTCAGAGGATGTGTTGGTACCATTCTTTATTCATGGCTGAAAATTGTGAGTGAGCCCACACCCTTGGCTGAGAAGCAACCCCACACATGAATGGTCTGAGGATGCTTTACTGTTGGCATGACACAGGACTGATGGTAGCGGCCTTTTTGTGCAAAGCAATGATGACGGCACGTGTTTCCTTGCAGGTAACCATGGTTGACAGAGGAAGAACAATGATTTCAAGCACCACCCTCCTTTTAAAGCTTTGTCTGTTATTCTGACTCAATCAGCATGACAGAGTGATCTCCAGCCTTGTCCTCGTCAACACTCTCACCTGTGTTAACGAGACAATCACTGACATGATGGCAGCTGGTCCTTTTGTGGCAGGGATGAAATGCAGTGGAAATGTTTTTGGGGGATCAAGTTCATTTTCATGGCAAAGAGGGACTTTAATTGCAATTAATCTGATCACTCTTCATGACATTCTGGAGTATATGCAAATTGCCATCAACACTGAGGCAGCAAACTTTGTGGAGACCAATACTTGTTTAATTCTCAAAACTTTTGGCCACGACTGTACACTCAACAAAAAATTTTACGCAATAGGAAGAGTTAGTTCCAAGGTCCCAGAAATGCACAAAAAGCTTATTTAGCTTAAAGTTTGTGCAAAAATGTGTTTACATCCCTGTTAGTGAGCATTTCTCCTTTGCCAAGATGATTAAACAGCATGATCATTACACAGGTGCACCTTGTGCTAGGGACAATAAAAGGCCATTTCGTCATATCCAATTGGTAGTTAGTCTTGTCCCATTGCTGCAACTCCCGTACGGACTCGGGAGATGCGAAAGTCATGCGTCCTCCGAAACAAAACCCTTCCAATCCGCACTGCTTCTTGACACAATGCACGCTTAACCCAGAAGCCAGCTGCACCAATGTGTCGGAGGAAACACTGTACACCTGGCGACCTTGTCAGCGCGCATGCGCCCGGCACGCCACAGGAGTCGCTACAGCGCGACGGGACAAGGACATCCCGGCTGGCCAAACCCTCCCCTAACCCGGAGGAGTGGCATTGTCATGCCACTCATCCGCCGACATCACCTCATGTTTCAGCATGATAATGCACGGTCCCATGTTGCAAGGATCTGTACACAATTCCTGGAAGATGAACATTTCCAAGTTCTTCCATGGTCTGCATACTCACCAGACATGTCATCCATTGAGCATCTTTGTGATGCTCTGGATTGACGTGTACGACAGCGTGTTTCAATTCTCGCCAATATCCAGCAACTTCGCACAGCTATTGAAGTGGAGTTGGACATCATTCTACAGGCTACGATCAACAGCGTGATCAACTCTATTTTATTTTTAACCTTTATTTAATTAGGCAAATCAGATAAGAACAAATTCTTATTTACAATGACGGCCTACCCTGGCCAAACCTGGACGACGCTGGGACAATTGTGCGCCACCCTACTATTGTACCAGGGTCCGTAGTGACGCCTCTAGCACTGGGGAGCCCTCTATGCGAAGGACATGTCATGCTGCATGAGGCAAATGATGACCACACCAGATATTGACTGGTTTTCTGATCCACGACCCTACCTTTTTTTTTAAGGTATCTGTGACCAACAGATGCATATCTGTATTCCCAGTCATGAGAAATCAATAGATTAAGGCCTAATGAATTTATTTCAATTGACTGATTTCCTAATCTGAACTGTAACTCAGAAAAATCTTTGAAATTGTTGCATGTTGCGTTTAGATTTTTGTTCAGTATGCATATACCGGTAAAAGTTTTTCTCTTGTTTTTTTTAGCCATGTACGAGCACAAGATCTTTGTGCAGGGAGTCATGTGGAACATCAACAGCTACGATCAGTGGGGGTATGTGTCGGGGAGAAGCATATATGGAATTCTGAATATATATATATATATATTCCCTTATATTTTACGTTATACTGTATGTAACATTCTCCTCTCTATGTTCAGAGTTGAGCTGGGCAAACAGCTGGCCAAGGCCATCGAGCCAGAGCTCAGCGACAGATCAGAGGTCCACTCCCATGATTCCTCTACCAACGGGCTCATTAACTTCCTCAAGAAGAACTCTGCTTAATTGCTTCACTTCAGCGCTGACCTTCAACCTTTACTTCCCTGACCACATGGAACTATTAGCTGACCCACAGAAAAGAGCACTTTACGTTTGTGATAATCACCAGTCTGTTTATTTGAGTGTGTTAGTGAATCGTGAGACTTAGACTGTATTATCAAGATGTGCACAAAAGTTAAGGGAATCAATTGCTTTTGGGAGAAAGGTAACTCCCCTAATATTACAATGTGCAGATATTACTGTAGCTGATAAGGACCCCTCTCTAACCTAGTCAACACTGACTTACCAAATAAATGTGGTGTCAATTTACACGACTGTTTTCTATTTTGTGTCATGGAGGTTTTGAATACTACACAGCATCCTATCTTAAAAGTGCAGTCTGCAGAAATCCAGGGCAAAAGTGTGAAATATATTAGTTAATTTGATATTAAATATTTAAGTTTATCAGTTTGACTAGATGTTTTGAGCAAGATAATGATGTTACATTTAGGGAGTTTCTAAACTAACTGAAATGGCAAGAGTAATAGTACTATTGGATCCATTTTCAAAAATAAACTATGATACCGAAATGACACATTTTTACGTTACAACCTTATTTGTTTTTCCTCATCAATCCACACACAATACCCCATAATGACAAAGTGAAAACTGTTTTACAGAAATGTTTGCAATTTAAATAAGTATTCAGACCCTTTGCTATTAGGCTCGAAATTTAGCTCAGGTGCATCCTGTTTCCAATTGATCATCCTTGAGATGTTTCTACAACATGATTGGAGTCCACCTGTGGTAAATTCAATAGATTGGACATGATTTGGAAAGGCACACACCTGTCTATATAAGGTCCCACAGTTGACAGTACAGGTCAGAGCAAAAACCAAGCCATGAGATCGAAGGAATTGTCCGTAGAGCTCTGAGACAGGATTGTGTCGAGGCACAGATCTGGGGAAGGGTACCAAAACATTTCTGCAGCATTGAAGGTCCCCAAGAACACAGTGGCCGTCGTCATTCTTAAATGGAAGAAGTTTGTATCCACCAAGACTCTTCCTAGAGCTGGCCGCCCGGCCTAACTGAGCAATCGGGGGAGAAGGGCCTTGGTCAGGGAGGTGACCAAGAAGTCGATTGGAGCTCTGATAGAGCTCATCTGTGGAAATGGGAGAACCTTCCAGAAGGACAACCATCTCTGCAGCACTCCACCAATCAGGCCTTTATGGTAGAGGGGCCAGGCGGAAGCCACTCCTCAGACAAAGGCACATGACAGCCCACTTGGAGTTTGCCAAAATTACTCTCAGACCATGAGAAACAAGATTCTCTGGTCTGATGAAACCAAGATTTAACTATTTGACCTGAATGCCAAGTGTCACATCTGGAGGAAACTATCCACCGCTCATCACCTGGCCAATACCATCCCTACGGTGAAGCATGGTGGTGGCAGCATCATGCTGTGGGGATGTTTTGCAGGGGCAGGGAGACTAGTCAGGTTTGAGGGAAAGATGAGCAGAGCAAAGTACAGAGAGATCCTTGATGAAAACCTGCTCCAGAGGACTCAGGACCACAGAATAGGGCAAAGTTTTCACTTTCCAACAGGACAACAACCCTAAGCACAAAGCCAAGACAGAGTGGAGTGGCTTCGGGACAAGTCTTTGAATGTCCTTGAGTGGCCCTGACTTTTCTGGAGAGACCTGAAAATAGCTGTGCAGCGACACTCCCCATCCAACCTGACAGAGCTTGAGAGGATCTGCAGAGAATAATGGGAGAAACTCCCCAAATACAGGTGTGCCAAGCTTGTAGCGTCATACACATGAAGACTTGAGGCTGTAATCGCTGCCAAAGGTGCTTCAACAAAGTACTTCGTAAAGGGTCTGAATACTTATGTAAATGTGATATTTCCGTTTATTATTTGTAATACATTTGCATAGATTTCTAAACCGTTTTTTTTTGTCATTATGGGGTATTGTTAAATAAAGAAAAATAAATTATTACAATTGTGTGTAGATTTGATGAGGGGAAAAAAACAATAATAGATTTTAGAATAAGGCTGTAACTTAAAATGTGGAAAAAGTGCAGGGGTCTGAATACTTTCTGAATGCACTGTATATTACATACTGTGCATGTTTTGCTCAAAGCAGCCAACTAAAGTAATGTAGTTAACGTAAGTTCAATCACAAATGCTCGTCTGAGTGCATCTCCTCACAGTTTCATTCAGTAGTACAACACAATGAACATTGTATTTTATCATCATTTAAAAATGCCAAGGTAGCTAGCTGGGTAATTTAAAAAAATGCTAAACAAGAATAAACATGAGAAATACACAAAATCAATTGTTTACATGAGAAACTAAAAAGGCTGTAATATCTACTTGCTAGGTTACTTGCTACTTGTCATGAGAGTTTACATGGAGAAGCTTGATACAGGATGTGTAGTATTGTGATGATAGCCACATTAGCGGCTAATTAGCATTTAATTTTGGGTTGGTAATTACATGCGAATATATTGATAAAAGTTACCTTCTCAGAGAGAGATTTTAGCTATTTTCAAAATGTCACGCCAGGGTAAGCCTACACGAAACACAGACCTTATATGAAGTAGTTCTAAAATCTCCTACGGAAAAATGAATGGTGGAAAAACGATTGGAACCATTTCCGGTCTTTACCGGTAGGTTTTATGGGTATCAGGACCCATACTGTGGTATTCATTATGGTGACCAGAGTATGGGCGAGTGGGTAGATGGAAAGCGAATCAGCTAATTGGGTAGATTTGTTGCCACTTAAGACCGTTTTGTGTGGCCGATTGGGCTGAACTACAAGTGGATAGTAAGCCAGCGACCAGTGTGCCGGTGTTGTGCCTGCCCCGACTTGAAGCGCTTCCAACTGTTTATCACGGTCGTGTTGTGTTTATCAGTGGTAGCTATGTCGCCATTTGTTCTCTCACATTATTTTATTTCAAGTAGGATAGCAGCCTACACAAGAAATAACTAATATTGATAACCACCTACACTGTACAAAAATATAAACGCAACATGTAAAGTGTTGGTCCCATGTTTCATGAGCTGAAATAAAAGATCCCAGAAATGTTCCATACGCACAAAATTAATATTTATCTCAAAATGTATCCATTTGATCCTTTGTCAAGATAATCCATCCACTGTCATTTAAGAGAATTTGTCAGTATGTCCAACCTGCCTCACAACTGCAGACCACGTGTAACCAGCCAATAACCTCCACATCTGGCTTAGCCTGTGGCATCGTCAGAGAGGGTGCTGAGGAGTATTTCTGTCTGTAATAAAGTCCTTTTGAGGGGAAAAACAAATTCTGATTAGCTGGGCCTGGCTCCCCAGTGGGTCGGCCTGGCTCCCAATTGGGTAGGCCTATGCCCTACCAGGCCCACCCATGGCTGCGCCCCTGCCCGGTCATATGAAATCCATAGATTAGGGCCTAATGAATTTATTTCAATTGACTGATTTCCATATATAAACTAACTCAGCAGAATCTACTGTCCAGCAATGGCATGGGAAGTAGCTACCTAGTAGCGAATATCAGGGTGGCAGTCACAGTAAGCACACGCATACAACGCATGAAGCAACAGTACACCCATCAACAATAATTTTAATAAAAAATTTAGAATTTCCAGTTTTATAAGTGAAAATGTACACCGTCTCGCAATGGAGTCTTCAACCGTAAGGGGGCGTTGAAATTCCACTCCGTTGTGGACGGTACCCATTCAAATGAATGACATCCGACGCAATATAACGGAGTGCTTATGGTTAATGTGAATGAGGCTTCAGTGTAAAGGAAATTAAAAGTGTGGAGGGGAACATGATTATGGCGACTATGGAAACAATGTGAAGGTAGTAATTGTGAGATGCGGGGGCACAGTGCAGCATTTGGAAGCATTTGGTGGATGCTAGGTGCAGAGAGAGGCCCAGATATAATTAACCAATCATGATGTATCAAATGCAGAGGCTGTAAAACAGATTGGTGGAACTACTAGGCGGACTGATGGCGCTACCATGGCTGCTCCCGTAGTAAGTGGACCTATTGTCAGAACTGGTGCTTCTACTAGTGCTGACATGGTTTCGAAGCATGTTCAGAAACCTTCTACTAATAGATCGAAGATTCATCTCTCTGCAGCTCTCAGATTGGAGAGGAAGTTACCACTATATATACTGATCTAAGTTCCTTTTAGCCTGTTACTACCTCACGGTTGAGGTTAGTATTTTTTTAGGTAATCTATACCATATATATATATATATATATATATATATATATATATATATATATGTGTGTGTGTGTGTGTGTCTAAAGCCCTATTCGCACGGGACTAGTATTACTAAATAATTTTGGTGAAGTAATTATAATACCAGAATGTCCGTTATTCCAGAGGACGATTCGGACGGGGCTAGTTTTTTCCAAACTGCCCCCTATAATTATTAACATTTTTTTCAATAAATTTACAGTTCTGACGGAATAGTTTTTTTTTTTCTTCCTAGAAGTGAAGATACAGTATTTCAACAAATCCGGGCGATATTAGGCGGCGGTAACAGGCTACGCTGATAACTCGAGTTTGGTTCCCAAGTTTCTAAACCATCTTTGGTAGTGTCACCGTAATATTTGAATTGAATAAGCGTGACCATAACCTTTGAATTTTAGCAATCCGCAGTTGAAGACGTCCTAAATGGATGATAAAGTGAACTTGTAATTTACAAACGTTTAGCTCAGTTGTATGAAGCTTTGCGATCTATTAACAGCAAGGGTTGCATTAATTAGGCGCAGTATATTTTTAGGATGTTAAAGATTCTATAAATGGCGATGTTCAATTAATTGGCAAAAAACGTATACACAAAAGCATTCACCGTGAAAGTTGATACATGTAGGCCCTTCATATATAGAATATATGCGTTCAATTTATCGAATCAATTATTGTTATCTTGTTCAAACAGCGAGCAACAACTGTCAAACTTAGGAATGTCGATTCGCACGTATTCTTACCAGAGTATGGAGTTTGCCCAAAAAACTGTAGGTTATTTTGGCTGAAATTGTTACTCTCATGACAGATTAGGACCTACGAAAATTATTTTGCTGTTTTTTTGTGGTCGTGCACATACTTACGTTACCCCAGTAAAACGAATCCCGTCCGAATATGGCTTTAAGGCTGGGCAACTGCCCCAAGTAGCAAGTGGAAGAAATTAAGTAGTTATTCCCATTATTGGCACAGCCAAAACAGATAGCAATAAATAATTGCGGAAATATTCAATAACGTTAAATGTAATAGATACAAAATACATGTATGTCTATTTTGTTCATATTTTAAGCAGGATGAATTGTTTCCCAGCAGCTAGGGACGTTGTAATTTGTCAAACTCGGTGACTTCGGAAACACCCCTCTCCGCCCACCTCCAGTCTACTGTCCGAGAGTGGAGTTTGCGCAATGTTATCAGCTCCGCCATTGACGGAGTCGCTGGAGAAAATTGCACACAGCTTGTCACGTCTTGTTCTTAGTACTCGACGTCTAGATAATGCATTTTCACAACTTAATTTAGTGTAGTTAATACAGACTTCTTTACATCTACATTATTGGATTTGTATATACTGTACGCAGAAGTTGTCAATCCTCCTGTATCGTTTGCTAACTCACGCACACCTAGCCAGCAGCGAGCGTGTCGTGCACGGTTGTCGCCCGTGTGCTCCACTCCATGGATCCAAGAATCGCCTGGTTCCAGCCAGAACAGCTCGGCCCTGCCAACAGCACGTGGATGAATATTTGGGAAACGACACAAGGTCTGTGCAATTTGAGTTTGAGGAATCATAACAACCACTGCTCTCCTGTGTGGAACACGCCCACCGCCAAGACGAGCCCTAGTACAACTGTATCCATAAACTGGGGCACGGGAAACGTGAACGGAAACGTGATTCAGAACGGAGTCCCCGACGCTGGCAGGAGGATGCAAGGGACGATCAATCCAAAAGGCGATAATGAAATAGAACAGAAATCCAACTTATTGGAAGCAAATATCAACCAGCATCCTGCGGGGAGGGGTAGTAGTGGACCTTGGGTTGTGGGTGGCACTGCATTCGGTAACTGGAGAGAAAGAGAGAGAGAATGCGGACTTGGTAACAGACGGAGGAGAGACAACCGAGCGAGCACTTTCGGATTTAACCGCAGTTTATTGAGTATTGGCAGTAACTCTGCAGTGGACGGCGCTGGATGCCGTGGAGTTGGTTACACAGGCACACCTTGGAAAACCAGGAACTACTCTGCAGGGATTTTGGGGTAAGGAAGGATGCCTGGGGCAGCAGACCTGCTCTACACACACGTGTCATGTTTGAACTGGCTGGATGTCAATGTATTACAGAGCACAGGGAGGGACATTGGTGTGTGTTACCAATAAGTTATAGCCACCTGATAAGCTGATCTACATGAGGCGATTTCTCACAC
Organism: Thymallus thymallus; assembly: GCA_023634145.1. NCBI lineage: Eukaryota > Metazoa > Chordata > Actinopteri > Salmoniformes > Salmonidae > Thymallus > Thymallus thymallus. The sequence continues at coordinate 29,608,431 of CM042414.1, forward strand.
ATAATGATTCCACATTGCCTGTCTTTTCTAGGTCATCAGTGATAAAGATTACTTTCCCTGAACATCATATGTACTATTCAGCAGCAGTTGGTTAGAATGTGTGTCTTATCACAAGGCTGATGCGAACACATTTGAGATCATGTGAGTTGAAAGAGTAGAGCACTGTATTATTATCCTCAGTTTAGTTTCTTTCCTCAGAACATGACCAGGTAGATCTGAACTTGCGCCACACAAGGCTACCTCAGCTCTGCTACATTCCAATGACTCATCTGGTTCATAGACTACAAACTCCTTCCTACTTGACATACTGAGAAGTTTGTGGTACCAGTGTTAGTCAGTGAGAAGCGTGCATTCCTCAGTTTTCCATTTATGATTTTCTAATAGTGTGGGCTCCATGAATTATGGATATTTCATAGCTACCTGATATACTTAAAGAATCTGAAATAGGTCCTTCATCCAAAACTACTACAATGGCCAAGGGCCCATACTATGAGCTTTTCAGTTAACCCATCCACTGCTCTGAGACCTGTACATGCAGAAATGAAACCAACCTTTTAATTGTAATCTTATATCCTCCTCTACTGTATTGATAGCCTAGCGCAGGGGTCTCCAACAGTACCAGTACCAGTAGCTCACAGCACACCTATGAGTAGCTTACCAAACAATTCTGTTCCACTGCAAACTGTCATGAACAAATCTCACAAGTATCAGACTCCAAATGCTCCCAGCTACTGTCTAATCAATGCAACACTGACATTATCCAGGGCTTGACATTAACTTTTTTAGCCACTTGTCCTCCTTACTTGTCCAAAAGCTCAAGTCACTTATCGTCCCCCCAAAAAAGGTGGCTGAAAATTGTTGTATGATGGAAGGAACCACTGTACAAAATAACCTTCATTATTATCACTGGTATTGACAATGCAAGGCTGCTGGTCTCTGATCCCATGCATGACTTCTCCTGCCGTTTTGGCCTTGAGCAAGGGACTTAACCCCCCACAAATTAAAATACTACACTGATAGGCAACTGATTGCAAACCATGTGGTCCATCAACCCTCCATCTGGAGAGCTGTGTGTATAAACTCAGATTCCACTAATAGATCGAAGATTCATCTCTGCAGCTCTGATTGGAGAGGAAGTTACCACTATATATACTGATCTAAGTTCCTTTTAGCCTGTTACTACCTCACGGTTGAGGTTAGTATTTTTTTAGGTAATCTATTCCTATATATATATATATATATACACACACACAGTGGGGAGAACAAGTATTTGATACACTGCTGATTTTGCAGGTTTTCCCACTTACAAAGCATGTAGAAGTCTGTAATGTTTATCATAGGTACTCCTCAACTGTGAGTGACGGAATCTAAAACAAAAATACAGAAAATCACATTGTATGATTTTTAAGTAATTAATTTGCATTTTATTGCATGACATAAGTATTTGATACATCAGAAAAGCAGAACTTAATATTTGTTACAGAAACCTTTGTTTGCAATTACAGACATCATATGTTTCCTGTAGTTCTTGACCAGGTTTGCACACACTGCAGCAGGGATTTTGGCCCACTCCTCCATTCAGATCCTTCAGGTTTCGGGGCTGTCGCTGGGCAATACGGACTTTCAGCTCCCTCCAAAGATTTTCTATTGTGTTCAGGTCTGGAGACTGGCTAGGCCACTCCAGGACCTTGAGATGCTTCTTACGGAGCCACTCCTTAGTTGCCCAGGCTGTGTGTTTCGGGTTGTTGTCATGCTGGAAGACCCAGCCACGACCCATCTTCAATGCTCTTACTGAGGGAAGGAGGTTGTTGGCCAAGATCTCGCGATACATGGCCCCATCCATCCTCCCCTCAATACGGTGCAGTCGTCCTGTCCCCTTTGCAGAAAAGCATCCCCAAAGAATGCGAGCGGAGTTTAGACCAAAAAGCTCTATTTTTGTCTCATCAGACCACATGACCTTCTCCCATTCTTCCTCTGGATCATCCAGATGGTCATTGGCAAACTTCAGACGGGCCTGGACATGCGCTGGCTTGAGCAGGGGGACCTTGCGTGCGCTGCAGGATTTGAATCCATGATGGCGTACTACTAATGGTTTTCTTTGAGACTGTGGTCCCAGCTCTCTTCAGGTCATTGACCAGGTCCTGCCGTATAGTTCTGGGCTGATCCCTCACCTTCCTCATGATCATTGATGCCCCACGAGGTGAGATCTTGCATGGTGCCCCAGGCCGAGGGAGATTGACCGTCATCTTGAACTTCTTACATTTTCTAATAATTGCGGCAACAGTTGTTGCCTTCTCACCAAGCTGCTTGCCTATTGTCCTGTAGCCCATCCCAGCCTTGTGAAGGTCTACAATTTTATCCCTGATGTCCTTACACAGCTCTCTGGTCTTGGCCATTGTGGAGAGGTTGGAGTCTGTTTGATTGAGTGTGTGGACAGGTGTCTTTTATACAGGTAACGAGTTCAAACAGGTGCAGTTAATACAGGTAATGAGTGGAGAACAGGAGGGCTTCTTAAAGAAAAACTAACAGGTCTGTGAGAGCCGGAATTCTTACTGGTTGGTAGGTGATCAAATACTTATGTCATGCAATAAAATGCAAATTAATTACTTAAAAATCATACAATGTGATTTTCTGGATTTTTGTTTTAGATTCCGTCACTCACAGTTGAAGAGTACCTATGATAAAAATTACAGACTTCTACATGCTTTGTAAGTGGGAAAACCTGCAAAATCGTCAGTGTATCAAATACTTGTTCTCCCCACTGTACAAATACCTAGGTGTCTGGTTAGACTGTTCATTCTCCTTCCAGACACATTAAATCTAGAATCGGCTTCCTATTTAGCAACAAAGCCTCCTTCACTCATGCTGCCAAACATGCCCTCGTAAAAATGACTATCCTACCGATCCTTGATTTCGGCGTTGTCATTTACATAATGTAATTTACATTCGGCGATGTCATTTTCATAACACTCTCCTCAGCAAATTTGATGTGCCATCCGTTTTGTCACCAAAGCCCCATATACTACCCACCACTGCGACCTGTATGCTCTCGTTGGCTGGCCCTCACTACATATTCGTCGCCAAACCCACTGGTTCCAGGTCATCTATAAGTCCTTGCTAGGTAAATCCCCACCTTTTCTTAGCTCACTGGTCACCATAGCAACACCCACCCATAGCCTGCGCTCTAGCAGGTATATTTCACTGGTCACCCCCAAAGCCAACACCTCCTTTGGCTGCCATTCCTTCCAGTTCTCTGCTGCCAACGACTGGAACAAATTGCAAAAATCCTTGAAGATGGAGAGTCCTATCTCCCTCACTAACTTTAAGCATCAGCTGTCAGAGCTGCTTACCGATCACTGCACCTCTATATAAACCATTTGTAAATAGCCCACACCAACTACCTCATCCCCATACTGTTATTTTTGCTCATTCGCATCCCAGTATCTCTGCCCGCACCATATTTGCACATCATCATCTGCACATTTATCACTCCAGTGTTAATGCTAAATTGTAATTATTTCGCCACTATGGCCTATTTATTGTTCTACCTCCCTAATCTAACTTAATTTGCACATATTGTATATAGATTTTCTATAGTGTCATTGTCCGTACGTTTGTTTATACCATGTGTAACTGTTTTTTTTATTTTTTATTATCGCACTGCTTTGCTTTATCTTGGCCAGGTCGCAGTTGTAAATGAGAACTAGTTCTCAACTGGCTTACCTGTTTAAATAAAGGTGAAATAAAATAAATCTCAAACTCTTCCAGAATGTCTGAGATCTCCTCTGCCACTACTTCGCCAGTTTGCAATTTGTACACTGCCCTGGTGTGGAGGACCTAAGGTTTTACACTGCACTGTAACAGTGAGATTGTAGTCCTGACAGAGGCTGGCTTTGGCACGTCCTTCAGCTCAGTGATCACATTGGCCTTTTCTACACCATACCAGGTAGGAATTAATGTGTCACTGAGGTAACTCCTGAAGGGAGTCTAGTCGAGGGTCTAGTCCGTCGACAGTCTAGTCCAAGGGTCTAGTCTGTGGACAAAGGGGTTACAGAGAAGCTAGTCTAGTATGTTTGACCTGGCTGAATGAATACATTCCCACAGGGAAAGTCACTATCGGTGGTTTCCAGACCATTAGAGCGGACAGGGATAACGCTTCTTCCGGCTTTATTAGTTAACAATAGCGTAATCCGAGCCATATTACTGTTAAGGAACAGTTTTGTAGCCCGGACATTGAGCTGTTAGCCCGGACATTGAGCTGCATACAACTCCACTGCACTCCCTCCCCTCGGTAGATTGGATCACAACCTTGTCCACATCACCCCATTCTACAGGCCTATGGTCCAACAGCAGCCAGTGACCATTAGGAGATGGTCCCCGGAGGTGAATGAGGCCCTACAGGACTGCTTTGAGACAACAGACTGGGATGTGCTCTGTGAGGCTCATGGGAAGGACATCGATGGACTTACAGACTGCATAATGGGCTATATACATTTATGTGTAGACAACACCATACCCACCAGGAAGGTACTCTGTTTTCCAAATAATACACCCTGGGTCACCAGTGACCTGAAGGCCCTGCTGAATGAGAAGAAGAGGCCCTTCAAGGAGGGGGACAGGGACAAATGTAAATGTGTCCAGAGGGAGCTGTAGTTGCAGATTGCTGAGGGGAAGAGAGTGTATAAGGAGAAGATGGAGGACAAGCTGAGGCAGAGCCAGGGGTGTGGAATAGTACGATAAATATCACTGGCTTCAAAAAGTCAAACAGTGGGCAGACGGAGGGGACTCAGGACAGAGCCAATGAGCTGAACCAATTTTTGAACAGGTTTGACATGAGCTCTGTCCACCAGCTCTACAGGCCACACACCCTCACTGCTGTCCCATCCCCCCTCTGCACACGACACCTCCGCTGAGACAATCAGCGACCCCGCTCACTCTGGACTGATCTGCAACACCTCCATTCCCCCCACCTCTGGACTGATGGCTTTCACCCCCAACCAAGTGAAGAGAGAGCTGGAGAGACTACATCAGTGGAAAGCAGCAGGCCCCGATGGCATCAGCCCAAGGGTGTTTAGGGTTGGTGCTGACCAACTGTGTGGAATACTTCAGCGTCGCTTCAACCTTAGCCTGAGCCTGCAAAGGGTCCCTGTGCTGTGGTAAACATCCTGCCTGGTCCCAGTGCTCAAGAAGGCACACCACACTGTCCTGAATGACTTCAGACCTGTAGCGCTAACATCTCACATCATGAAGACCCTGGAAAGGTTAGTCCTCGCTCACCTCAGACCCCTGGTGTGTATATCACTGGACCCCCTGCAGTTCTCATACTTGTGCAACATTGGGCAGGTAGCACTGAGGGTTATGTTTTTTTACTTCTCCAGTGCTTTCAACACCATTCAGCCCCTGCTACTGGGTGAGAAGATGAGGATGAAAGTGGAAGCACCCTTAGTCTCCTGGGTTACGGATTACCTGACCGGTAGGCCACAATTTGTGCGGCTACAGAGCTGTGTGTCAGAACGGGCAGTGAGCAACACAGGGGCCCCCCAGGAAATGGTCCTGTCCCCCTTCCTGTTCACCCTCTACACCTCGGACTTCCGATATAAATCATGCCACCTGCATAAGTTCTCGGATGACTCCGCAAATGTAGGGTGCATCGGGTGGGCAGGAGGAGGAGTACAGGAGCACAATGTGGTGTGAGCAGAACCACCTTCAGCTCAACATCAGCAAAACAAAGGAGATGGTGGTGGACATCAGGAGAACCAAGTCCCAACTGACTGCAGTCCCTATACAGGAGATGAATGTGGAAATGGTTGGATCATACAAGTTCTTGGGAGTCCATATGGACAGCAGGCTGAAATGGGCTGGTAACAGCGGGGCCCTGTACAAAAAGGGCCAGAGCCGACTACTTTCTGAGGAGGCTCAGGTTCTTCCAACATGTGCAGTAAACTACTGTATACTTTACCAGTTTTTGCAGTGGTGTGCTGGGGCGCCAACATAAAGTCTGGTGATGCTTCTCGGTTAAATAAGCTGATCAGGAAGGCTAGCTCTGTTCTGGGGATTAACCTTGACACTCTAGAGGAGGTGGTGGAGAGAAGGATCCTGGCCAAACTGCTGGCCATCATGGACAACGTCACCCACCTTCTGCATGCCCTCTGCATGCCGTTATGATGCAGAGGAGCACCTTCAGTTACAGACTGATCCCACCACAGTGTGCCAGAGAGCGCTACAGGAGGTCCTTCCTGCCTGCGGCAATTAGACTATTTAATGCCTCACCGGGGTGCCGTGCTGTCAGCAACATAGACCTGGAACTGTTGGGTTGTTAGGACCTAGTTGAACAATTAGGCATCCATCCGTGAGTAACTTTCTGGTCTATAATCACTCATTTACTCAGGACTCATTCATTCAGCACTCATTCATTCAGGACTATATATACATATTCATATACAGTTGTTCTATCATATCATGTGCAATATTGTAAGTCATTCTTGGACTGAACTTACGTAGGCATTCACTCAGGACTGTATATTAGTATCCTGTCAGTAGTATCTTTTTTCATTGCATATAGTATATTGAATGTGCAATACGTGCATTTATCTGTAATTAAGGACTGTATTTTAAGGGAATTATTATTATTATTATTATTATTACCCTAAATAATATCATACACACATTTAGCTATTTAAGTATCTCTTCCTGTCATTTACCTGTACAGTTAATTTAACCATGCAAATATTAATTTACCTCTACATTTAACCAGACTGTATATTAAGTAAACTATTATTACCCTAATTTATATTACCCTTAATTTAGCTATTTAAGTATATTTTTCTGCCATAAACCTTTATAGGTAACCATGCAAATATTTTCTTATTTATATCAACTTGCAATAATTGTATCATTTTCTTCACCTAACACTATAACAATGTGTTCCTCTCTGCCTTCTAGTGAGTTTATACAAACTGATAGATTGACCTTAAGGCAGAGTGGCCCACACTCATTGAATATGGCACTTTTAAATGTTGAAGCAATCACAAGTAAAACCTTTCGTGTGAATTACCTCATTACTGAGTGCAAAGTTTATTGCATGTTTCTCACTGAAACATGGCTGTCATCAGACTGTAGTGCTGCTCCTATTGAAGCCCCGCCACCAGTGCTGGCCGTAACCCTGTATAGGCCATCAAAGCACTACCCCACTTTATTTACTGATTTATCTGAACCATTGTCTGTTGTTCTTGAGAACTATGATAAAATCATTGTTGGGCGCATTTAATATTCATGTTGACAAACAGACTGACTCCAAAGCCATTAAATTTATGAATCTTTTGAGCTTTTACTACCCTGTTGCACATAGCAACACATTATTAAGAAATGCTATCTTGTCTTGAAGTTGCTTTAGATCTTAGTGTATAAACAATACTCCACCACCTATTCTGCCTTCCTCTTGTGATGATTTAGTTGATAACTTTAATTGCAAAATAAGGGCAGCCATTGATTCCATAGCCCCATTAAAGTTGAAAAAGGCCACATCCAAACGGAGAGCCCACTCCTCAGTAAAAGGCACATGACAGCCCACTTGGATTTTGCCAAAAGGCACCTAAAGACTCTCAGACCATGATATACAAGATTCTCTGGTCTGAAGAAACCAATATTGAACTGTTTAGCCTGAATTCCAAGCGTCGCATCTGGAGGAAGCCTGGCACCATCCATATGGGGAAGCATGAAGGTGGCAGCATCATGCTGTGGGGATTTTTTCAGCTGCAGGGACTGGGAGACTAGTCAGGATCGAGGCAAAGATTAACAAAGCAAAGTACAAAAAGATCCTTGATGAAAACCTGCTCCGGAGCGCACAGGACCTCGGACTGCGCAAAGGTTCACCTTCCAAAAGGACAACGACCCTAAGCATACAGCCAAGACAGCGCTGGAGTGGCTTCGGGACAAGTCTCTGAATGTCCTTGAGTGGCCCAGCCAGAGCCTTGACTTGAACCCAGTCAAAGATCTCTGGAGAGAGCTGAAAATAGCTGTGCAGCAATGCTCCCCATCCAACATGACAGCGCTTGAGAGGATCTCCAGAGAAGGGGACAAACTCCCTAAATACAGGTGTGCCAAGCTTGTAGCACCATACCCAAGAAGACTCGATGCTTCAACAAAGTACTGAGTAAAGGTTCTGAATACTATGTAATATTTTAAAATTTGTACAAATTAGCAAAGATGTCTAAACCTGTTTTTGCTTTGTCACTATGTGGTATTGTGTGTAGATTGATTGAATGCAATTTAGAATGAGGCTGTAACGTAACAGAATGTGGAAAAAGTCAAGGTGTCTGAATAATTTTCCTTTTGTATCTATTATTTGTTATTTGATAACTTTGCCATGAAATGAGCTGCAGCAGTACATAATCATTGCTAGACCGGCACATTAGATAGCACATTACTCACTCGCAAGATGTGCAATTAAAGGGCCAGATACGCAATTAAAAGTGAATTACACTAAAAAAAATAACAAATTAATCCCCAGATCTAAAGAAAATTGTGTGCTGATGTGATTTAAGCATTGACATGGACTCACCATTCCAATTCCATTGTTTCTCTATGAACAACCCCCCAAAACCCTAAAACCAGGAAAAATAAAACCTGAATTTGGGGGTAAAATTCTCAGATTTTATAGGGCCCCCTTACTGTTGTTTATTAACCTTTATTTTACCAGGTATATTGACAGAAAACAGTGCACTACTTTATCTTGTACATTTAAGACCTGGGGAAGAGTAGCAAGGGAAATGAGAGGAATGAAAAGAAAAGATCATTTGGCCTAATGTGATGCAGCAGATAACCTTGTCTTGTACGCCATGCAGGAGAGGGTTATTCTAAAGTACTTCATTACTCTGGATGACATATTGAAAAGCAGCTGCCTGGGCTGGCACACATGACATGTCCTCCTGGGAATACACACTGCTGCTCTTTAGTAGTTGCTTACTTGCCCACTAGAGTGTATTTATAGTAACTCCCTGCTCTGTAATCACAGGCTTCATAGCACACTGACAGACTGAAGGCCACTTCTAGCCTACATACTGTTCTATAGGATTTGTTGGCTATAACAGAAACATATAAAATCTAATAGGTATCTAGCCTACTTGTTTTGTCAATAAGCTCTAGACTTAATATAAAATAATTACATGAATTAATTGTGTGAAAAGTTGTAGTTTGTTTCTTCAGTTTCACTGCTCTGCCATTACTATTTAGGTATTTTACACGTGTTCTAACATTGAGTTCTAACAACAGTGTGTGTCTGACTTTGTAGGCTCCATGAGGAGATCCAGGATTTCTATGCCTACATGTCTCCGCGGCCGGAGGAGGAGAGGATGAGGAGGGAGGTAGTGGAGAGGATAGAGCGGGTCATTAAGGACCTTTGGCCCACTGCTGACGTAAGTCAATCACCTTTACTGTAGTAAAAGATGTCAACCCCTTGACCATTGACTTCCTTGTCCACTTATTTATTGGATTTGAAATGGTGTAATAATTCTGATTTGATTACTTTAGGATACCAGTATGATAATGTTATAGCCTATGGTTGCTGTTAGGGATGTAACGATTCGCCGATACTCATCAGTCTCCAGTTCAAATGTTTAAGATGCGAGTGCATCGGTCTGCGAAAGCCCAAATCGATCCAAATGAAGCATGCATCGGTAAAGAAACCAATTATAACGTTACGAATCGCAGGTTCAATAACGTTTTTATGCATGTTAACTGTGTATGACATTGATATACAAGTCAGATTACAACTGTGCGCACAGTGCGGGAGACGCAGCTGCTCGAGTCAACAAGAGGTAGGCCTACCTTATCCCTGTTCTTATATTCGTAGGCTACATCTGCACGGCACATTCAGCATTTAGATGTTTGTAAAATGGATTTCGGAATATTACATCATAAGCTTTTATTAATTGAGGGACAACCCAATGAAATTTGCTGGGTCATTGTTACCAAATGCGCTGTAGAAAATTGTTTACCGGCAGAGCCCGGAGTGAACACAACTCATATCTTGCTGATTGCACATCTAATTGCTGATTGCGTCTTTTTGTTTATCAGGTTCACCGTACAAAACATTTTTGGTAGTTTTGCTTTAAAGAGTCAGTGCATTTGGTAATGTTTACATGAACAGTGTAAAGGTGTAACTTCATAAGGACAGCAATAATTTTTGCGAGCCGCACTGCTCGGAACGGCACTCCTCCATAAAGTTCCAAACGGTCAAAACCATTTGCTTTGAGACAGGTGAAATCCAAAGCTGTGTTATATTAATTGCCTATGAATGCCATATCTAATTTCTAAAGATAAATATAGACATATTACTTGCTCAAAACATTTGAACCCTTTCCAGCCCGTCCATTAATAAATCAGAAAACATGTTTCCGATTGTTGTCACGTCAATATCTCTGTGCGATATCACTCCCTAAAAATACAACCTTATGGAACAATCCATGGATAGCTTTTCAGAATTCACAGATTTTTTAAAATTGGTCCACATGGAAAGCTAAAGGCATAGAAATTGTAAATGACTTGGTAACAGGAAATAAATGTATTTCCATTACAGAATATTTAAAAAAATTAACTATTGGGATTTAGAACCAAGATGTTGGCACAAGATGGACGGAGCATAACTAACAAAATAACAGTTAACGGAAATGTATGCTTAATCCAGTATAAACTAATGTATAGAATGTATTATACAAGAGACAAAATTCTACAGCATAACGGCAGTCATGACTCAATAGGCCATGCTTTCTGGGAGTGCTATAAAGTCCGGAAGTTGTGGGCAAAGGTAGAAAGTTGGCTGTCAGAACTATTACAATGTGAACTTACTTTGAATTAGTCTGTCTGCATATTTCAAGAAATGGCATATGGGGGTGTAGTGAGATACCTGTTAGGCTGCACAATTCTCTTCCCATCACTCATTATGATAAAATGTATTATAAAAACGTGTTCTGTGAAGGGAGTAGTACACAGCGTTGTACGAGATCTTCAGTTTCTTGGCAATTTATCGCATGGAATAGCCTTCATTTCTCAGAACAAGAATAGACTGACGAGTTTCAGAAGAAAGTTCTTTGTTTCTGGCCGTTTTGGGCCTGTAATCGAACCCACAAATGCTGATGCTCCAGATACTCAACTAGTCTAAAGAAGGCCATTTATTTTATTGCTTCTTTAATCAGCACAACAGTTTTCAGCTGTGCTAACACAATTGCAAAAGGGTTTTCTAATGATCAATTAGCCTTTTAAAATGATAAACTTGGATTAGCTAACATGACGTGCCTTGGAACACTGGACTGATGGTTGCTGATAATGGGCCTCTGTACGCCTATGTAGATATTACATAAAAAATCAGCCGTTTCCAGCTAGTCATTCAGCTAGTCATTTACAACATTAACAATGTCTACACTGTATTTCTGATCAATTTTATGTTATGTGCTTTTCTTTAAAAAACAAGGACATTTCTAAGTTTCCCAAAACTTTTGAATGGTAGTGTGTGCGATATATACTGTATATGTGAGAAAAAAAGAAAAAATATATATATATTTTTTTGTCATATATATATATATATATATATATATATATATATATATATATATATATATATATATATATATATATATTACAAACTTTTGGCCCACTGTGTGTGTGTGTGTGTGTATATATATATATATATATATATATATATATGACATCAAAATATGACACAACACATATGGAATCAAGTGTTAAATAAATATTTTATATTTGACATTCTTCAAAGTAGCCACCCTTTGCCTTGTTGACAGCTTTGCACACTCATGGCATTCTCTCAACCAGCTTCATGAGGACCGCCACAGGAATGGAAGACGCAGAAATACCTCTGCTGCAGAGGATAAGTTCATTAGAGTTACCAGCCTCCGATAGCAGCCCAAATAAATGCTTCACAGAGTTAGTCCAAATTTGAGATTTTTGGTTCCAACCTCAACCAAATTTAGATGGTTTGGGATGTGTCGGACCGCTGTGAAGGAAAAGTAGCCAACAAGTGCTCAGCATATGTGGGAACTCCTTCAAAACTGATGGAAAAGCATCCAGGTGAAGCTGGTTGAGAGAATGCCAAGAGTGTGCAAAGCTGTCATTAGGCAAAGGGTGGCTATTTGAAGAATCTCAAATATAAAATATATTTTGATTTGTTTAACACTTTTTTTTTGGTTATTACATGATTCCATATGTCTTATGTCATAGTTTTGATCTCTTCACTTTTATTCTACAATGTAAAAAATAGTACAAATAAAGAAAAACCCTTGAATGAGTAATATTCTAAACTTTTGGCCCCCAGTGTATACAGTCGTGAAAAAGTAAGTACACCCCCTGAAAAGGTCGTTTTTTTTAAATGTTTTTTTTTATTATTTTTTTTTTTACATATTTGGACAAATAGATATGTAATCTTCACTTCAACACTATTGACAGATAGAGGTTACCCAATTGAACAATCACACATAAAATGGATACAATTTGATTTAGGTGTACCAAAACAAGTGCAAATGAATAGAAAACATTAGAGAAAAACCTAGGAAGGTCCAGCCTTCCATAAAGATAAGACAAATGGTCTGGTTTGGTCTTAACCATATGGGTGTGTGGTAACACATCATTCAAAGATCAAAATACCTACCCGAGTCCCTCAGAATAAAGATTATTGATGCCCATGAGTCTGGGAGGGGTTACAAATCCATTTCCAAGCAATTCGAAGTACATCATTCCATTTCCAAGCAATTTGAAGTACATCATTCCACTGTCCGACAAATTCCAGACCACTGGCAAACTACACCTGGGTAAAGTCAGTTGTCTTGATATTCTTTTTTGAGAGCAGAGGCCTGTAGATCCCTTGACGTTACCCTGGGGTTCTTAGAGACTTCTATGAGCATCTTTTGGTCAGCTCTTGGGCTGACTTTGGTGGGACGACCTGTCCTAGGTAGTTTGCCAGTGGTATGGAATTTTCGTTGGACAGTGGAATGATGTACTTCGAATTGCTTGGAAATTGATTTGTAACCCCTCCCAGACTCATGGGCATCAATAATCTTCTGAGGGCCTCGGGTAGGTCTTTTGATCTTTGAACCATATGGGTTTGTGGTAACACATCATTAAGACCAAACCAGACCAATTTTCTTATCTTTATGGAAGGCTGGACCCGCCTAAGTTTCTCTCTGTTTTCTAATCATTTGCACTTGTTTTGGTACACCTAGTTCTAATTTTAGCCATTTTATGTGATGGTAAAGGTAGGGGTGTACAAACTTTTTCCCCGTAAGGAAAATACATTTTCAACGTTGTTTGTTTGTTTGATTTGTTAAATTGGGTAACCTTTATCAGTCAATAGTGTTGGTTAAGATTACATATCCATCAGTCCAAATATGTAAAAAATCCAGGGGGTGTATTTACTTTTTCACATGACTGTCTATTATTTTTTTTAAAGTTTGCAATCACACATTTTTGCATAAAACCCCTCTTGACAGGTTAAAATGTCTGCAACAATGATATATGATTTTTTCAGGGGTGGGAATTAGGCTTTTTCTCAAAAGGTAACACAAATAGCTCAATTAATGCTGCTGCCACAGGGACGCGCTTCTCCCCCACTCAATCGGACAGGTTATGACCAACTTTGGCAGCGCCATCATTCCGATTTGGACTACAATATCAAGGTAAGAAACTGTATATAATTTGTTTTTATGTTGGTCATGATAATATTTGCATTTTAGAGTACTTTTTCCATTGATAAGATGTTCATCTGTAAAATGACGCCTGGTGAGCTGACTAGCTACCAAGCCAAGGAGACATGAAAAGTAAAATCAGCTTGAAAGTGAGTTAACAATTTCTATCTGAGGTAAAGTTCAATGACTTTGATATTTTTGAAGTACAGTACCAGTCAAAAGTTTGGACACCTACTCATTCAAGGGTTTTTCTTTATTTTTTGTATTTTCTATATTGTAGAATAATGGTGGTTGGAACCAAAAATCTCAAATTTGGACTCCAGATCAATGGACAGATTTACACCGGTCTAATGTCCATTGCTCGTATTTCTTGACCCAAGCAAATCTCTTCTTATTGGTGTGGTTTATTTGCAGAAATTCGACCATGAAGGCCTGAATCACGCAGTCTCCTCTAAACAGTTGATGTTCAGATGTGTCTATTACTTGAACACTGTGAAGCATTTATTTTGGCTTCAATCTGAGGTGCAGTTAACTCTAATGAACTTATCCTCTGTAGCAGAGGTAACTCTGGGTCTTCCTTTCCTGTGGCAGTCCTCATGAGAGCCAGTTTCATCATAGCGCTTGGTTTTTGCGACTGCACTTGAAGAAACTTGAAAGGTTCTTGAAATGTTCCGTATTGACTGACCTTAATGTCTTAAAGTAATGATGGTCTGTTTGCTTATTTGAGCTGTTCTTGCCATAATATGGACTTGGTCTTTTACCAAATAGGGCTGTCTTCTGTATACCACCCCTACCTTGTCACAACAAAACTGATTTGCTCAAATTGTGGAAAGAAATTCCACAACTTAGCTCCAAGCTGTCATCAAGACAAAGGGTGGCTATTTTGAATAATCTTGTTTAACACTTTTTTGGTTACTACATGATTCCACATGTGTTATTTCATAGTTTTGATGTCTTCACTGTTCTTTATAAAAATAAAGAAAACCCTGAAAGGAGTAGTGTGTCCAAACTTTTGACTGATACTGTAAATGAAAAGCTTTTATCAAGTGAATCAGATTTTAAAACATTTCCCCAGATGTGTTAGCTAGCTAGATTGCTAGCTAGCCACCTAGCAAACTATGATTGCTAGTTAGCCAGTGTTGGTCTAGTCAGCCACCCAAGACAGAGCAAGGTAGTCTAACAGTACTTGATTGAACTCTCCTCTTGTCTTTTTAACGTTCATGTTTTCTTTGATAACTGTACAAAATAAAATGCATTTAGGTATTAGAGCTTAAAACTGGCTAGTGATTATATTTTGTCCCTAGCTAGCCCACCAAAAGAGAGGCGTGCTGAGAAGGTAGGTACAGTGCCTTCGGAAAGTATTCAGACCCCTTTACTTTTTCCCAACAATGTTTACGTTACAGCCCTATTCAAAGATTTGTTAAATTGTTTTTTTTTCCCTCTACACACAATACCCCATAATGATAAAGCCCTTTACTCAGTACTTTGTTGAAGCACCTTTGGCAGCGATTACAGCTTCGAGTCTTCTTGGACATGACGCTACAAGCATGGCTCACCTGTATTTGGGGAGTTTCTCCCATTATTCTCTGCAGATCCTCTCAAGCTCTGTCAGGTTGGATGGGGATTGTTGCTGCATAGCTATTTTCAGGTCACTCCAGAGATGTTCGATCGGGTTCAAGTCCGGACTCTGGCTGGGCCACTGAAGGACATTCAGAGACTTGTCCGGAAGCCACTTCAGCATTGTCTTGGCTGTGTGCTTAAGGTTGTTGTCCCGCCTCAGCGCTCTGGAGCAGCTTTTCATCAAGGATCTTTTTGTACTTTGCTTTGTTAATCTTTGCCTCGATCCTGACTAGTCTCCCAGTCCCTGCCGCTGAAAAACATCCCCAAAGCATGATGCTGCCACAACCATGCTTCACCGTAGAGATGGTGCCAGGTTTCCTCCAGACTTGACATTCAGGCCAAAGAGTTCAATATTGGTTTCATCAGACCAGAGAATCTTGTTTCTCATGGTCAGAGTCTTTAGGTGCCTTTTGGCAAACTCCAAGTGAGCTCTCATGTGCCTTTTACTGAAGAGTGGCTTCCATTGGCCACTACCATAAATGCCTGATTGGTGGGGTTCTGGAAGGTTCTCCCTTCTCCACAGAGGAACTCTAGAGCTCTGTCAGAGTGACCATCAGGTTCTTGGTCGTCTGAATACTTATGCAAATAAGGTATATACAGTATATTTTTTAAATATACATTTGCAAAAATGTCTAAAAACAAGTTTTCGCTTTGTCATTATGGGGTATTGGGTGTAGATTTCTTAGGATTTATTTTGATTTAATACATTTTAGAATAAGGCTGTAACGTAACAAAATGTGGAAAAAGTCAAGGGGTCTGAATACTTTCTGAAGGCACTGTATGTACTGGCATTCTCAACTTTCCTAATATTAAGCACATTGTTTATCTTTACAACAGGAGTATAGCCTACCTGGCTGGCATGAAATGATAATGGTCCATACTAAATCAAAACACATTTCACAGATATTATTTAGTATACCGTATGTAAAGACAAGATTAAATCAAGAATAGTCTGATGGGTGACAATATTAGCCTATCACTTGTGAATGATGCCCAGCATAAGAAACTGCCTTTTTTTGTGTGACTTTTTCCGAATCATATTCGCACACTTCTTGTAGCCCATAGGCCTATATGTTTTGTTAAGGTTTGTATCACAACTAAAGTGGCCAAATAACTTCTTAAAATTAAGCACATTAATCCGCTTTTCAAGGTTTTCATAGCCTAACTGGCATACATAATCACCGCTTGAGTTTCAAGTTTCGGGACATAATTTTCATCATCTAAATGCATATTTTCCGCTAATAGAACGTTCGCGCGTACTGCCATGTGCGCATTGCTGCCCAATGTGAAGAAATAGCCTAATAGTTTATCATCATTTTAGCTAAATGTTATGATCTGTTGTGTCAGCCATATTGCGTGGTTGTGTTAATTTGGGATCTATTGCGTCCCACAACTGTCCCAGACTATGTTTTGGAATATGTATATATATTCCAAAATATATATTCCAAAATAGAATAGTCGATTTATGTACTATCGGGTAAAGTAGATTGACATAGGTATGGGTCTGTTAATGGTGCGTCGCGACGTGTCGGGGTACATTTTAGAATGATTTTATTAATTGCTGGAATTGATTTGGCCAAGCGCAATGGCACTCTTTTCAGTTTGCTCTCTGCTTAGTAGCGGTGTCTCTGCTCATTTTGGCAGCTGCTCGAGTGTGTGGGAGATGGCTGTGTGCTTCGCGGTTTACCAGATCTTTTTTTTGGCAGTTTTTCTTGAAGATTACTCCTCGACCCACAAGCTGCAGATGATGCGCTGTCAATCACTTGCCGCGTTGAAAACAACTGGGGACTCTGAAAAATACGAGGTCAAATCATGACGTCAGTGGTCTTCAAGTCGGAAATTCGGAGCTATAGAAAGAGGCCGAGTTGGATGACCGTTAAAATCGATTTTTTTTATTCCCAGTTTTGAACGCAGCAAGTCGTAAGTCACAAATGTCCAAGTTCCGAGTTCCCAGTTGTTTTGAACGCGGCAACTGTCTTGTCGTTCTCACTCGCCATCACTCACCGCTGTCATTGAATGGACTAAAGCTAGCCAGAAGTTCTGACTCAGCGAAATTGTCATGAAATTCAAATACAGCGATAAGTTTCTGTCTTGGTTTAATACACACTTTGTGCGGGAAGTGCTTAGTAATGAGTCTCTCAAAACGGAACAAATTGAAACAAAAAGTCCTGACCAAACATCCACAGGGTTTACCAGATTTTTGGCTGTTTTTCTTGAAGATTACTCCATGCTCCATGCTGAGCATGACCTCAGGGTTGCACTGTCCAAAACTGATCCCAGAGTAGACCTGCTTGTTGAAAAAAAAGTGTGAATGAGAGACTAATGAAGTATGCAGTATGCCTGTGCAAAAAACAAAGCAGAGCTCATGCCTTTTCAAGCAACTTTTTTTTTCAAATCGTCATTAGTCGCATCATGCAGCCTTAAAATGTATTAAAAGTCAAAACATATAGCTCAACATTTGTAGAACAACTAAATGTACATTAATAATTCTAAATGAAGCATAGAGGAGTATCTATTTCTATCTTAACTCCCCCAAACCTTTGGGTTGAAAATGTTTTTATTTTATTCAGCTTTGTTCAGTTGTATTCTACATTCTATAAAAATAATGCCACGGAATTATAAGCAAATCTTGTCTGCTAAATGAACTAGTGTAGCCCACAGCCATTTGGCATGCTTTTCTGTTATTCTGAAATAGACTACATTTTCTTCATATCATGCTTCTTTGGACCTGTCTAAAATAAATAATGGATATATTGTGTAGGTGTAGGCTTTATTACATGGATTTATTATACTTTTTAAAATGTAGATTTTCCAAAGGTCTGTATCAGTGGCTTGTAGGCTATGCGTGGAAGCCATGATATGCTAAATGTCTTAATTAAGAGGTCAATTACTGTGAGACCGACAGTTAATTGCTTTAAATTTAGTCTGGAGGAAACCTTGCACCGTCCTTACGGTGAAGCATGGTGGTGGCAACATCGTGCTCCGGGGATGTTTTTTCAGAGGCAGGGACTGTGAGAGTATTCAGGATCAAGGGAAAGATGAACAGAGCAAAGTACAGAGAGATCCTCGTTCAAAACCTGCTCCAGAGCGGGACCTCAGACTGGGGTGAAGGTTCACCTTCCTACAGGACAATGACCCTAAGCACACAGCCAAGACAACACAGGAGTGGCTTCGGGGCAAGTCTCTGAATGTCCTTCAGTGGCCCAGCCAGAGCCTGCACTTGAACCCGGTTTAACATCTTTGGCGAGAGCTGAAAATGGCTGTGCAGCAACCCTCCCCATCCAACCTGACAGAGCTTGAGAGGATCTGCAGAGAAGAATGGGAGAAACTCCCCAAATATAGGTGTGCCAAGCTTGCAGCGTTATACCCAAGGAGACTTGAGGCTCTAATCACTGCCAAAGGTGCTTCAACAAAGTACTGAGTAAAGGGTCTGACTACTTATGTAAATGTAATACTTCAGATGTATGTAATGTATGTAATGTATGTATGTATGTATGTATGTATGTATGTATGTATGTATGTATGTATGTATGTATGTATGTATGTATGTATGTATGTATGTATGTATGTATGTATGTATGTATGTATGTATGTATGTATGTATGTGGAAACCCCCTGAAATTAGTTGGTTCAGTTTGGGGAAGGCCCTTTCCTGTTTCAGCATGACAATGCCCCCGTGCACAAAGCGAGGTCGGTGTGGAAGAACTTGACTGGCCTGAACAGAGCCCTGACCTCAACCCCATCAAACACCTTTGGAATACTGACTGCGAGCCAGGCCTAAACACCCCAACGTCAGTGCCCAACTTCACTTATGGCTGAATGGAAGCAAGTCCCCACAGCAATGTTCCAACATCTAGTGGAACTCCTTTCCAGAAGAGTGGAGGCTGTTATAGCAGCAAAGGGCGGACCAACTCCATATGAATGCCCATGATTTTGGAAAGAGTAACTAGTTATATCCCCATAGCCATATAGTCATCCCCTGATGACATTTTGAGAAATTTACAGGACCAATATACATTGGGTGCATAACCTGATTAGGGTGTCCACCCACGGTGCTCAGACTGACAGAAATCACTTTTAGAATATGGTAATTGATTGATATTAACAGAACATGCACATCGATGATGTAATGATGTGCTGTCCTTCGTACCGAATTCTGATGTGCAATTTGGACATGTTAGAATAACTGTCCACATTTACTTTTCCTCAGCCAACAAGACAAGTAACGAATAGCAAAATCACTAGCCTATGTCAATCTATAGTAGAGAAGTTTAAACTACCTATTCTATTGGTCAGCTTGTTGAGAAATAAATTGCCTATTCCAAACAGACTGGGACAGTTGTGGGACGATCGATCCCAAATTCATACAACCTGTAGGCCTAGGCTACAGTACATTTAGTAAAAAGTTAAAGTTAAAAAGCAATGAGTCTGATGCAATAGATTTGTTGTTCACATTTAAGCGCAAATGTTCGTTCCATAATGCAATTAGCAGGAAAATACTGTCAAAAAGGCACTGCATATGCAAGCAGTTTCATGTGACAGATATGAAAATATCCATTCTAAAACATTTTTAAATAGTGGAGATCTAATAGGCTACTTTGAAGCAATGTAAAACATGCCTCATATGTATGAAAACATTCAGATTTCAAACAATTTAATTATATGTTTTCAAAATGCATACTGCCTCTAGCTTATTGCAAAGTGGTGTGTGATGTGCCTGCCTTCCATTGCCGCTTGATGCATTCGGATAAACTGGGAACTCGGAAATCTCTGACTTCCGACTTCAGTGCATTCAAGAAAACTGGGAGAAAATAACTAGCAAAACCGTTTTTTTGAACGGTCATCCAACTCGTAATTCCAACTCAGGAAGTCGGGCCTCTTTTTAGAGCGCCGACTTTCCAACCTGCAGATCACTGAGTTCATGATTTGACCTCGTATTTTTCTGAGTTCCCAGTTGCCTTGAAAGCCCCACAAAATGCTGCAGCATCAGCTCTTGCGCTGTCTCACAGATTTTTCCATTCAAACTCCTTGATCACACCTACATCGTCATTGCGTGAAATAGTACGCAGCATTTGGATATGTGTGCAACAAAAGTTCAACATTAATTTACCTTATAGCCTAAACCTTATGATAATATCTTATAAATAATGACTTTGTGGTGGTCAGCTTGGTAACTAAATGTACCTGGTCTACCTGGTTTGTGACTTTGCTACTTCAAGACATACATGATCATATTATTTCAATTATGGACTATCAGATATGCAATTATATATAAAAAAATAGACCATTAGAAAAATCTTAAATGTTATAGTGAAAACCTTTTGAATAATAACTTTTTCACCAATTAATAACTTGTGGATACAGCAATCACTTTCATTCATGATTCCCATTTTATGTACTGAAGTGTATTCTGAAAACCTTTTTGTCAGTCTTAGGCTATTCTTTAGAGGTGTTGTCACTGATTTTACATTTGAAATGTACATTTACCTTGTTTGTTAGAGTTTTAGATATGGACAGAGGAGACCAGTACTAGCGGATGATGCAGTCCTCATATATAATGCAGTCCTTGTCTATGAGGAGGACACTGATGGCAAATGAGCTGCTGGTCATTGCTGCGGAAGGACCGTAGGATGAGGATGACGAAGCCATGGCCTTCTTAGAGGAAGATGCCCTTTGATGCTGAGCTACTCGGAGAAGACGAGGATGAAGAGAATAAGATCAAGGAGCCAGAGGAAGTGGCCTCTAAGCTGAGGCCTCTAAGCCAAGCTCTTCAACTGGAAGGTAACTATAGATGTTATTGTTATCCATTATCAGGCCTTATCTAGCTATCTAAAGGAATGTTTTTATATAAATATATATATTATTGAGCATACTAGCAATTATCTATTTTCTCTTGTCTTGTCTCTAAGTCTTTCTGTTCGTGCTCCACATCCTCGTAAGCGTAAACACTCTGTCTTGCCCGATAGCACGTTTCAGTCCTATGATGATGTTGATACACAGGAACCGGAATCCATCCCTTTCAGGCCTGAACATCCATTGGTTTAAGTCTTGGCAGTGTACGTCAGGCAGTTCAGTCGACGGCTAAGGAAAGACTAAGGGAGATAGACTTCTTCTTGTTGTTTTTCATGCAGGCATTGGCGGTAGAGGTTTGTGCTGCCCTACCAAACAAAAAGGCAGTAACTGCTCATAGCGTGGAACTGAGAAAAATGGCTTTTATTTACTTTGGTTTCACAGTATCTTTATGCAGTTACTGCTTACATGACAACCACTTTCTCCAAAACCCAGTACAATAGAGGCAGGATACTTGTCCACATGATTAAGCATGTATTTAATGTAGAAAAAAATGACAAACTCATTTTCAACCAAATGAGCAGTTACTGCCTTTTTGCTTGGTAGGGCAGTGTGGGTTCCCAAATAGTCAGGTTTGGGGTCTTGTTTTGTAGTGCCCGTCGTATGGTGATTCCGTCGAAGCTTGGCTTGAGGTTACACCTACAGATTTCTACCGGTTTCTTGGACTGCACATTTACATGGGATTTACCGAACTGCCCGACCTTCATCGGTACTGGGGTGCAAAGTCTCTTCAGGGTTCTTGGGCTAGAGCTTTTATGTCGAGTAATTGCTTCAAAGCTCTGTTGGCTGCATTACACGTTTTGGATCCTGCCACTAAGGATAATGCAGATAGGCTTAGACATCGGCGGTATTTACTGGACCACCTGAAACAGACTTGTAAAAAGCTGTATCAGCCAAACCAAAATGTAGACATAGATGAGCGCATGGTTAAATGAAAGGGGTGATCAGGATATAAAAGGGATTTAAATTATGGGTCATTGCTTCATCTGACACAGGCTACACTTTAGATTGAAATGTTTACATATGGTGATATGTGTTGGCGTAGGATAGGGGGCAATGTATTGGCCATACAGTGGAGAGACATACGTACTGTTAGTTGCCTTTCCAATTTTCACAATGCAAATGATTCCACTCAAGTAACAAGGCTAGTCCGACAGGATTGTTTTTGGAATAGAAAAGTGGTCCGCCAGCCCGCTGTAATCCACGATTACAATAGACAGATGGGCGAGGTTGACAAGTTTGATCAATTGTAATTTGATCAGTAGATCAACTCTTCCAATGTTTTGCAGGACACCCAGAAGTGGTGTCTCTCCCCCCCCCCCCCCCCACTGTGTTGACATTGCAGTTGTCAACAGTTACTTTTTGTTCCAGGAATAGCAGTGTAATCACGCACACCTGGCAAGGAAAATGGGCAAACTGGTTACTGCCAGATTACACTACAGATTACAATGGGCTCCCGAGTGGTGCAGCGGTCTAAGGCACTGCATCTCAGTGCTAGAGGGGTTATTACAGACCCTGGTTTGATCTCTGGTTGTATCACAACCGGCCGTGATCGGGAGTCCCAAAGGGCGGCACATAATTGGCCCGGCGTCGTCTGGGTTAGGGTAGGCCGGGGTAGGCCGTCATTGTAAATAAGAACTTGTTCTTAACTGACTTGCCTAGTTAAATAAAGGTTAAATAAAAAATAATTAAAAAAACCATTCAGCGAGAAGCTAGTTCATCAGTTAGGAGGTATTGATGTTAATGACAGGTATCTTTTGACAGACCTTAGTCTGTGAAAACTGTAAGCTCATCTTTTCACACACAGCACGTGACCAGTCTTCAGGCCCCCTCTAGAAATTGTTGGCTGTGTTTCGTGTGTTACAGGAAAGATGAAGGAGAACAGGACCCGGTAAGTTTGTGTGGCACCTGAATGCGAGGGCATATGATCTTGCATCAAAGAGGACTGACATTATTTTAAGTTGTGGCACTCCAATGAATGTGACTCATAGCAGAAATAGGCACTAGTAAAGGGACTCCGATCTTGCTCAGATGTTCACTAGTAATTCTGCCTCCTGCATGTTTCCCTTTCCTGCATGTTTCCCTTTCCTGCATGTACCCCTTCTCCTGCATGTTTCCCTTTCCTGCATGTACCCCTTCTCCTGCATGTTTACCTTTCCTGCATGTACCCCTTCTCCTGCATGTTTCCCTTTCCTGCATGTACCCCTTCTCCTGCATGTTTACCTTTCCTGCATGTACCCCTTCTCCTGCATGTTTCCCTTTGTTATCCAAGACATCCTGCATGCCAGCCTCCCTTTGTTTAATTCATAATTCTAATGGTCTATTATGTAAAGGACTTGTAAATTGTAATGACTGTAAAATGATGTTGTGCTTTTAGAATTGTTACTCTACTGACTATTTGTGTAATAGACTATATATGTTAGTTGAATGTAGAACATTTATATTGTGAAAGATAGTAATTGTTGTTATATGCCTTTATTTGTTTCATATTTTGTAATTCCAGTTCGATTTTGATGAAAGTGGCCCTGAAAGTATTGTTGTATAATGTTATTTTTATGATAGCGATTTAAATGGCTTCATTTTCAGGTTTGAATGAGACAATGTATTTCCCTAACAATTTTCTTCAATAAAGTTGTTTTATCAATATTATATAACGTGTTTGTCTTACTTTCCTTATCATATGTAAGACTAAAAACTATTTGTAATTTGTTTTGGTGCATATGTGTTTTAATATACTATCCAGATAATAGTGTCTGATGACAGAACATTCCATAGAATTTGAGAAAAATACCATCGGTCACTAAAACGTCTGTAACCCATTCACAGTAAAATGCATTTATATTCTGATTTCAGATTATCAATCCTTACAAAATAAGGAAGACTCTATATGCAGCAAGTTTTTTCCTCTGTCGTCATGAGAACGTTTTGTAAATGGCAGTTGTTGTGGAGAAAAGCATTGATTTTCGTATAAGATACAAATTTTCACAGGTGTTTTTTCTTGACTGATTACAGTTTGATGTGGTGCTATTGTATGTCATACCATTTGAAAGAGCTGTTTTTCAGCTTTAAAAAAACGTCTTAATTTGTCATATAGCAGATTAACCCTTTCCTGCCCAGCGGAATGTTCTATTTTTTACTGGACCTTGACCTCGGTGTGCCTAAATGAGAATAATTTGCTCATGTCAAACAATTTTATTAAAACATGTTACAAATGTAACAGTATCAGATATTAATTTAGAATGGAAAATGAGCGTGTTCATGCAACAATTGTTAGTGTTATTGAACCGAATGGCATTGAATCGCACCTCGTTCTTGTATCGTATCGGAGCCCATGTATCTAGATGCGTATCGAATCGTGCTTGCAAGGAGAGATGCACATCCCTAGTTGCTGTCATGGAGTTTTTATACGCAATGTCACAATCTCATTACTAATGCTGTGAACACTGCTTTGCAGGTTCAGGTATTTGGGAGTTTCAGCACAGGTCTCTATCTACCCACCAGGTAAACTGTCCTTGCATTTCAAGTACTGACTGAAAAAGTTTTCATAACCTTTACAATCCACCTTGGCATGAGTTTGTGATAATAGTGTAATTCTTTGTCTTGGTGTTTCAGTGACATTGACCTGGTGGTGTTTGGGAAGTTCAGGGAAGGAGACAGCCTCCCTTTGTGGAGGTTAGAAGAGGCCCTGAGGAAACACAAAGTGGTGGAGGAGAATTCTGTCAAAGTGCTGGACAAGGCCACGGTTAGTGTAGTGTGTGTGTTTTTGTGTCCTGTCTGTGTGTCTGTGGAGGGAAGCCTGTTAAGTGTGTGTGTGTGTTGTGAACTTGATAATAATTCTGTGTCCGTATGCCTGTCAAATCTGATCTCTCCTCCTTGTCTTCAGGTGCCAATCATCAAACTGACAGACTCTCTCACAGAGGTCAAAGTTGACATCAGTTTCAACATGAAGAATGCTGTCAAAGCTGCTGCCCTCATCAAAGATTATAAAAAGGTACAATGCTCCCAGTGTGTGTGCGCTTGCGCGCGCATACGCATTTAAGTACGTATTTGAGCTCATATCTGAATTTGGGCACAGTCCTCCTGGTTTGAACTACTGTTCTAATGTTCTGTCTCTCTCTCCTCAGAAATATCCTTTGCTTCCATACCTGGTGCTAGTCCTGAAACAGTTCTTATTACAAAGAGACATGAATGAAGTGTTTACAGGAGGCATCAGCTCCTACTGCCTCTTCCTCATCGCTGTCAGCTTCTTACAGGTGGGTGGGTGACCTTCATCTCTATACTGTACTTAAGTATTCAGACCCTTTGCTATGAGACTCGAGCTCAGGTGCATCCTGTTTCCATTGATCATCCTTGATGTTTCTACAACTTAATTGGAGTCCACCTGTGGTAAATTCTATTGATTGGACATGATTTGGAAAGGCACGCACCTGTCTATGTAAGGTCCCACAGTTGACAGTGCATGTCAGATCGAAAACCAAGCCATGAGGTCAAAGGAATTGTCCGTAGAGCTCTGAGACAGGATTGTGTCGAGGCACAGATCTGGTGAAGGGTTATTAAACATTTCTGCCGCATTGAAGGTCCCCAAGAACACAGTGGGGACCTTCTTAAATAGAAGAAGTTTGGAACCACCAAGACTCTAGTGCTGGCCGCTCGGCCAAACTTTGCAATTGGGTGAGAAGGGCCTTGGTCAGGGTGGTGACCAATAACCTGATGGTCACTCTGACAGTTCTCCAGAGTTACTCTGTGGAGATGGGAGAACCTTCCAGAAGGACAACCATCTCTGCAGCACTTCACCGATCAGGCCTTTATGGTAGAGTTGCCAGACAGCCCGCTTGGAGTCATCTAAAGGACGCTCAGACCATGAGAAACAAGATTTTGTGGTCTGATGAAACCAAGATTGAACAATTTTGCCTGAATGCCAAGCGTCACGTCTGGAGGAAACCTGGAACCATCCCTACGGTGAAGCATGGTGGTGGCAGCATCATGCTGTGGGGATGTTTTTCAGCGGCAGGGACTGGGAGACTAGTCAGGATTGAGGGAAAGATGAACGGCGCAAAGTACAGAGAGGTCCTTGATGAAAACCTGCTCCAGAGCGCTCAGGACCTCAGACTGGGGCAAAGGTTCACCTTCCAACAGGACAACAACCTTAAGCACACAGCCAAGACACCGCAAGAGACTCTGAATGTCCTTGAGTGGCCCAGCCAGAGCCCGGACTTGAACCCGATTGAACATCTCTGAAGAGACCTGAAAATAGCTCTGCGGCGACACTCCCCATCGAAACTGACAGAGCTTGAGAGGATCTGCAGATAAGAATGGGAGAAACTCACCATATACAGGTGTGCCAAGCTTATAGCATCATACACAAAAAGACGCAAGGTTGTAAACGCTGCCAAAGGTGCTTCAACAAAGTAAAGGGTCTGAACCTGTATTTGCATTGTCATTATGGGGTATTGTATGTGGATTGATGAGGGGGAAAAAACATTTTAGAATAAGGCTGTAACAAATGTTTTTTGGGGAAAAGTCAAGGGGTCTTAATACTTTCCTAATTCACTGTATTATTATTATTATTATTATTATTATTATTATTATTATTATTATTATACTCCCAATCTAGTATTATAGTGAAATTCTCAACCATTGAGAGCAAGGAGAAATTACATTAAACTTGTTCTTAAGGTGGAAACAAGTAATAGACTATATTGTGTGTGTGTGTGTTTTAGCTCCATAGCAGGGAGGACGCCTGCAGTCCCAACGCCAACACTGGCGTCCTGCTCATAGAGTTCTTTGAGCTGTACGGCCGCCATTTTAACTACCTGAAGACGGGGATCCGGATCAAAGACGGGGGCTGCTACCTCTCCAAAGACGAGGTCCAGAAGAGCATGCTGGATGGATACAGACCATCCCTGCTCTACATCGAGGATCCATTGCAGACTGGTGAGCCCCGGCTCACACACACCTTTAGTTTGTCTAAGATTGCATACTGCAGCGTCTTCCAAACTCTGTCCTCGGGACCCCAAGGGGTGCACACAGCTGACTCAAATGTATAAAAGCTTGATGATTATTTGGATCAGCTGTGCAGTGCTAGGGGGAAAACCAAACGTGCACCCCTTGGTGTCCCGAGGACCGAGTTTGGGGAAACTCTGGCTTAATGCATATGGTAGTCAAAATATGGTGTCTCTGAAAAGTACACATTCAATGAAGTGTCTTGTGCTTCAGAGTTCTGCCATAACGAAGACATCAGATGTAGTTGTTTTATAGAGATGTTTGAGAACTCTATGGTGGGCCAGATTCAATAAGCAGCTGCCAAGTTTAAGTTTGTACCTGACCATGAGCGTTTGGTGTATGTCCTGTGTTCCCTGTATTGACCAGGTAATGATGTGGGCCGTAGCTCGTACGGGGCCATGCAGGTGAAGCAAGTGTTTGACTATGCCTACATGGTGCTGAGCCACGCTGTGTCACCCATCGCCAAGTACTACCCAAACAACCACAGCGAGAGGTACGGGGCAGGGCTGGGACACATGGTGAGGGTTACAGTCACATTATCAGTAGTGATGGCAGAAAAAGACGATAGTTACATATTATTTTTGGACAGTGTTATATCAATATTTGACTCCCAAGTATCGATTTTGTAAAAAACAAAAATATATATATATATATATATATATATATATTATTGTTATTTTTTTCTTCTGCTACTGTAGGTAGCGTTAGCTAGTGCTATTTGGCTGTACCTGCACTAAAACTCTATTTTTCATCATATAGTTTGTTCTCCATCTTCTTTTTAAATTGTGAGCCAACATTTTTTTATTTCCCTGACTGATCTAAACTCGTTTTTTTTTTTTTTTTTTGGTGAGGGTTTCAAATCACAGACAGGCAATCATCTTCAAAAAGTACTTAGATCCACCGTCCCACCGGCCCCTCCCGGCGACCCGAGAAAAACCCCTTCCATGTGGGCCTGAAAGCAAAGAAAGTAAAAAAATATGAAAATAGGTGTATATAAAGTGCCTTCAGATAGTATTCACGCATGCGCGTACCGATAGGATGAATTGGGAGTGAGTAGCTCCGTTTATACCGATAAAACTGCGGTTATATGTAGAAGCCAGAGTTTTTAAATTAAGCCTCTAAAATCGATAGATCAATATATCCCCAAGCAACTGGGAGCGAGTGAGATTGGTCAGTTATGTACAACAGCGAACCAATCAGTTGCTAAAGCGATGCGGTGACACGAACCCAACTAGCCATGGCTTCGCTCAGAGGAAAAGACAAGGAACAACTTGGAGACGCAAGTGAGAGTAATGAACAGCTAATGGATATCCAGGAAAACAAAGCTAAAATGCTCTCAATGCTCATCAAAACATACAAACTGTCACAATCTGATGTTAAAAAAGTAGATTTGTTTGAAAGGAAAGTAGAGTCTATCATGTCAGACATGCACATACAAGTTGTGCGCATGATCAAACAAGACAACTAAAGTAGCCTTCTGGAAACAAGGTTGCAAACTTTAGAAAATGAACTGGAACAGCAAGAAAACAGAATGAGATGAAACAACATGAGGATAATCTCCTTACCGGAAGATGAGAAAAAAGGAGACCTTTCCAGCTACATGGTCAAACTGATATCAGAGGAGCTTGGCATGGATATATCACTAGAGGATCTGTACCGATGCCATCGGAACAGTGTGAAACCGAAGAACGCTAAATACCCTTGCATGGTAATCTTCAAGCTCTGGAACTATCAGACCAAAGTCAACATTCTGAAGGCACAGGGGGGAAAGGAGATCAAAATCCACGGCCAGTCCATTCGATTTGTCCGGGACCTGTCTGCTAAGCTGAGAAAAAAAACACAAGCAATACATTCCCACCAGACACTCACTGGAGGAAAAAGGAATCAAGTCTCAACTCTGTTTACCGGCAGTGCTGTGGGTATGAAAGGGAACACATAATATGGAATTCACAAGCGCCGATGAAGCCCTAAACCGGCTGCAAGAAACCTATCTAGTTGAAGGGAAGCCCACTTCCCTGAGGAGAGGACAAAGCGGGAAAAAGCAATAAGCACACTAGGCTACATACAGTGATGTTTAAAACCAGCTTATCGTAAGTTGAGACAATATACTCAATCAAGGGTTTGTCTTTATTGTTACTATTTTCTACATTGTAGAATATTAGTGAAGACATCAAAACTATGAAATAACACATATGGAATCAAGTAGTAACCAAAAAACAATATATATTTTAGATTCTTCAAAGTAGCTACCCTTTGCCTCAATGATAGCTTTGCGCACTTGGCATTCTCTCAACCAGATTAACCTGGAATGCTTTTCCAACAGTCTTGAAGGAGTTCCCAAATATGCTGAGCACTTGTTGGCTGCTTTTCCTTCACTCTGCGGTCCGACTCATCCCAAACCATCTCAATTGGGTTGAGGTTGGGTGATTGTGGAGGCCAGGTCATCTGATGCAGCACTCCATCACTCTCCTTCCTGGTCAAATAGCCCATACACTGCCTGGAGGTGTGTTGGGTCATGATAGTCCCACTAAGCTCAAATCAGATGGGATGGTGTATCGCTGCAGAATGCTTTGGTAGCCAATCAGACAGTGTCACCAGCAAAGCACCCCAACACCACCTCCTCCATGCTTCACAGTGGGAACCACACATGCGGAGATCATCCGTTCATCTACTCTGCGTCTCACACAGCGGTTGGAACCAAAAATCTCACATTTGGACTCATCAGACCAAAGGACAGATTTCCATTGCTCGTGTTTCTTGGCCCAAGGAAGTCTCTTCTTATTATTGGTGTCCTTTAGTAGTGGTTTCTTTGCAGCAATTCGACCTCTGAATAGTTGATGTTGAGCTGTGTCTGTAACTCTCTTATCCTTTGCAGCAGAGGTAACTCTGGGTCTTCCTTTTCTATGGCGAATTGGCTGACCTTCATGTCTTAACATAATGATGGACTGTCATTTCTCTTTGATTATTTGAGCTGTTCTTGCCATAATATGGACTTAGCCCTATTTGGTAAAATACCATCTTCTGTATACCACCCCTACCTTGTCACAACACAACTGATTTTGGGAAAGACTTAAGAAGGAAAGAAATTACACAAATTAACTTTTAACAAGGCATACCTGTTAATTGAAATGCATTCCAGGTGATTACCTCATGAAGCTGGTTGAGAGAATTCCAAGAGTGTGCAAAGCTGTCATCAAGGCAGAGGGTGGCTACTTTTAACACTTTTTTGGTTACTACATGATTCCATATGTGTTATTTCATAGTTTTGATGTCTTCACTATTATTCTCCGATAAAGAAAATAGTAAAAATAAAGAAAAACCCTTGAATGAGTTGTTGTGTCCAAACCTTTGACTGGTGCTGTATATAATAACTATCTATTCATACTAGGTCTATCCCATTCCATGGAATGCCCACCGTCATCATATGACATGTTGGCTAAAATGTTTTATCTAGTTCGTCAATGATAGGTGGAACAGACAAGGTTAACTTTTATATTCTACACAAATAAAGACAAAAAAAAAATCAAATGTATTACTTTGAATGTTCACGGGTTTCATGATGGGAAAAAAGCATATGGTTCTTGAACACTTAAAGAGATTGTCAGCAGATGTGCTTTTTTTTGTTGAGAGATTTACATTTCAAAATATTTGAAATTGAATATTTAAAGAGTAGCTGGGTTGGAGAGGCCTACGCTGCCACCTACTGTAGTAACATCAGAGGTGTAGGCATCCTGATAAATACAAATACACTTTTTTCCCTTATATCCCAGCAAATGGACTAAGAAGGCCGTTTTCTAATGTTGAATTGCACCTTACATGGTGAAAATACACATTGTTTTCATTGTATACCCCACCAGGGGCAAATCTGGTGTTTTTAGATAGTATTCAAGCTATATTAGATCAAATCCAGACAGCAGAGTTGTCATTTAAGTGAGTTTGTGTTTATACAGGACCTCCCGCCCCCACCTACCGTCAACCAGTCATGTCAATGCAGAGTTATGCGGAGCCCTCTGCATTGTTACAAAATTTGGGAGGGGCGTGGCTATGCAGTACTGAGCTCGATTTGACCTCTGCATGCAGAGGCTCTCCTTATGGAGCCTCCGACCACATTTTCAGATCAAGCTTAAATTGGCCTTTAATTAGGAACAACAACGCGATTAATTTTAAAAGCTTCTATAACAATCTGAATTAATCAACAGCCTAATCAACAGATCCTACAGCCTTCTTAGATTCAACAACCCTGAAGCAATTATCAGCAAACAAAAAATAATCACTAAAAACAGAGAACACCGAAATAAAGCTCCAGGAATGGAAGGCTTTCCCATAGAATTCTATTTAACATTTTGGGACGAAGTAGCGCCCCTATTTACACAAATGACAACACACGTCACTCAATTCAGTGCTTCCTAGTTCCGTGTATCAAACAGTTGTTTCAATTATAGTAAAACCAGGAGAATTTAGAGTCCCCTGCTGATTACAGTTTATTGTGACATTGTGACAAAAAGCAATAGAATGGAAGTTTTACCAGACTTGATACATATCAAACAGGGTTTATTAAAAATACTTACAAAACAAATACAAGAATATGTTTCAGTTTAATGCAATATGCTAAAAAACAATATATACAGTGCCTTCAGAAAGTATTCACGCCCTTTGACTCTTTACACATTTTGTGTTACAGCCTGAATTTAAATAGATTCAATTGATATTTTGTGTCACTGGTCTACACACAATACCCAATAATGTCAAATTGGAATTACGTTTATTTTCAACCCATTTTTTTATGGCAAGCCTAAATAAGTCCAGGAGTAAAATCTGCTTAACAAGTCACATGCTAAGTTGCATGGACTCTGTGTGCAATAACAGTGTTAAACATTATTTTCAATTGACTACCTCATCTCTATACCCCACACATACAATTATCTGTAAGGTCCCTCAGTCGAGCAGTGAATTTTAAGCACAGATTTCAACCACAAAGACCAGGGAGGTTTTCCAATGCCTTGCAAAGAAGGGAACCTATTGGTAGATGGGTAAAAAAAAAAAAAAGCTGACACTGAATATCCCTTTGACCAGGGTGAAGCAGCTACAGTCGTATTAAAAGGTTTGGGCACCCCTCTGAGGCTGCATAATAATTTACTCTGTCGTCACAGAAAATGATCAGTGGCATGCCATTCATTTTCTAATAAAAGCTGAGTACTGGGGCATTGTCCAGACAAAGATTTTTAGTGTAGCAACATTAAGTTGTGAAAAATAGGCTATGCAAAAATTTGGGCACCCTTGTCATTCTGTTGATTTGAATACCTGTAACTACTTAGCACTGATTAATTGGAACACACAATTGGTTTGGTGAGCTCATTAAGCCTTGAACTTCATAGACAAGTGCATCCAATCATGAGAAAAGGTATTTAAGGTGGCCATTTGCAAGTTGTTGTTCTCTTTGACTCTCCTCTGAAGAGTGGCAACATGGGGGCCTCAAAACAACTCTCAAATGACCTGAAAACAAAGATTGTTCAACATTATGGTTTAGGGGAAGGCTACAAAAAGCTATCACAGAGATGTAAGCTGTCAGTGTCCACTATGAGGAACATAGTGAGGAAATGGAAGACCACTGGCACAGTTCTTGTTAAGGCCAGAACTGGCAGGCCAAGTAATATATCGGAGAGGCAAAGGCGAAGGATGGTGAACGCTCAAAAACAGCCCACAGACCACCTCCAAAGACTTACAACATCATCTTGCTGCAGATGGTGTCACTGTGCATCGTTCAACAATTCAGCGCACTTTGCACAAGGAGAAGCTGTACGGGAGAGTGATGCGGAAGAAGCCTTTTCTGCACACACGCCACAAACAGTCGCTTGAGGTATGTAAACGCACATTTGGACAAGCCAGCTTCATTTTGGAATAAGGTGCTGTGGACTGATGAAACAAAGTTTTGAGTTATTTGGTCATAACAAGGGGCGTTATGCATGGCGGCAAAAGACCACAGCGTTCCAAGAAAAACACTTGCTACCCACAGTAAAATTTGGTGGGGGTTCCATCATGCTGTGGGGCTGTGTGGCCAGTGCCGGTACTGGGAATCTTGTTAAAGTTGAGGGTCGCATGGATTCCACTCAATATCAGCAGATTCTTGGGAATAATGTTGAAGAATCAGTCACAAAGTTGAAGTTACGCCGGGGCTGGATATTTCAACAAGACAACGACCCAAAACACTGCTCAAAATCTACCCAGGAATTTATGCAGAGGAACAAGTACAATGTTCTGGAATGGCCATTCCAGTCCCCAGACCTGAATATAATTGAGAATCTGTGGGATGATTTGAAGCGTGCTGTCCATGCTCGGCAACCATCAAACCTAACTGAACTGGAGATGTTTTGTAAGGAGGAATGGTCCAAAATATCTTCATCCAGACACTCATTAGAGGCTATAGGAAGCGTCTAGAGGCTGTTATTTTAGCAAAAGGAGGCTCTACTAAATATTGATGTGATTTTTCTGTTGGGGTGCCCAAATTTATGCACCTGTCTAATTTCGTTTTGATGCATATTGCACATTTTCTGTTAATCCAATAAACCTAATTTCACTACTGAAATATTACTGTGTCCATCAGTTATTTGATAGATCAAAATGAAATTGCTGATCCAAACACCCAATTATTTATAAATGGAAATCATGGAAATTGTCAGGGGTGCCCAAACTTTTTCATACGACTGTATTAAATAGACTTTGGATGGTGTATCAATACACCTAGTCACTACAAAGAGACAGGTATCCTTCCAAACTGAGTTTCCGGAGATGAAGGAAACCGCTCAGGGATTTCACCATGAGGCCAATGGTGACTTTAAAACAGTTACAGAGATGTAATGGCTGTGATAAGAGAGAACTGAGGATGGATCAACAACATTGTAGTTACTCCACAATACTAACCTAAATGACAGAGTGAAAAGGAAGCCTGTACAGACTAAGGCACTAAAGTAAAACTGCAAGAAATTGGCAAAGAAATTTACTTTATGTCCTGAATATAACGTGTTTTGTTGGGGGCAAATACAACACATCACTAAGTACCATTCTTCATATTTTTAAGCAAGGTGGTGGCTGCATCATGTTATGCTTATGCTTGTCATCGGCAAGGACTATGGAGTTTCTTTAGGATAAAAAATAAAAAGAATAGAGGCAGAATCTTAGAGGATAACTTGGTTCAGTATGCTTTCCAACAGACACTGGGAGACAAATTCACATTTCAGCAGGACAGTTACCTCAAACACAAGGCCAAATATACATTGGAGTTGCTTACCAAAACGACATTGAATGTTCCTGAATGGCCTAGTTAAACATTTTACTTAAATCGACTTGAAGATGTATGGCAAGACTTGAAAATGGCCGTCTAGCAATGATCAACAACAAGCTTGAGGAATGTTTTAAAGAATAATGGGAAAATATTGTACAATCCAGGTGTGCAAAGCTCTTAGAGACATACCCAGAAAGACTCACAACTGTAATCGCTGCCAAAGGTGATTCTAGCATGTATTGACTCAGGGGGGCTGAATACTTCTAATCAAATATAAGAAACATATATTAGTGTTTTATCTTGACAATGGTGAATCAAATCTCCCCAATTTTGCCACTTTTTGCAAAATTTTGCATGCCTTCTCAAACAGCTGCAACTGTATATGCATTCGTAAATCAAATCCTTTCTTGAGTTGGGCTCTGGGATGGAACAACTGTTGAGCATCTGAGTTCATGGTTGGTTGTGGGGGAAAGGGTTGAGTGTGTGTGTCCCACATTTGTTGCTAGAGAGTAAAGATATTAGGGACCATATAGGATGAATCACAATTGTTTGCTAAAATAATAATTGCTTGGCAAAAATTAAATTTTTGTACTGGTAATCCTGGTTGGCGGTAGCAATCATTTGCATGAACTGCTTACATTATTACGAATATTATTTGTTAATTATATAAATCAGGATTTTTTTTATGCTTTTGGCGGTTGATCTGCTTCTGTTCTGTGAGTGTCACTGTGTTCTCTTTTCGAAGGCTGGGTCCCGGTCTCTCGGGGGCCCTGGGATCCGGGGTGACGGGGGTGGTCTGCCTTGTCCCGTGTACCTCAGATGGTAGAGCATGGCGCTTGCAATGCCGGGGTTGTGGGTTCGATTCCCACGGGGGACCAGTACGAAAAAAGAATGAATATGTATGCATTAACTAACTAAGTCTCTCTGGATAAGAATGTCTGTTAAATGGCTAAAATGTAAATGTCACCACGATGACAACCCAACTTGGGATGGGGAGGGGTTTTAGTGGCTGGAATAGTGGGGAACAATTGGAGGTTTACTTAGTAGCAATGCAAATATAAGGGTACAGCTATATGGACACTCAATCACTATTGTATTTTTTCTTCCCAATTTCGTGATATCCAATTAGTAGTTAGTCTTGTACCATCGCTGCAACTCCCCTACGGATTCGGGAGAGGCGAAGGTCGAGAGCCATGCGTCCTCCAAAACACGACCCTACCAAGCCGCACTGCTTCTTGACACACTGCTCGCTTAACCCGGAAGCCAGCCGCACCAATGTGTCGGAGGAAACACCGTCCAGCTGGCGACCGAAGTCAGCTTGCAAGCGCCTGGCCCGCCACAAGGTGTCGCTAGAGCACGATGGGTCAAGGAAATCTCAGCCAGCCAAACCCTCCCATAACCTGGACGACGATGGGCCAATTGTGCGCCGCCTCAAGGGTCTCTCGGTCACGGCTGGCTGGGACACAGCCCGGGATCGAACCCAGGTCTGTAGTGATGCCTCAAGCACTAGTAACCCTAGGTGTAAAATAATAAAATCAGAATGTTTTAAACTGTCAAGAGGAGTTAAACAAGGTTGTCCACTATTGGCATATCTATTTATTATTGCCATCAAAATGTTAGCTGTTAAAATCAGATCCAACAATAATATCAAGTGGTTAGAAATGCAGGGCTTAAAAACAAAGGTGTCATTGTACGCTGATGATTCATGTTCTCTTTTAAATCCACAATTAGAATCCCTCCACAGCCTCATAGAGGATCTAGATACTTTTTCTAACCTCTCTGGATTAAAGCCAAATTATGATAAGTGTACTATAATATGTACTATATTATTAATTGGATCACAAAAAAACCAAAAAACTTTTACATTACCGTGTAGTTTACCAATAAAATGGTCTGAAAGTGATGTGGACTTACTTGTTATACATATCTCGAAAGAAATTTTAATAGAAAGTTAGCAAAAATGTGTGGAAAAATCACCCTGATTATCTCTTTAGTCATATCGCAGTTTACCTATTTGCTTATGGTCTTGCCTACACCTTTTTTTAATTATGAGCAAAAATATTATATTTTATTTGGAATGGTAAGCCAGACAAAATTAAAAGGGCCTATTTATATAATTAATATGAATTCGGAGGGCAGAAATTATTAAATATTAAAGCATTAGACCTCTCACTAAAGGCGTCAATCATACAAAAGTTATACTTAAATCCAAACTGGTTCTCTAGCAAATTAGTAAGAATGTCTCACCCCAAGTTCAAGAATGGCCTTTTCCCCTTTATTCAGAATACACTTTAGGTTTGATCATTATACAGTGTTCCCTGCAGCGTACGCTCAAACCGGTGTGATTAGAACGCTTATTTAGAACGTCCAGTTTCGATTGATGCAACAGTCAGCATTTGAGCTGGCCACTGTTTTTTCACAGAAACATTTTGCACAAACACAGTCCTTAGAAAGATATTTCCTGAATGTGACCAGTTTATTTTTGGATGCAATGTTCAGACATTCACAGAAGTAGCTACAGCATAATACAATCATCCAAACCGGAAAATGTAAGCTACATTTGCCCTAGCGCTAACTGAGGAAAGATTGACGTAACACAAGTGGTCATATTTAAATAACTCTCGATTGACAGAAATCACAATATGAATTACCATTGATCTACAGTGGGGAGAACAAGTATTTGATACACTGCCGATTTTGCAGGTTTTCCTACTTACAAAGCATGTAGAAGTCTGTAATGTTTATCATAGGTACACTTCAACTGTGAGAGACGGAATCTGAAACAAAAATCCAGAAAATCACATTGTATGATTTTTAAATAATTAATTTGCATTTTATTGCATGACATAAGTATTTGGTCACCTACCATCCAGTAAGAATTCCGGCTCTTACAGACCTGTTAGTTTTTCTTTAAGAAGCCCTCCTGTTCTCCACTCATTACCTGTATTAACTGCACCTGTTTGAACTCGTTACCTGTATAAAGACAACTCTCCACACACTCAATCAAACAGACTCCAACCTCTACACAATGGCCAAGGCCAGAGAGCTGTGTAAGGACATCAGGGATAAAATTGTAGACCTGCACAAGGCTGGGATGGGCTACAGGACAATGGGCAACATTTCCCCCCCCAAAAAATGTGTGTGTTTTTTTTTTAATGGAAATGGAAGAAGTTCAAGATGACGGTCAATCTCCCTCGGTCTGGGGCACCATGCAAGATCTCACCTCGTGGGGCATCAATGATCGTGAGGAAGGTGAGGGATCAGCCCAGAACTACACGGCAGGACCTGGTCAATGACCTGAAGAGAGCTGGGACCACAGTCTCAAAGAAAACCATTAGTAACACACTACGCCGTCATGGATTCAAATCCTGCAGCGCACGCAAGGTCCCCCTGCTCAAGCCAGCGCATGTCCAGGCCCGTCTGAAGTTTGCCAATGACCATCTGGATGATCCAGAGGAGGAATGGGAGAAGGTCATGTGGTCTGATTAGACCAAAAAGCTCTATTTTTGTCTCAACTCCACTCGCCGTGTTTGGAAGAAGAAGAAGGATGAGTACAACCCCAAGAACACCATCCCAACCGTGAAGCATGGAGGTGGAAACATCATTCTTTGGGGATGCTTTTCTGCAAAGGGGACAGGACGACTGCACCGTATTGAGGGGAGGATGGATGGGGCCATGTATCGCGAGATCTTGGCCAACAACCTCCTTCCCTCAGTAAGAGCATTGAAGATGGGTCGTGGCTGGGTCTTCCAGCATGACAGCGACCCCAAACACACAGCCAGGGCAACTAAGGAGTGGTTCCGTAAGAAGTATCTCAAGGTCCTGGAGTGGCCTAGCCAGTCTCCAGACCTGAACCCAATAGAAAATCTTTGGAGGGAGCTGAAAGTCCGTATTGCCCAGCGACAGCCCCGAAACCTGAAGGATCTGGATGGAGGAGTGGGCCAAAATCCCTGCTGCAGTGTGTGCAAACCTGGTCAAGAACTACAGGAAAGGTATGATCTCTGTAATTGCAAACAAAGGTTTCTGTACCAAATATTAAGTTCTGCTTTTCTGATGTATCAAATACTTATGTCATGCAATAAAATGCAAATGAATTACTTAAAAATCATACAATGTGATTTTCTGGATTTTTGTTTTAGATTCCGTCACTCACAGTTGAAGAGTACCTATGATAAAAACTACAGACTTCTACATGCTTTGTAAGTGGGAAAACCTGCAAAATCGGCAGTGTATCAAATACTTGTTCTCCCCACTGTACATAATTGAGTGAAACACTTTCTAGAAATCGAAAGTAATCCGACGATGGGTAGTTTGTGCGCGCCGCCATGTTTGTTTTTTTGCGTCAACCGAAGATAATAAGAGGAGACCAGATGAGTTTGGTCTGTTTGCAGTATGCATGTTGAAGGGGGTGTGTCGTCTACCATCGTTCACATTCCATTGTTCCCTTTCGGAAGTTTACTCGAAAAATGACCCTTACCCAATTTTGTTATAACATCTTTGGTCCGATCGACGTTTACATGAAACCCATAATGCATTGTATGTCAACAAACATGGCTCCACACATAGCTGGAATTAGCATAACTCTTCATAATCAGTACAGTAATGTATTTTACACATAATGTGTCGATTACAATCTATGCAAGAATCGGAATGCATGATTTGTCACCAGTACTTCAAAACGTGAATAAAACAGTAAATAAATAAATAATTGCCCCACAAAACATTTTCTGATAGTGATTTATTGATACAATTGGCGTGGGCCGGCAGTCAATCACGTAACCTCTGACACTCACTCTGAGCCATTCAGTGTTTATGTTTGTAGCTAGTGGGCTACACTGTAGCATTAGCAATGTCTTTCAAAAGGAGACAACTCACAAATGTGAAAATTCTGGAGATTTTTATAAATTCTGACAATGAGTCTGAAAGTCAGGAATCAGGTACTGACAGTGACAGTGGTCCCCCAACCTTGTAGCCATTGAGAACCCTGAATCTGAGGACGCCTTGCCCACTGACGAAGTCCCAGGTCCCTTTGAAGATGTTGGTGATGATGGAGGCAGACCGGCAAGCTGTTTCTGTCAGAGGAGCTGGTGGGAGACATGGTAGAGGAGACCAATCGCTATGCCTTTGAGCTACAGGAGAAGAGAGAGCCAGGAGTGAGGGGGAAACTTGCTGAATGGGTGACAACCACAATTAGTATAATGGATACCTTCCTGGTGACAGTCCTTCTCATGGGAGTAGTAAACAAGAACTCCCTAAGAGAATACTGGAGCACAGATCCTATGTTTGCAACTACCTTCTTTGCCACCCTCTTTTCCCAAGCTCCCTAGTTCTGCTGCGATGCCTGCATTCCGTCAACAATGCTACTGCCAACCTAAATGACCCCTTACACAAAATAAATGTTCTTACTAGCCTGACATCAACATTTGGTTGGGTCTTTGTGCCATACAAGGACCCATGCATTGATGAGTCCCTGGTATTATGGAAGGGTAGGTTTGGGGTCAAATTCTTTATGTGCGACGTGAAGACAGGATTTGTCCAGGACATTATAGTCTACCCAGGGTCCACCATTGGTAAAGCAGTCCCACACTCTTCTAGCATCTGCTCTCCAAGAGCACAGACGCCTGTGGCACAGTCAGGTTGAACAGGAAGGGGATGCCGGCTTTCGGATTCAGGAAGAAGCAGAGAGGGGAGGTGGAGTTCAAGGAGAACGGTCAACCGCTGGCAGTTGTCCTCTCCACTGTCCATACAGCAACCATGTGTGGACCACCTGATGGCAGAGAGAAAGATTAAACCAGACTGTGTGCTTGACTATAACCTCAAAATGGGGGCAGTGGATAAGGCGGACATGATAAACAGCTTTGTGGAATGCGCTCGGAAAACTACCAAGTGGTATAAGAAGATATTTTTTTTCATCTGATTGATACTGCTGCCCTCAATGGCCACATAGTTCACTGCCAACTAACAGGTGAGATGATTACTGAACAAGGTATTTTCTTTTTATTGGAGGTACAGTTCACATACTCTCCCTTCCCTCATCCTCCCCACTCCCTCTTCCCATAGGTCAAGTAATTACTTACCAAAAGTACAAAACCTAATGAGAGTGCTGCTGGAGGAGTACCACACCCCTCGGCGCCCATCCACTGGGGGCCGTCCTGCTGCAGACAATCCCCTACGCCTCAATGCGCAACATTTTCCCTGCGATTTGCCTTAAATTGCTGATCAAGGTAGTCGCACACGGATGCACTGCAAAGTCTGCCTGTCTGGCACCAGGAGAAGGAAGCAGTGGAGGTTGACAAAGTACATGTACATTAGCTTGTGACATACCTCTACCTTGGGGAGTACCATTATGGGTGCCGTTGTTCAATCACTGCATGAATATGAAATACGGCTTATGCATATTCATAAGTTGTCAGTTTTTTCTTCTTCTAGTAAAACACGTTTTTGTTGTTGTTCAATCACCACCAATACTTCAATAAAATATACTACTTTTACATATAGGCCTATGTTTTCTTGCTGTGTTTTCATCCAGTAAAACTGTTACGGAGTGTACACTAGCATACAAAAGCTGGCCTCGAAAGATGTCCAGTTCCAGTTATGATATTGGCAAATAATGTTCAATACTGTTTGTGTGTGTGGTTTCTGAAAGTACAGAATAAAGAGGAATTATTAGTAATTAGAATACCATATCAGGATATAGCAATAAAAAAATGTTACAAAGAAGTAACATAACACTACTATAAAAATAATAAATTGCACTGACAAAATCCCCAAAATGAGTTGTATAACAGTAAGAAAAAATGACTTGAGCTCCACCAGAGGCAGGGCAGAACAGAGCTTTGATAAACAGGCCAAATGAAAACGACAACACAAGCTAATACTTCTCTGATGCAATTAGCATTGTTTTACAGAGCTAATAGAATAATGTAGCTAGCTGTACACCAGACGGAAAAGGTTTGTGCAGGTCCTATTATGACTGGAGATGTGCAAATGTCTGCATACTTGATCTGCGGAAACAAAGGGGAAGCGCTTGGGAAGTTTGTCCGGCTCAGTACCCAAAAAATGTATTGTCCGCAAAAGGGAAATGGCCTATTTTTATATGAATTAATGAGGAGGTGGAACACACCTCAGTTCAAACTGTTAGAAAATAAAACTAGTTTGAAAATCATCAAGTTGAAACAGCCTATAAATAAAAGCAGGCAGCGCAAAAATGGAAGAGGAAAGTGGAAAGGGGAGAAGGTAAGGAACTTGTCTGTAGGACCTGAATTAAAGACCAAAATTGGTTAAAGAAAATTGTGATTTGCGGAGATAAAGAAATAACAAACACATATTTATTAAAACAAAGTAAACCATATACAAGTAGCATTGGTGTGTGTAGTCAGTGTAAGTGAGTAGGTGTCCAAACATTTGACTGGTACTGTATATACAGTCGTGAAAAAGTAAGTACACCCCCTGGAAAGTTATTTATTTATAGTTTTTTACATATTTGGACAGATGGATATGTAATCTTCACTTCAACACTATTGACAGATAAAGGTTACCCAATTTAACGAATCGCACAACAACAAAATACTGAAAATGTTATGTAATTAAAATAAACAAAAATGCCTTTTCCTGATGGGGAAAAAGTTAGTACACCCCTACCTTTACCATCACATAAAATGACTAAAATTAGAATTAGGTGTAGCAAAACAAGTGCAAATGATTAGAAAACATTAGAGAGAAACTTAGGAGGGTCCAGCCTTCCATAAAGATAAGAAAATTGGTCTGGTTTGGTCTTAACCATATTGGTGTGTGGTAACACATCATTCAAAGGTCAAAAGACCTACCCGAGACCCTCAGAAAAAAGATTATTGATGCCCATGAGTCTGGGAGGGGTTACAAATCCATTTCCAAGCAATTCGAAGTACATCATTCCATTTCCAAGCAATTCGAAGTACATCATTCCACTCTCCGACGAAAATTCCAGACCACTGGCAAACTACCTAGGACAGGTTATCCCACCAAAGTCAGCCCAAGAGCTGACCAAAAGATGCTCATAGAAGTCTCTAAGAACCCCAGGGTAACATCAAGGGATCTACAGGCCTTTTTCCACAATCAATGTCGAAGTGCATGGGTACACTGTCAGAAAGAGACTGCACAAACTTGGCCTACATGGGAGGTCAGGAAGGAAGAAGCCTCTACTCTCAAAAAATAATATCAAGACAACTTACTTTACCCAGGTGTTGTCTGGCAAAAGTCAGTTGTCTTGATATTCTTTTTGTGTGATTTGTGAAATTGGGTAACCTTTATATATCAATAGTGTTGACGTGAAAAAAAAACTTTCCAGGGGGTGTACTTATTTTTTCGTATGTATGTACAGTTGAAGTCGGAAGTTTACATACACTTAGGTTGAAGTCATTAAAACTCTTTTTTTCAACCACCACAGATTTCATGTTAACAAACTATAGTTTTGGCAAGTCAGTTAGGACATCTACTTTGTGCATGACACAAGTAATTCTTCCAACAATTCTTTACAGACAGATTATTTCACTTATAATTCACTGTATCACAATTCCAGTGGGTCAGAAGTTTACATACACCGAGTTGACTGTGCCTTTAAACAGTTTGGACAATTCCAGAAAATTATGTCATGGCTTTAGAAGCTTCTGATATTTAAGTCAATGGGAGGTGTACCTTCAAACTCTGTGCCTCTTTCCTCGACATCATGGGAAAATGAAAAGAAATCAGTCAAGACCTCAAGAAAAAAAATTGTAGACCTCCACAAGTCTGGTTCATCCTTGGGAGCAACTTCCAAACGCC
Organism: Thymallus thymallus; assembly: GCA_023634145.1. NCBI lineage: Eukaryota > Metazoa > Chordata > Actinopteri > Salmoniformes > Salmonidae > Thymallus > Thymallus thymallus. The sequence goes on from CM042414.1 coordinate 29,651,676, forward strand.
TGAAGGTACCCCGATCATCTGTACAAACAATAGTACGCAAGTATAAACACCATGGGACCACGCAGCCGTCATACCGCTCAGGAAGGAGACACGTTCTGTCTCCTAGAAATGAACATACCTTTAGTGTGCAAATCAATCCCAGAACAACAGCAAAAGACCTTGTGAAGATGCTGGAGGAAATGGGTACAAAAGTATCTATATCCACAGTAAAACGAGTCCGATATCAACATAACCTGAAAGGCCGCTCAGCATGGAAGAAGCCACTGCTCCAAAACCGCCATGAAAAAGCCAGACTACGGTTTGCATCTGCACATGGGGACAAAGATCGTACTTTTTGGAGAAATGTCCTCTGGTCTGATGAAACAAAAATACAACTGTTTGGCCATAATGACCATCGTTATGTTTGGAGGATAAAGGGGGAGGATTGCAATCCGAAGAAGACCATCCCAACCGTGAAGCACGGGGGTGGCAGCATCATGTTGTGGGGGTGGTGCACTTCACAAAATAGATGGCATCATGAGGAAGGGAAATTATGTGGATATATTGAAGCAACATCTCAACACATCAGTCAGGAAGTTAAAGCTTGGTCGCAAATGAGTCTTACAAATGGACAATGACCCCAAGCATACTTCCAAAGTTGTGGCAAAATGGCTTAAAGACAACAAAGTCAAGGTATTGGAGTGGCCATCACAAAGCCCTGACCTCATTCCTAAAGAACATTTGTGGGCAGAACTAAAAAAGCGTGTGCGAGCAAGGAGACCTACAAACCTGACTCAGTTACACCAGTTCTGTCAGGAGGAATGGGCCAAAATTCACCAAACTTATTGTGGGAAGCTTGTGGAAGGCTACCCTAAACGTTTGAACCAAGTTAAACAATTTAAAGGCAATGCTACCAAATACTAATTGAGTGTATGTAAACTTTTGACCCACTGGAAAAAGCTGAAATAAATCATTCTCTCTACTATTATTCTGACTTAAAATAAAGTGGTGATCCTAACTGACCTAAGCCAGGGAATTTTTACTTGGATTAAATGTCATTTAAAAAAATACATTTAAAAAGTTTAAATGTATTTGGCTAAGGTGTATGTAAACTTCCGACTTCAACTGTATATTTATGTATGTGTATTTGTGGTATTTCTTTCCTTCATAATGTGTTTGAGCCAATCAGTTATGTTGTGACAAGTTGGGGTGATATACAGAAGATAGCCCTATTTGGTAAAAGACCAAGTCCATACTATGGCAAGAACAGCTCAAATAAGCAAAGAGAAACAACAGTCCATCATTACTTTATGACATGAAGGTCAGTCAATCCGGAAAATTTCAAGAACTTTTAAAGTTTCTTCACATGCAGTCGCAAAAACCATCAAGCGCTATGATGAAACTGGCTCTCATGAGGACTGCCACAGGAAAGGAAGACCCAGAGTTACCTCTGCTGCAGAGGATAAGTTCATTAGAGTTAACTGCACTTTAGATTGCAGCCCAAATAAATGCTTCACAGAGTTCAAGTAACAGACATCTCAACATCAACTGTTCAGAGGAGACTGCATGAATCAGACCTGCTGCAAAGAAACCACTACTAAAGGACATCAATAAGAAGAAGACTTGCTTGGGTCAAATTTGAGATTCATGGTTCCAACTGCCGTGTCTTTGAGACGCAGAGTAGGTGAACGGATGAGCTCTGCATGTGTGGTTCCCACCGTGAAGCATGGAGGAGGAGGTGTGATGGTGTGGGGGTGCTTTGCTGGTGACACTGTCTGATTTATTTAGATTTCGAGGCACACTTAACCAGCATGGCTACCACAGCATTCTGCAGCGATACGCCATCCCATCTGGTTTGCGCTTAGTTGGACTATCATTTGTTTTTCAACAGGACAATGACACAAAACACACCTCCAGGCTGTTTAAGGGCTATTTGACCAAGAAGGAGAGTGATGGAGTGCTGCATCAAATGACCTGGCCTCCACAATCACCTGACCTCAACCCAATTGAGACGGTTTGGGATGAGTTGGACCGCAGAGTGAAGGAAAAGCAGCCAAGAAGTGCTCAGCATATGTGGGAACTCCTTCAAGACTGTTGGAAAAGCATTCCAGGTGAAGCTGGTTGAGAGAATGCCAAGAGTGTGCAAAGCGGTGATCAAGGCAAAGGGTGGCTACTTTGAAGAATCTAAAATATATTTTGATTTGTTTAACACTTTTTTGGTTACTACATGATTCCATGTTGTTTCATAGTTTTAATGTCTTTATTATTGTAGAAAATAGTAAAAATAGAGAAAAACCCTTGAATGAGTAGGTGTCCAAAGTTTTTACTAGTACTGTATATATCTTTTTTTACAATATTAAGTGGGGAAAAAAAGTTTTTGCACTTGTGTAAAGTGTCTCCTTTTCCAACCTGTGGTAATACTATTTGTTGTGTGTCCTGCAGTATACTGGGCAGAATAATCCGGGTGACTCAGGAAGTGGCAGAATACAGAGACTGGATCACCGTGAAGTGGGCTGATCTATCACTGAACTCCTTGACCTTAAACGGTAAGGAGATTAGACATTTTAGAGCCCATTTCTTTTATATATTTGTTTAATAGATTTTCATAATTATCCAGTCCAAGTACAGCACTATATAAAAACAGTGTAAAATTGACTAGCCACACATTTCTTACCGTTTCCCCCATGTCACAGGAAATGATGTCACGTTGCTGGTGGAGCCTCAGCAGACATACGAATGCAACAACAATCTCTCTGAGGAAGGGGCGGAATCCCCCAGCTCCTCCTCTCCTCCTCCATCCTCCTCTTCGTCATCTTCCTCGCCGCAGTCTTCATCAGCTAGCTCCAGCGATGCTGTGAGTGCCTTGTGAAACCGAGCGTGTTCTCTCCACACTTTGCACCTAAATGACCAGGGGCTTTCCTTCGCAACTATGATGTAAAATCTCTAAAGATGGCTCTAAAATATTTTTCAAACTAGTAGTTAGTCTATCAGAAAGGACTGTTAGGCAATCTACCCTTTCATGTTTTAGAACATTGAGATACCTGTCGTTAAACTGTATTTTGCCCCTGTTTCATTGGATGCTCTGATCCCTCCAGGATTCGGACGGAAGCCCCTGTAAAACGGTGATGCGGCAGGGTAGGCGAAGCTTATCCGCACACAGAGCCGCCCCTCTAGGATTGACCAATCACAGGGCTACAAGTTCCTCTTCCGGAAGCCGTGTGAGCCACTCGAACAAGAGCAAGGTAGGCGACTAACTAGCAGTGGTCACCAACCGGTCAGTCGCAATCGACTGGTCGATCTCCAAGGCATTCGTAGTCTATCACCAAAGCCTTTTTTTCGTTTAGCTCTGTTTGCAGTAGTTGCACTTCAGCAGCCCTAGCGCCAGGAAGGCAAAATGCTCCCATTTTGAACCGTTTCATGTGTCTGAAGGTAGAACTATGGCCTATGGTCAGATAGCTCAGATCACCAAAACTTTTTTTCCCCACTTAATATTGTAAAAAAAGATATATACAGTACTAGTAAAAACTTTGGACACCTACTCATTCAAGGGTTTTTCTCTATTTTTACTATTTAGACCCTGCAGGCCTACTATGGCCAATCAGATAGCTCAGATCACCATGTCTGTAAAAAGAAGCCCAAAGCACACAGCAAATTGAGACTGAGGTTTCAAAACTTGACTAGAGAGACTAGTCCTCTAAGCCACCCCCCCCCCCCCCCCCCCGTCTCCAAAGGCACAGAATTGGTGCCACGACCTTATAACAGACAAGCTTTAGTGTTAACTTACCACACATCCAATTGTCACACTAAATGTTATTCCAAGAAAAAATCCCCATCAGGGGACAATACAGTTCATCTTATCTTATGTGTTTTCCTGACAGCAGGTGGACAGAGCGAGTTCGACGTCTCGTCAGAACAGCCATGCCAACATACAGCCAAGCACAGAAACAGGACAGTCGTCAGGCAGGAGCCACCAAGGCAGCAGACGGATCTGTCCTGGCAGGAGGAGGAAACCCCAGCCTCAGCACCGACGCGGACCTGCATCTGCAGTGGAGGACCTCTGTAGATAGGATGCGCCATGTCACGGAACTCAACTCCACTCTCTGTGCTGCCGAAACGGAGGCGATTGAGGTACTCCTACTAGGGCTTTTGGTAGTGATATTTTTAAAGCCAAGTTGGAAGGAGATTCCTCCCTTTTCTGTTCGTTGAATGGACAGATTGACGCTATCCTCGTCTTGAGGGCATAGTCTTTCTGTAATATAAACACACTGCCCATTGGAGGAAGGTCGTCGAGCCTCATCAGTTGTTCTGTAATTTAGCAGTGGCAATACACCCTGGTGCATTGGTTGGGTCTATTACTTACTGGCAATTCAACTTTACAGCAGAAATTATGGTATAAAACGATGGATATTATTGCTATATTGGGTAAAATGCTTGCACTGACAAATCGAGTTGTTGGAAATGTATGTTTTTCAGCAACTCATCTACGTTTGCAATGGAAAAAGTAGAGCGAAATGTTATTTAAAAAGACAAAATGGAGGTAAAAAAAACAACATTACAATGGATAGGGATTGTATATTTTTCACCAGCTGAATTAAAATAAATGTCGATTTGCCATCTCTCCTGGACTGGGCCAAGTGTGGGTTCTAAGTGCCAACTCCAACCATCAGCAGCATATATTACTACAGTACCATGTATGAGAGCACAAGATCACTAAAGGATCAGGCCAAGGGATCATCCCAAATGGACTAGTTTCTGTGCATAATGGGGATGATTTTTGTAATGATCTGTTCAATGGCTATTTCACAATAATGTTTAATCACCGTAATAGCTTACAGTCTAACGTACCTACTAGTAGAATACAAAATACCACAATATCTGCAGCTTGCAAACTTCCTGTATATGAAAACATCAATACTATTTTACCTATTACAAAATGATTTGTATTTGTTTATGTATTTATTTTTTTAGTATATTTATATGAATATATAAATGTTAAGCCCTATGGATGGAAAGCTTAGGAATAGCCTGTATAAGAGATGTTTCAGATGTAAATTTTGTGCCGAACATCTCAGACACCTGTGTTCTAATAGTCTTACTATTTCCATAACCTATCTGGGGTGTGTAATGCTTTTCTTTTACTTATCCAGTGCTTTCAGACCACTGATTGAAAGTCATTGGCTTTGTTCAATTTCTAGCACTTTCCTCTAGCTCTTACTCCTTTCTGTGTAGCTTTTATATAAAATGATTGGACTGGAGGTACCCAATATGGTGATGGGTCCTCCAAGCCTTTAAAGAGGGTGAGTGCAGCTTCTTCCAAGTTGCTTTCACCCATCTAATCCTTTCAGATCCGCAAAAAGAATATAGGCCTACATTTAACAGTGCAAATGAATTGTGCTACTGTTAGTTGAGAACATTAAACACCTTAAACTGCATTAACTTCAAAGTTACAGAATGTTTCAACAATAGCACTACTTTTGACATTGTCAAAATAGCAGGGGGTCGTTTATTGGGGTGAATCTTCTCCTGGAGGCAGAGCCATTTCTGATAATAAGGTTAGGCATAAGGTTAGCAGTTTCCAGTGCATAAGTCATCCCAATAAATGCCAGTGTCAAAATGCCACTAAGGGTTGGGCCACTGTTGGTCCTGGAGTTAGCATTTTCTTTTGTTCCCAAAATTGGTCCTCACGAAACATTTTGTATGCAGTCCAGTTGTGTCCAGACATTTGTTCCAACCTTCAAGATAGCTTGTTGTTTTACAAGTGGTAATATGGACCAATGAGAGAATATTGTAAAATAAATGCACATTTCCTGTTGCCTGTTCTTTTTTCTATTCGATTAGAATAGAACAAAATTAATGACTAAAGAATGTGTTTTCCCTGTTTGTATTTTACTGCAAATTTGTTCATGTATTCATTTCAACACTGAATTGGTTTTTCAAGGCAGACAAGCCACCATCAAGCATCCTAAAATTCAACAAAATTATTATTTACATAAGATGTATTCAGTATGCCATTGCCAATTTAAAACCAGTCAACATTTCAAGCAACATTTTTCTTCACTTTCCAACCATGAATGAATTTGAAGTGGAAAAAGATTTTATTGCTATGAACAGTAAAACTGTTTTGTTGAATGTTAATTTCTTTTTTTTCTTCTTAGCATTGTCTACAATGTACAATCCCTGCATTGAAGTTGTATTTTCATATGCCATGTCACGGAACTCAACTCCACTCTCTGTGCTGCCGAAACGGAGGCGATTGAGGTACTCCTACTAGGGCTTTTGGTAGTGATATTTTTAAAGCCAAGTTGGAAGGAGATTCCTCCCTTTTCTGTTCGTTGAATGGACAGATTGACGCTATCCTCGTCTTGAGGGCATAGTCTTTCTGTAATATAAACACACTGCCCATTGGAGGAAGGTCGTCGAGCCTCATCAGTTGTTCTGTAATTTAGCAATGTTAATTTCTTTTTTTTCTTCTTAGCATTGTCTACAATGTACAATCCCTGCATTGAAGTTGTATTTTCATATGATTATTGATATTATTTAGCTAATTATATTTTTGTGGAAGATGAGTAAATATAAATGTTAAGACCCTGAGGGTAAAAGTGGTAAGTGGGAAAATGTAAGTCTCATTATTAAAATAAACCTTTGAAAGAACTGCTGGTCTGTCTTCAATTTACATTTAGCACTCTTTTGAACACGTTCTCCCCAGTGAACATTTTTCCACAACTCTCCCATTGAGTCATTTACATGAAAGTAAAAGTTGTGAACGCTTATCTCAACACAGAATCAGGCCTTAAGTGAACTCCTGCACAACCAACTCCTTAAGGGAGCGAAAAGACACCAGTCCTCTCTGCATCACTAACCTGAACCAACTCCTCCTGCAGCTGAGCCCTAACTGATATCCCAGATCTACCATAATCTCCAGCAGTGGCCCTCTGTAGCGCCTCACGGCAGAGCACACAACGTGGTCACCAGCAGAGCATTACTCTGCCACCCTCCCATCTTCTCCTGACACTCCAGGACTGTCTCTAGTAGCGCCACCACTGGCCCAAACTTCCCCGCTCAGAGTAGACTGTGCGCTCACCTTTGCTCGGGCTTGAAGAAATCGTGGAAGTGGCGTAAATGTCGGATGCAGTGGACACGTAGAGCTGGATAATGAAGTCCCGCAAAGCCATGCAATGTTCACAGATGCTCTCGGGGTTAAAGAGTCCGGTTATTTTCGCTGAAGTCATTTAGGAGCTTCTGGTTAAGGCTGATGAAGTCGCTATTGCAACGCTCAAAAAATGCACTGAGAGTCGTAGCTGCCTATGGTGCGTGCAGAAGGGATCTCCAACAGCAGCTTGACCCATGGCTGAGAAGAGCCAATAATGAGCTGAATGTATCACGGGTGAAAATAGCTAATAATGAGCCGAATGATATACCATTCAATGCCTACCACTGAAGGTCTGACTGACATGTCGTGATACCAACACCTGACTAACGTCTGCATGACACCTGCGTATAGCATTGAGCTATAATGTTAATCTGTGCAGGCTATTATAATACCTTAAACCTCAACTGCGAGAGGGTCTACTTGTACAATTGATTGGTTTTGCGGTTTGCTGATGTCAACGTTGTGAAAAGACTGCCCCATGGTAGGTGGGGTTATGGTATGGGCAGGCATAAACTATGGACAACAAACACAATTGCATTTTATCCATGGCAATTTTGAATGCACAGAAATAATGTGACGAGGCCCATTTTGAGTCCCATTTTTGTAAGGTATCTGTGACCAACAGATTCATATCTGTATTCCCAGTCATGTGAAATCCATAGATTAGGGCCAGTAAAATCTTTGAAATTGTTCCATGTTGTTTATTTTTGTTCAGTATATACAGCGGGTGAAATAAGTATTGAACACGTCACCATTTTTCTCAGTAAATATATTTCCAAAGGTGCTATTGACATGACATTTTCACCAGATGTTGGTAACAACCCAAGTAATCCATACATACAAAGAAACCAAAACAAATAAGTTCATAAATTAAGTTATGTGTAATAATGTGAAATGACACAGGGAAAAAGTATTGAACACATGAAGAAAGGGAGGTGCAAAAAGGCATGGAAAGCCAAGACAACAGCTGAAAACTATCAGTAATTAAAAGCAATCCAGCCCCCTGTCAGTGCAAATTAATATCAGCTGGTTCAGTCCCAACTGATGGCCTACAAAAAGGTCTCATTGCCAAGGTGTCACACAAGACACATCTCATGATGGGGAAAAGCAAAGGACAAGCAGCTTGGTGAGAAGGCAACTGTTGGCGCAATTATTAGAAAATGGAAGAAGTTCAAGATGACGGTCAATCTCCCTGGGGCACCATGCAAGATCTCACCTCGTGGGGCATCAATGATCATGAGGAAGGTGAGGGATCAGCCCAGAACTACATGGCAGGACCTGGTCAATGACCTGAAGAGAGCTGGGACCACAGTCTCAAAGAAAACCATTAGTAACACACTGCGCCGTCATGGATTAAAATCCTGCAACGCACGCAAGGTCCCCCTGCTCAAGCCAGCGCATGTCCAGGCCCGTCTGTAAGTTTGCCAATGACCATCTGGATGATCCAGAGGAGGAATGGGAGTAGGTCATGTGGTCTGATAAGACAAAAATAGAGCTTTTTGGTCTAAACTCCACTCGCCGTGTTTGGAGGAAGAAGAAGGATGAGTACAACCCCAAGAACACCATCCCAACCGTGAAGCATGGAGGTGGAAACATCATTCTTTGGGGATGCTTTTCTGCAAAGGGGACAGGACGACTGCACCGTATTGAGGGGAGGATGGATGGGGCCATGTATCGCGAGATCTTGGCCAACAACCTCCTTCCCTCAGTAAGAGCATTGAAGATGGGTCGTGGCTGGGTCTTCCAGCATGACAACAACCCGAAACACACAGCCAGGGCAACTAAGGAGTGGCTCCGTAAGAAGCATCTCAAGGTCCTGGAGTGGCCTAGCCAGTCTCCAGACCTGAACCCAATAGAAAATCTTTGGAGGGAGCTGAAAGTCCGTATTGCCCAGCGACAGCCCGAAACCTGAAGGATCTGGAGAAGGTATGGAGGAGTGGGCCAAAATCCCTGCTGCAGTGTGTGCAAACCTGGTCAAGAACTACAGGAAACGTATGATCTCTGTAATTGCAAACAAAGGTTTCTGTACCAAATATTAAGTTCTGCTTTTCTGATGTATCAAATACTTATGTCATGCAATAAAATGCAAATTAATTACTTAAAAATCATACAATGTGATTTTCTGGAAAAAATGTTTAGATTCCGTCACTCACAGTTGAAGAGTACCTATGATAAAAATTACAGACTTCTACATGCTTTGTAAGTGGGAAACACTGCCGATGTTGCAGGTTATCAAAAAAACTGTATTTACATAAGTATTCAGACCCTTTGCTCAGTACTTTGTTGAAGCACCTTTGGCAGTGATTACAGCCTCAAGTCTTCTTGGGTATGAGGCTACAAGATTGGCACACCTGTATTTGAGGAGTTTCTCTCATTCTTCCCTGCAGATCCTCTCAAGCTCTGTCAGGTTGGATGGGGAGCGTTGCTGCACAGTTATTTTCAGATCTCTCCAGATATGTTTAATCAGGTTCAAGTCCTGGCTCTGGCTGGGCCACTCAAGGACATTCAGAGACTTGTCCCGAAGCTCCTGCGTTGTGCTTAGGGTCACTGTCCTGTTGGTAGGTTGAACCTTCGCCACAGTCTGAGGTCCTGAGCGCTCTGGAGCAGGTTTTAATCAAGGATCTCTCTGTACTTTGCTCGGTTCATCTTTGCCTCGATCCTTATTAGTCTCCCAGTCCCTGCCGCTGAAAAACATCCCCAGAGCATGATGCTGCCACCACCATGCTTCACCTTTAGGGATGGTGCCAGGTTTCCTCCAATCTTGGTTTCATCAGACCAGAGAATCTTGTTTCTCATGGTCTGAGAGTCTATAGGTGCCTTTTGGCAAACTCCAAGCGGGCTGTCGTGCCTTTTACTGAGGAGTGGTTTCCGTCTGGCCACTCTACCATAAAGGCCTGATTGGTGGAGTGCTGTAGAGATGGTTGTCCTTCTGGAAGGTTCTCTCATCTCCACAGAGGAACTCTAGAGCTCTGTCAGTGACCATCGGGTTCTTGGTCACCTCCCTGACCAAGGCCCTTCTCCCCCGATTGCTCAGTTTCCTGGGCGGCCAGCTCTAGGAAGAGTCTTGGTGGTTCCAAACTTCATCCATTTAAGAATGATGGAGGTCACTGTATTCTTGGGGACCTTCAATGCTGCAGACATTCTTTGGTACCCTTCCCCAGATCTATGCCTCGACACAATCCTGTCTCTATGGACAATTCCTTCGACCTCATGGTTTGGCTTTTTCTCTGACATGCGCTGTCAACTGTGGGACCTTATATAGACAGTTGTGTGCCTTTCCAGATCATGTCCAATCAATTGAAATTCCCCACAGGTGGACTCCAATCAAGTTGTAGAAACATCTCAAGGATGATCAATGGAAAAAGGATTCACCTGAGCTCAATTTCGAGTCTCAAAGCTTATGTAAAAAGGTATTTGTTTTTTTTTTTCAATACATTTGCAAAAATTTCTAAAAACCTGTTTTTGCTTTGTCATTATGGGGTATTATGTGTAGATTGCTGAGGATTTTTATTTATTTAATCCATTTCAGAATAAGGCTGTAACGTAACTGTCACGGTGCGCATTATTTAAGGGACGGTAAACGGAGCGCTGGTGAAGTGTCATCCTTTTTATTGAAAATGAGATGTTCTCACGAAGCATTTACAAAAAAAAGGAGAGTGAAAAAATATAACTAATAACAAAAACACAGTGACTTACGTGCTGCTTGCAGTGCAGACAAACGAACAATGATCCACACACAGGTGGATCTGGGCAGATCTTAAATACCATCCCCAATCAGAGACAACGTCTGATAACTGTTCTTAGGGAGCTTCATGAAATGGGTTTCCATGGCCGAGCAGCCGCACGCACACAAGCCTAAGAACTTGGCTGGAGTGGTATAAAGCTTGCCACCATTGGACTCTAGAGCAGTGGAAACGCGTTCTTTGGAGTGATGAATCATGCTTTACCATCTGGCAGTCCGACAGACGAATCTGGGTTTGGTGGATGCCAGGAGACCGCTCTCTGCCCTAATGCATACTGCCAACTGTAAAGTTTGGTGGAGGAGGAATAATGGTCTGAGGCTGTTGTATATGGTTAGGGCTAGGCCCCTTAACGATTCTGTGCTTCCAACTTTGTGGCAACAGTTTAGGGAAGACCCTTTCCTGTTTCAGCATGACAATACCCCTGTGCACAAAGCGAGGTCCGTACAGAAATGGTTTGTCGAGATCGGTGTGGAAGAACTTGACTGGTCTGCACAGAGCCTTGACCTCAACCCTATCGAACACCTTTTTGATAAATTGGAACACTGACTGCGAGCCAGGCCTAATTGCCCAACATCAGTGCCCGACCTCACTAATGCGCCTGATCTCTTTATTATTTTATGCACAATTATTTAAATAAATATCATGTCGCATTACTACGGAGCTGCGTCTTGGTCTGACACTCACCACGTTCGTGACACATTGGTTCCAAAGTGGCATCATTAATTTTTACTATACATGTAAGTACTATGATGGCTCTTCACTGCTTTCAATAAATTACAAGAACATGTTGGATTATCAAAGACCAATTTCTTTAAGTTATTACAACTAAGAAATCTGATTTAATCGCTGCAACCGAATCTGGATGAAACTAAAGCATCCAGCATTGAAAAAAGAAGCTGCAACGCCAAATAAGTTGATTGCCAAGTTGATCCAGGGTTGATTGAATCTCTACCTGATAGTTCAGAACCTACAAGGAAAAAAATGGGAAACAGATCTCAAAGAAGACATTTCTGAGAACTATGTGACACAGATATGTGAAAATATTCATATTTACGCTTACAACCTTAGACATAAATTGCAATTCAAGATAACTCACAAGCATTTCGCTACACCCGCAATAACATCTGCTAACCACGTGTATGTGACCATTACATTTGATATATACAAATATTATTTAAAAAAAGAAAAAGGTGTATATATATATACATACATATATACACACACACACAGTACCAGTCAAAGGTTTGGACACACCTACCCATTACAGGGTTTTTCTATATTTTTTTACTATTAATTACATTGTAGAATAATAGTGAAGACATCAAAACTATGAAATAACATATGGAGTCATGTAGTAAACAAAAAAAGTGTTAAACAAATGAAAATATATTTTAGATTCTTCAAAGTAGCCACCTTTTGCCTTGATGACAAATTTTGCACACTCTTGGCATTCTCTCAACCAGCTTCATACATTTCAAAGCAAATAATGCATTTCAATTAACAGGTGTGCCTTGTTAAAAGTTAATTTGTGGAATTTCTTTTCGTCTGAATGCGTTTGAGCCAATCAGTTGTGTGACATGGTACTGTAGGGGTGGTATACAGAAGATAGCCCTATTTGGTAAAATACCAAGTCCATATTATGGCAAGAACAGCTCAAATAAGCAAAAAGAAATGACAGTCCATCATTACTTTAAGACATGAAGGTCAGTCAATCTGGAAAATGTACAGTCGCAAAAACCATCAAGCACTATGATGAAACTGGCTCTCATGAGGACCGCCACAGGAAAGGAAGACCCAGTGTTACCTTTGCTGCAGAGGATAAGTTCATTAGAGTTACCAGCCCAAATAAATGCTTCACAGAGTTCAGACACATCTCAACATCAACAGCGGAGACTGTGTGAATCAGGCTGCAAATAAACCACTACTAAAGGACACCAATAGGATGAAGAGACTTGCTTGGGGCAAGAAACACAAGCAATGGACATTAGACCGTTGGAATTCTGTTCTTTGGTCTGAGTCCAAATTTGAGATTTTTGGTTCCAACCGCTGTGTCTTTGTGAGACGTATAGTAGTTGAACGGATGATCTCCCTATGTGTGGTTCCCACCATGAAGCATGGAGGAGGAAGTGGGATGGTGTGGGGGTGCTTTGCTGGTGACACTGTCAGTGATTTTTTTAGAATTCAAGGCACCCTTAACCAGCATGGCTACCACAATATTTGACATTATTATTCAAAACATGCTGTAATTTCTAAATGGTTCATTTGATATGAATAAAAACACCTTCTTGTAGCTGACAGTCTGCACTTTAACCCCAATGTCATTGTATATTTTAAAATCCAATGTGCTGGACTACAGAGCCAAAACAAAAATGTTGTCATTGCACAAATATTTACAGATTGCACTTTATGTGCTGGTTTAAGTTCATTTGTATAAAACCAAACTGGTCAGGCTATACACATTTTGCCCAGATTGATGCAATAATTTAGTCCACAGAGGAAACATCCATTAAAGATGACAAACTACAATATGCTCACCTCTGCAACGACAAACAAACAAACCAAGGAACTATCAAACACCTCTTCAACTTGCAAGCAAGCAAAGATGTCTGAAATGATGGCAGTGGGAAGAGCCAGGTGCGGCTCACAGGCAACTGTTTACAAGCTTGTCATTAATTCTCTGTGGTCGAACAACCAGCTTTTAAAGAGTTGGTAACCACCCTGCATCCTCAATGCTAAGTCATCTCCAGACCTACTGTTCGTTCAAGAATACATGAAGCTGCCAATCACATGAAGACAGTTATGGTACACCTTGGCAAGGTAAATTATGTTGCCACCACCACTGATTGTTGGACAGCTCATCAAAAGAGTTACATTGGGGTCACACGTCACTGGATAGATGAAGAAACTCTGGTGAGACGTTCTGCTGCACTCGCAAGAGATTGAGAGGTTCCCACACATTTGATGTGCTTGCAGGTGCCCTCGATGACATCCGTTGTGCATACAGGATCAGGGGGAAATTGGTAAGAACCACAACAGCCAATGGATCAAACTTCATCAAAGCATTCAATGTTTTTGGTGAGCAGAGCAAGGCAGTCGAGTCAGCAGACCGAGACAGACGAAGAGCCAGCAGAGGAGGTTGCATATCAAGACACCTATTCCATCCTGGAAAATGACAGTGGCCTAGAATATCAACTCCCTCAGCATCAACGGTGTGCATGTCACCTGCTGAACCTTATTGCAACAGATTCTGCGTTGGCAGAAACAAATAGTGATAGCTACAAAAGGTTGTCCAGGTCGTCTTTTGCCAAATGCCAAGCCATGTTGAATAAAACGGGGCGGTCAACCTTAGCTGCTGAAGTTGCAGAGAATGAGTGCAAACTGCAGTTGATCTGTCCAAATCAAAAACGTTGGAACGTGGCTGTGGAGAGGATCACCCGTATCATACAAGAGAAAGGGGATGATGCAATAAGAAATGTGTGTGAAGAATTAAGTGAAAATGTGAGTAGCAATTCTTTGAATCAATGTAATGTTTCCCTATTACAGTAATATTTATTGATCTTCTTACTAAAAACAAAACTTCAAAGGCTGGAAGCATCTTGGTAAATCTGCCTACCACTTATCAGAGCCATTCAGAACGGTCTCCAAAACCGCTTTGGAGAAATGATGGAGGAGCCACAGCTTATTGTTGCGGCAATCCTTCTGCCAAAGTTCAAGACGTCTTGGACTGACAAAGCTGATGTCATCACAGCCGGTATGATTTCTTTACTCCAACAGGTTTTAACCTCACTGTCTTTGAACATTTTCTTTAATTGTTTTTTGTTGTTTTTATTTTTTCATTATTTAAGTAGCATTACAGGTGCTGGACAATAACCTTTGCATATAACAATGTTTGGGTACAGCCAGACATGGACTCAACAGTAGATCATTTGTTAGGTCTGCTTGTATTTGAACAACTTAAATCAATCTCAGTAACTGAGAATAACAAGTGTGGAAGTCTGTGTTAGAGCTATTGCAACGCCAATAATATAATTGTGTTGCCAGCCACATACAAAAGAGTTTGCTGAAACACTGAATATGTGAATGTTGTGTTGTTTCTAATGTACAAGTTTGGCGTATCTGAAGAACCATCTTGACACAATCACACAGGACGAGACTGAGCATCTAAGGCAGCATTCATCTGACGAAGAGGATTTCTTCTCATCACTGACAACCAAACGGTCAGAAGGTACAGGGGAGCTGGATGGGTATCTTGCTAGTCCATCGGACAAAATGGATTTACTTCATTTGTTTCTTTACATAAAGAAGTTGTCCCTCAAACTCAACACAGGGCTGCCTGCATCTGCCGCCTGTGAGCGTCTTTTTAGCTGTGCTGGACTAATCTTCACTGCAAACCAAGCCAGGATAGACTCAATTAACTTAGAAAATCAGCTCCTACTGAAACTGAATGGCAAATTCAGAGAGAAGTGAAGTGTTCGATAGGTAGTTCCACCAAAAATATGCCTTTTAAACATTCCTTGGAACATTTGTATATGTGAAGTTGAAGATTTAATATTAAAATCAGCTGTGCTGGATCTTATCTTGTTGGTTATTTTCTGGTGTTTTATGGAACATTTAGCCTGTCAAGCATTACATCTAAACAATATTACATATACAGTAGTACATAGAAAAGTACATTTTTGTTTGTGAAGCTTGCATTCAATTGCCACACCCTTTTCACATGAACTTCCATTATTATAAAAGGAGATTAAAAATAAACAAATTTTAATAGCAAATTATTTTAGAAGTAAATGTGGTACTTTTTACTTTTACTTGAGTAGTTTTTTACACCAGTACTTTTACTTCTACTTGATTACAATTTCATTAAAGTAACAGTACTTCTACTTTAGTAGGAATTTACAGTACTCTTTCCACCCCTGGTTATTTCATAGTTTTGATGTCTTCACTATTATTCTACAAAACCCTTGAATGAGTTGGTGTCCAAACTTTTGACTGGTACTGTATATAGTGCCTTCGGAAAGTAATCAGATATGACATTTTCCGGATGTTGTTACGTTACAGCCTTATTCTGAAATGGATTAAATAAATAAAAATCCTCAGCAATCTACACATAATACCCCATAATGACAAAGCAAAAACAGGTTTTTAGAAATTTTTGCAAATGTATTGAAAATAAAAAACAAATACCTTTTTACATAAGCTTTGAGACTCGAAATTGAGCTCAGGTGAATCCTTTTTCCATTGATCATCCTTGAGATGTTTCTACAACTTGATTGGAGTCCACCTGTGGGGAATTTCAATTGATTGGACATGATCTGGAAAGGCACACAACTGTCTATATAAGGTCCCACAGTTGACAGCGCATGTCAGAGAAAAAGCCAAACCATGAGGTCGAAGGAATTGTCCATAGAGCTCCGAGACAGGATTGTGTCGAGGCATAGATCTGGGGAAGGGTACCAAAGAATGTCTGCAGCATTGAAGGTCCCCAAGAATACAGTGACCTCCATCATTCTTAAATGGATGAAGTTTGGAACCACCAAGACTCTTCCTAGAGCTGGCCGCCCAGGAAACTGAGCAATCGGGGGAGAAGGGCCTTGGTCAGGGAGGTGACCAAGAACCCGATGGTCACTGACAGAGCTCTAGAGTTCCTCTGTGGAGATGGGAGAACCTTCCAGAAGGACAACCATCTCTACAGCACTCCACCAATCAGGCCTTTATGGTAGAGTGGCCAGACGGAAGCCACTCCTCAGTAAAAGGCACGACAGCCCGCTTGGAGTTTGCCAAAAGGCACCTATAGACTCTCAGACCATGAGAAACAAGATTCTCTGGTCTGATGAAACCAAGATTGGAGGAAACCTGGCACCATCCCTAAAGGTGAAGCATGGTGGTGGCAGCATCATGCTCTGGGGATGTTTTTCAGCGGCAGGGACTGGGAGACTAATAAGGATCGAGGCAAAGATGAACCGAGCAAAGTACAGAGAGATCCTTGATTAAAACCTGCTCCAGAGCGCTCAGGACCTCAGACTGTGGCGAAGGTTCAACCTACCAACAGGACAGTGACCCTAAGCACAACGCAGGAGCTTCGGGACAAGTCTCTGAATGTCCTTGAGTGGCCCAGCCAGAGCCAGGACTTGAACCTGATTAAACATATCTGGAGAGATCTGAAAATAACTGTGCAGCAACGCTCCCCATCCAACCTGACAGAGCTTGAGAGGATCTGCAGGGAAGAATGAGAGAAACTCCTCAAATACAGGTGTGCCAATCTTGTAGCCTCATACCCAAGACGATTTGAGGCTGTAATCACTGCCAAAGGTGCTTCAACAAAGTACTGAGCAAAGGGTCTGAATACTTATGTAAATACAGTTGGGAGAACAAGTATTTGATACACTGCCGATGTTGCAGGTTTTCCCACTTACAAAGCATGTAGAAGTCTGTAATTTTTATCATAGGTACTCTTCAACTGTGAGTGACGGAATCTAAACATTTTTTCCAAGTGTCACATCTGAAGGGATCCTGGCACCATCCCCAAAGTAAAGCATGGTGGTGGTGGCAGCATCATGCTGTGGGGATGTTTTTCAGCGGCAGGGACTGAAAGACTAGTCAGGATCGAGTGAAAGATGAACGGAGCAAAGTACAGAGATCCTTGATGCTCCCCGTCCAATCTGACAGAGCTTGAGAGGATCTGCAGAGAAGAATGGGAGACTCCCAAATACAGGTGTGCCAAGCTTGTAGCTTCATACCCAAGAAGACTTTAGTCTGAAATTGCTGCCAAAGGTGCTTCAACAAAGTACTGAATAAAAGGTCTTAATACTTTGGAATATTACTCATTCAAGGGTTTTTCGTTATTTACACTATTTTTTACACACACTTGGCATTCGCTCAACCAGCTTCATTAGGACCGCCACAGGAATGGAAGACCCAGAAATACATCTGCTGCAGAGGATAAGTTCATTAGAGTTAACAGCCTCAGATTGCAGCCCAAATAAATGCTTCACAGAGTTCAAGTAACAGACACATCTCAACATCAACTGTTCAGAGGAGACTGTGTGAATCAGGCCTTCATGGTCGAATTGCTGCAAAGGGTTAGAAGAGACTTGCTTGAGCCAAGAAACACAAGCAATTTTGTCCTTTGGTCTATAGTACAAATTTGAGATTTTAGGGTCTAACCTCAACCAAATTTAGATGGTTTGGGATGAGTCGGACCACAGTGAAGGAAAAGCAGCCAACAAGTGCTCAGCATATGTGGGAACTCCTTCAAGACTGATGGAAAAGCATTCCAGGTGAAGCTGGTTGAGAGAATGCCAAGAGTGTGCAAAGCTTTCATCAAGGCAAAGGGTGGATATTTGAAGAATCTCAAATATAAAGTGTATTTTGATTTGTTTAACACTTTTATGGTTACTGCATGATTCCATATGTGTTATGTCATAGTTTTGATGTCTTTACAATGTAAAAAATAGAGAAAATTAAGAAAAACCCTTGAATTCCAGACTTTTGACCGGGGGTGTATGTACATGTGATTTTATTAGTTTTTTTATTTGTAATACATTTGCCAAAAATTATAACCTGTTTTTGCTTTGTCATTATTGGTTATTGTGTGTAGATTGACGAGGGAAGCTATTTAATCCATTTTAGAATAAGGCTGTAATGTGTATGTACTGTATACAGTACCAGTCAAAAGTTTAGAAATACTTACTCATTCAAGGGTTTCTCTTTATTTTTACTATTTTCTACATTGTCGAATAATAGTGAAGACATCAAACTATGAAATAACACATGTGGAATCATGTAGTAACCAAAAAATGATTATTCAAAGTAGCCACCCTTTACCTTGATGACAGCTTTGCACACTCTTGGCATTCTCTCAACCAGCTTGATGAGGTAGTCACCTGGAATGCATTTTAATTAACAGGTGTGCCTTATTAAGTTAATTTGTGGAATTTCTTTCCTTCTCAATGCGTTTGACACAATCAGTTGTGTTGTGACATTACTTTAAGACATGAAGGTCAGTCCATCCGGATAATTTGAAGAACTTGTGCAGTCGCAAAAACCATCAAGCGCTATGATGAAACTGGCTCTCATGAGGACCGCCACAGGAAAGGAAGACCCAGAATTACCTCTGCTGCAGAGGATAAGTTCATTAGTTTCAAGGCAGCAAAATGTGAAGACTGTGTAAGGGGTGTGTAGACTTTCACTAGCGACTGTATGTAGGAGCATGCAAATGTAATCCTGCCCCCATTAAGGTCATTATCATATTGATCATATTTTGTTGTCCCGCAGATTATTTGTAAATGCTCGTCTTTCTGCTTTGTATGTTAGCATAAGTCTACCTATTGTATTAAAAATACATATTTTTCGCATTATTCAAACACTCAGAATTTGCTGCTTCAACTTCAGTAGCCTACCTCTCCTCTCCTTGTTAGGCTTGCAAATTCAAGTGTGCTTAGTATGTGTGGTCTCATTGAAATAGAGTAGGCTGACTACATTGGCAGAGATTCACATGGCAGTTAACTTAACGTTGCACAATGCAGAAGTCGCTCTGCCATTTCCTGGTTGCTAGAATTCTAATAGTTCGCCTAATTTCAGTTTATTTGACAAAATAACCTAGTATAGTGTAGAGAATCATTGTACCATCTAAACTGCTGTGAAATATATTTTCCATAACCAAAAATATTGTAAAAGATAAAATAAAATATGAAATAAGGCACATAGAACAGATCTTCCGCTTCTTAGAATTGCTTTCAATGAGACTTGCTTTCTATCTGAATTTGGTTAGTCCCCAAAAAGTGACATATTGACACTTTTTCTCGCAGCTGAACGTCTACAGGAGTCGTCAATTACTATTATTTACAACAGAGCCCAGCTCCTGGATTTAGCACACGCAGCGCTGCTGCACCCCAGGGAAAAGTTTGATATTCCGGACGAGTTGAAAAGGCGACGGCGTGGACGTAGGGCGGGATTGAAGTGTAAGGCAAAGCTGAGGAAGTACAAGCCGGCTATGCCGTCTATCATTATGGGCAACGTGAGATCGCTGCATAACAAGATGGACAAACTTGAGGGTCTTGTCCGTGGTCAAAGGGACTATCGGGAAGCGAGCCTAATGTTTTTTACTGAGACTTGGCTGAACAATAACATCCCCGTAGAGAACTTCACCATCGGCAGATTCCGGACCATCTGAGCAGACAGGGATAGCGTTTATTCTGGTAAGAGCAAGGGTGGGGGGCTGGCTTTATTAGTTAACAACAGATGGTGTAATCCGAGCCATATTACTCTTAAGGAAGAGATTTGTTGCCCGGACATTGAGCTGTTAGCCGTTAGCCTGAGACCCTACAATTTTTTCCGAGGGAATTCACGGCGGCCATTGCTGTTAATGTTTACATCCCGCCCTCCGCTGACGCAAACACAGTGTGTGACGCCATCCACTCTGCTATCGCGAGGTTACAGACAGCGCTTCCCAGTGCTTTCTTTGCCATTTCGGGGGATTTTAACCATACATCTCTCTTTAACGCTGCCCACGTTCAAACAGTTCGTGAAGTGCCCAACCAGGAATAATAAAACTCTGGACTTGTTATATGCTAATGTGAAGGACGCATACAACTCCACTGCACTCCCTCCCCTCGGTAGATCGGATCACAACCTTGTCCACCTCACTCCACTCTACAGGCCTTTGGTCCAACAGCAGCCTGCGACCACTAGGACCATTAGGAGATGGTCCCCGGAGGCCCTACAGGACTGCTTTGAAACAACAGACTGGGATGTGCTCTGTGAGGCTCATGGGGAGGACATCAATGGACTTACTGACTGCATAACGGACTATAGCAATTTTTGTGTAGACAACACTGTACCCACCAGGAAGGTACGCTGTTTTCCAAATAATAAACCCTGGGTCACCAGCGACCTGAAGGCCCTGCTGAATGAGAAGAAGAGGGCCTTCAAGGAGAGGGACAAGGACAAATTGAAATGCGTCCAGAGGGAGCTGAAGTTGCGGTTTGCTGAGGGGAAGAGAGGGTATAAGGAGAAGATGGAGGACAAGCTGAGGCAGAGCCAGGTGAGAGAGGTGTGGAAGGGTATGAGAAATATCACTGGCTTCAAAAAGTCAAACAGTGGGCAGACGGAGGGGACCCAGGACAGAGCCAATGAGCTGAACCAATTTTTTAACAGGTTCGATACTGGCCCTGTCCACCTCCCTTCCAGCTCCCCAGGCCACACACCCTCATGGCTGTCTCACCCCCACTTTGCTCACAACACCTCTGAGACAATCAGCAACCCAACCTCCAACCCTGCTCCCTCTGGACTGATCCTCAACACCCCCCTTCCCCCCACCTCCCCACCTGGGCTGGCTTTCACCACCAACCAAGTGAAGAGAGAGCTGGAGAGACTACATCAGTGGAAAGCGGCGGGCCATGATGGCATCAGCCCAAGGGTGCTTAGGGTCTCTGCTGACCAACTGTGTGGAATACTCCAGCGTCTCTTCAACCTTAGCCTGAGCCTAGAAAGGGTCCCTGTGCTGTGGAAAACATCCTGCCTCGTCCCAGTGCCCAAGAAGGCACACCCCACTGTCCTGAATGACTTCAGACCTGTAGTGCTAACATCCCACATCATGAAGACCCTGGAAAGGTTAGTCCTCGCTCACCTCAGACCCCTGGTGTATACATCACTGGACCCCCTGCAGTTTGCATACCAGCACAACATCGGGGTGGATGATGCTATCATCTACCTTCTGCAGAGGGCCTATTCTCACCTGGACAACGCTGGTTGCACTGTGAGGGTTCTGTTTTTTGACTTCTCCAGTGCCTTCAATACCATTCAGCCCCTGCTACTGGGTGAGAAGATGAAGAGGATGAAAGTGGAAGCACCCTTAGTCTCCTGGGTCATGGACTACTTGACCGGTACGCCACAATTTGTGCGACTACAGAGCTGTGTGTCAGATCGGGCAGTGAGAAACAAAGGGGCCCCCCAGGGAACGGTCCTGTCCCTCTTCCTGTTCACCCTCTACACCTCGGACTTCAGATATAACTCTGAAACATGCCACCTCCAGAAGTTCTCGGATGACTCTGCAATTGTGGGGCGCATCAGGGGTGGGCAGGAGGAAGAGTACAGGAGCACAATCAGTGACTTTGTGTTGTGGTGTGAGCAGAACCACCTTCAGCTCAACATCAGCAAAAGAGATGGTGGACTTCAGTAGAACCAAGGCACAACTGACTGCAGTCCCTATACAGGGGATGGATTTGGAAATGGTTGGGTCATACAAGTTCCTGGGAGTCCATATGGACAACAGGCTGGAATGGGCTGGTAACACCGGGGCCCTGTACAAAAAGGGCCAGAGCCGACTCTACTTTCTGAGGAGGCTCAGGTCCTTCAACGTGTGAAGTAAACTACTGCATACCTTCTACCAGTCTGTGGTGGCCAGTGCCATTGCAGTGGTGTGCTGGGGAGCCAACATAAAAGCCGGTGATGCTTCTCGGGTAAATAAGCTGATCAAGAAGGCTAGCTCTGTTCTGGGGATGAGCCTTGACACTCTAGAGGAGGTGGCGGATAGACGGATCCTGGCCAAACTGCTGGCCATCATGGACAACGTCACCCACCCTCTGCATGCCATAGTTATGACGCAGAGAAGCACCTTCAGTCACAGACTGATCCCACCACGGTGTGCCAAAGAGCGCTACAGGAGGTCCTTCCTGCCGGCGGCTATTAGACTATTTAATGCCTCACCGGGATGCCGTGCCGTCGGCAACACAGACCTGGAACTGTTGGGATGTTAGGACCTAGCTTAACAATTGTGCATCCATCCGTGAGTAACTCTGGTCCGTAATCACTCATTCACTCAGGACTTATTTATTCATTCAGGTCTGTATATACTTACTCATGTACAGTTGTTATATCATATCACATGCAATATTGCAAGTAATTCTTGGACTTAACTTACGTAGTCATTCACTCAGGAATGCATTTTAGTATCCTGTATCCTTTTAGTATATCGAATGTGCAATATGTACAGTTATCTGTAATTAAACCCTGCACATTAAGGACTGTATTTTAAGGGAATTACTATTATTACCCCAAATTACATCATACACACATTTAGCTATATAAGTATCTCTTCCTGTCATTTACCTGTACAGTTAATGTAACCATGCAAATATTCACTTACCTGTAAATTAACTGTATATTTACCTGTACAGTTAATTTAACCATGCTCAATTTTTACTTACTTGTTCATGTAACCAGTATGTCTATTAAGTAAACTATTATTACCCTCACTCATATCATACACATTTTTAGCTATTGAAGTATTTCTCTACCATCTTTAAATATAAAATGAACTTAAATATGATTAGACTGTAGTTTACTATAGTGTCTGTAAATAAATATTGATAATGGAAAGAAGTGGCGGGCACTCAACCAACAACACGCGCACAGGTTAGGCTACTATGGTGAACGAACGATATTGATCACCCATATTTCTCAGTCTGAAAATCTTCCCACTCCTAAAAGGTAGGCTATAAAAACAGCTCAAGAGAAAAGGGAAGTCTCTATTAGCCAATCAAACTACATCTAGCATATTGGCTGATATAGCCCAGTAATATAAGCCTAATAAAATGGGCCACGTGAGAATCTCTGGTAATTTCAGTGGTGTAAAATGCTTATATAAAAATACTTAGGTAGTTTTGGGGGGTATCTGTACTTTACTATTTATTTTTTTCAAAACTTTTACTCCACTACATTCCTAAAGAAAAGTATGTACTTTTTACTCCATATATTTTCCTTGACACCCAAAAGTACTCGTTACGGTTTGAATGCTTAGCAGGAGTAAATAAAAAAACAAGAAAATTGTGTGATCTGGTTTGCTTAATGTAAGGAATTTGAAATGATTTATACTTTTACTTTTTATACTTAAGTATATTTAAAACCAAATAGACTTTTACTCAAGTAGTATTTTACTGGGTGACTTTCACTTTTACTTAAGTCATTTTAAGGTATCTTTACTTTTACTCAAGTATGACAATTGGGTACTTTTTCAACCACTGGGTAATTTCACCTATTTGTTAAGTTATTTTTGCTCATTTGATATTGCCTATAAGGCTCAAATTTTCTGGAACCTTGGCTGGCTAATGAGCTGTGTCACACATGCCTAAAATAACATTGGGGGGCTGTGGTTGGGTTTGGGACCAGTTCTTGCGGTAGTGGGTGGGAGTCGGACAGAAAGCCAGCAGGTGCAGGCAGTATGAAAAGCTGAATGGGATGAAGAAATCAATCCCCTGCAGACCTCTAACGGGAAGCATAGAAATAGCACACATAGAACACCTCTACCACTTATTACACTTGCTTTCAATGAGAATGACAGATGAATAACACATTTTTATGCGAATTTGGTTGGGCCGCCCAAAACGTTACATATTGCAGCTTTAATCACCATCCCTGTAGCCTATGTGGAGTCATGATTAGAGTTGAACTCTGTTTATGGGAACTCCTTCATATGCACTGATATAAAAAACAAATACCTGAAAGAAGAAAGAAAGTCCCTGGCTTTCAGCCGTCACGTCTTCTCATATCGATCCAGATAAAGGAAAGTCACTTATTTAGATTCAGCCCATGTCTTCCCTCGGCCTATATGCTGTATGATCAACACAGTATCACAGGTTATTGTGAAATAGACACAAATTGCTTGAGCGCTGACCAGGTTAGGAAACACACAGTGGATGTTTTATCAGTTCATATTGTAGTACCAGCTATGTCCTCTGGATGGAGACTTGTTCAAAGGATGGCTGTATCAAGTTTTGCTTGGCTGTCTATAGCTACATTGTTCAAAGCATTGTCAGTCAGTATTATTTGGTTCAAAGTGTTTTCTTCAGGTTTGTTTTGGGAACCTAATATGCTAAACAAATTAAGACAATGCATAAAGGCTGGGAATGGTTTTATTTTGCAAATGAGAATTCATGAACATGGATGTCTAGACAGTTAAATTGTTTAGTAGAAAATGCCATCATGACTCCCCTTCACTTGCATAGTGTATTTTTTTTTCAAAATTACATCATACAAAGAAAAGTGCATGTCCACTCTATTTTATAGAATACAAAGACAGGTATGGAAACGCCATATATATACGTTACACAAGGCTTTGTGTGTACTGAGCACGAGGTTGTAACATCGGATCTATCTCACGCTCATATATGAGCCACAGTTCCAGCTAGTGTATAACTGTGAGACTGATGCAGATGAGAGCGTTGTCCTTTAAACACCAACCAGCATCCCTTTATGAAACAATCCAGTGTCTGTCTATCTAAAACAGCCATAAGCACATAAATGAACGCTTGTGAGGAAAAACAATGGCATTTCATCTGAGCCCATTGTTTTACCAACCGAGCTGGGACGCTATGCATTTATGTATTAGATTTGATGATACATTTCTCTCTGTTTGTACCAGTGACTGAGAATAATTCACTGTTTGTTCTGAGACCAGTGTGTACAGTGTGCTAGAGCGACAGCTGCAGGAGATGAGTCTGTCTCATTGTGATTGTTAGCCTGCAAGCTGAGCTACTAATGCAAGCTGCCATTTGAAATCTGCTATAAGGAATGGGTCATTATTACATACACTACCGTTCAAAAGTTTGGGGTCACTTAGAAATGTCCACGGTTTTGAAAGAAAAGCAGCTACTCAACTAGTCTAAAGAAGGCCAGTTACATTGCTTCTTTAATCAGCACAACAGTTTTCAGCTGTGCTAACATAATTGCAAAAGGGTTTTCTAATTATCAATTAGCCTTTTAAAATGATCAACTTGGATTATCTAACAAAACGTGCCATTGGAACACAGGAGTGAAGGTTGCTGATAATGGGCCTCTGTACGCCTATGTAGATATTCCATAAAAAAATCTGCCGTTTCCAGCTACAATAGTCATTTACAACATTAACAATATCTACACTGTATTTCTGATCTATTTGAATGTTATTTTAATGGACAAAAGATGTGCTTTTGGACATTTCTAAGGGATCCCAAACTTTTGAACGGTAGTGTATAAGTGGTGAGCAGTGAGCAATACTCTAATGTAAACGTTTGCCATCAATAACAGCTTTTATAACTCTATATGTCCCACTTAACCTGTCAAGAAAACGTCAGATCTGATATAGATTACAATTTTCTTGAAAGCCTTAACCTCATCTTTAGTTAAGAGACTGAGATCCTAATACATGGTAATAAACTATTTGTTATGTCAGAGTGGGATTATTTTACATGACAGTTATCAGCTTCTGCCAACTGATGGAGTTAAACCATCCCTAGTCAATAAAATCTAATCTCTGGTCAGTCTCTGGCGTGGGATTATTAGCCATAGTTGCTATTTTATTTTATTTTATTTAGTTTTGATTTAACCTTTATTTAACTAGGCAAGTCAGTTAAGAACAAATTATTTTTACAATGACGGCCTACCCCGGCCAAACCCAGACGATGCTGGGCCAATTGTGTGCCGCCCTACGCGACTCCCAATCACAGACGGATTGTGATACAGCCTGGAATCAAACCAGGGTCTGTAGTGATGCCTCTAGCACTGAGATGCAGTGCCTTAGACCGCTGCGCCACATGGGAGAATTGTGACTGAAGTGATGAGATGACAATCACTTATAACTCAAAGTACATGTTGAAATGTCAGACCCATTTTTATATTGATTGGTGTTAAATTAAATACATTCTAGGTTTATGAAGGCTATAGGCCTATTGCTAATTTATAAGGCGGCGTTCACCAGAATAAACATGTTGGCTGCCATTTGTGTTTATGGGAGTCTTGTGTGATAATCCAAAACAAAAAGCAGTAATCAATTGCCAGTGTGGGCTGTATGAAAATGTAATGGTCAACTGTTAAGAGAAATGTCAAGGTCAAAGTAATTAGTGGAGTCAATGGAAGCCATCTCGTCTCTTAGGCCTGTGGAATATGATGAGTTAAAATGGGGGCAAACGAAGGCTTCTTGGCTAGTACAAATTCTTACTAGTAGCAGCACAGCTGGTTCAGTAGTTTATCAATGTATAAAGTCCTTTTTTTTATTATTGGGAACACTTTAGTTTGCCATGTGTCTTAAAGAGTGTATAGATATCTGGATCTATCTCTGCATGGCCATATGAATGATGTGTCATTCATAAATTGTAGACATACTTTTCCCTGGGAGGGTGACAATTTACTCCAGTAGCGCACTTATCTGGGGAGAGCACGTATATAGGGCTTAGTGTTGTAAACCAGGTGGGTTTTTAAGACTTGACTGTCAGAAATTGACAGGATAGTATAAACTCCACCGGTCATTCATTTTTTTTATGACATGATTTACTATGTTACAAACTCCATGACTACCTTTTAAAAAAGACAAACAGTAAATTTGATGAGCATTATGCTAAGAGGAGCTACACAATACCCTGGGTATTTATGTTGGGGAGATGGTTCAATTTGGTATTTTTATAAACAGGAAGACCAACTTGACTAAGGTTGGGGTGTCGTCAGCATCAATCTCCAACTGTCAAATGGCGTCATCGCTATGGAAATAGAATAGGACAAGAGAGATGATGTGATCATCTTTTTTTTTTTTTATATTATCTTTTTTTTCAGACTAACATCTTTTTTATACTTTTTGCTGCCATCTTAGGGCTGAAGTATGGCGGAAGATCTGCGTTACAGTGCATTTCCACATAACACGTTGGGGGCGATGAAACAACGGAGCCCCATTCATTTTCAATGGAGGGAAGTGAAGTGGGCGGGGCACTGTTCGTCGACGCGAGCATGGGTGAGGTATCGTGAACATGGCGGGACCAATGTTGGGGAAGGCTGAACTATCTGTAAATATTCTGTGACATTGCGGTGCTATTGACCAATCGAAGCTTACTGGATTGGTTGTTGATAACTAGCACTACATGGCCTGCTTGTTAGCGCCCACATGAGGGCGAAGCTACTGTGGCTATCCACATTATCTTGTTATTTGGAAATCGGGCATTACAGCTCCTATTAAAATAAAGCTGCATTACGCAGTGAAACATCGGAAGCCATTCAAATTCAATGGAAGGAAATCAATCGGGCTGGGGACCGTTGAGTGAGCGTGGAAGCGAGTATGGGCGAGGAAGCTGAACAGGGAGGGACTAAAATTGGGAAATGCTGAACTGTATGCACATCCTATCGCAACGGGAGTGTCCAATTGATCCTCACCATAGCTTCCAGCCCCTACTAGATTAGCTGACAATGGCTGTTGATACCTAGCACTACCTATCTTGCTTGCTAGCTTGTTAGCAACCACACGAGGGCAAGGCTAGCGTGGCTAGGCGAATGCTTCTTGTGTAGTGTATCAGAGCAGTTACATCTCTATTCAAATTTAAAGGCAATGTTCATCTGCATTCACGGTAAACGCTGCATGTCATGTCAGATCAATCAGAAATGTGGATTGAATCCAGCCCTTACTGGTGTGGTATACTACAAGCGACACTCGCCTAGCCATGCTAGCTTCTCCCGCTGACAAGCTAGGTATGAACAGACATTTTCATCCAATCCAGTTGGGGTTGGAAGCTATGGTGCGCTTCGATTGGTCACTCGCATTGCGATATCGCAGGAGATTTGCATAAAGTTCAGCTTTCTCCAACATTAGTCCTGCCTTGTTCAGCTCCCTTGCCCATGCTCGCTTCGCTCAACGGTCCTTCCAATGAAAATGAATGGGAAGCCATTGTTAGTCTTTTCAATTTGGTTTACATAGAATTTAACAGACATCTTTTGTGCTCGTTGTCCATTCAGATGCAGTAATATGCCAAAGAAAAGCCTAACTTCTACAGTGAAAATGGCATTTTCCACCATATTTTCCCTCCCTCAGTTAATCTGGCCATCAGGCCTTGAGGCAGAGAGAGGGAGTTATAAAGTATAACTCCCTCTCTCTGCCTCAAGGCCTGATGGCCAGATTAACCAAGGGAGGGAAAATATGGTGGAAAATGCAATCAAATTAAATAATACTTCAGGCACCCAGTCTTCAAAATGAATGTATTGTCCCCATAGGTTTACATATATCTAGAGGCAGTTTTCAAGGATGATTTACATTTTGGGATGTCTATTGGTACAGTGTTTACCACCAAGGAATGTTACCTCAGTATTGAAAACTTGAAAAAAGCGTAATGACTAAGTAGGCTATACAAATACATATCTTTCTGGCCTGACTCTTTCAGGTAGCTAAGGTGGGCAAGAAACTGTGTTTTTTGTTGTTTACACGCCTCGCTGTGCTGTAACCGTTTGGCCCCTAAGTCTGTTTCTAAGGCCCTGCAGGCCTGGGTTTGGGATGTTTATGTGCCATCAGGCCCTTTCATATCTAATGATGGTAGGCAGGTGAGTCATAGGATGTAGCACGGGAGCACCTGGAACGCTCCCTGTCAGCCCCTACCTGTGAAAGAGGCAGGCCAGACATATATGTATTTGAGCCGCGAAATGAATCAGCCATGAATAAAAGGATTTGGTGGACAGTAATTGTCATGTTTATAGAGCTTCAAAGGGGGAGGTGAATTCCAAACCTCTAAGGTAGTTGGTTGACAGACTCAGGTCATCCAAGTTTTAGCTCATGAGAACACTGAAAAGGTGCCAGTTAATGATATTGTATGGAAAAAGTGGGCTACAAGTATTTAATCTACATTAAGATAAAACATACTTAATTGTAATTTTAACATTAATGAGTAACCAATAACCTTAGTGTGATATTCGTGTAAACTGTTTCAGCCAAATGATTGCACACACTCTCAGATGTGTGACATTGCACCAGCAGGTACACACTTCCTCACATATAGGTAGCCTACAAACACTCACACTCCATCTCTTTCTTCCCCCTGTCTGTTTTGATACAATAGCTTGGTAACCAATAGCATTGAATGCAAAAATGTCAAAAACAATTAAATAAAACTGAAGTTTGTTCAATTTCACCTTTAGTTTATGTGAACTTTTTCCAAGGATAGGACAATTGGTTGGGATATCGACACTACCCAGTGAATTGACTATTATTGATAGATGGGTTGTTCCAAATCAAATCAAATCAAATTGTATTGGTCACATACATGTGTTTAGCAGATGTTATTGCGGGTGTAGCGAAATGCTTGTGTTTCTAGCTCCAACAGTGCAGTAATATCTAACAAGTAATATCCAACAAATGCATAATAATACACACAAAACACACTAATCTAAAGTAAAGGAATGGAATTAAGAATATATAAATATTTGGATGAGCAATGTCAGAGCGGCATATACTAAGATACAGTAAAATAGAATAGAATAGAATGCAGTATATACATATGAGATGAGTAATGCAAAATATGTAAACATTATTAAAGTGACTAGTGCACAATTATTAAAGTGGCCAGTGATTTCAAGTCTATGTATATAGTGCAGCAGGCTCTAATGTGCTAGTGATGGCTATTTAACAATCTGATGGCCTTGAGATAGAAGCTGTTTTTCAGTCTCTTGGTCCCAGCTTTGATGCGTCTGTACTGACCTCGACTTCTGGATGATAGCGGGGTGAACAGGCAGTGGCTCGGGTAGTTGTTGTCCTTGATCTTTTTGGCTTTCCTGTGACATCGAGTGCTGTAGGTGTCCTGGAGGGCAGGTAGTTTGTCCCTGGTGATGTGTTGGGCAAACCGCACCACCCTCTGGAGAGCCTTGCTGTTGCGGCCGGTGCATTTGCCGTACCAGGCGGGTGATATCTTAGTTACTCAAATTAGGTGCACATATGGCATCACCCATCTCATATGTACAGTATATACTGTATTGTGCTCTATACTTTGCCATTGACTGCTAAACAACCATCTATAGTACATCAGAGACTGCTGCCTATAGACATAGACATAGATTAGGAATCACCGTCCACTAAAGGAATTAAACACTAGTCACGTTAATAATGTTTCTGTATCTTGCACTAATCATCTCATATGTCTAAACTGTACGCTATACTATTCTTTGGTATCTTAGTCACCTAATGATGTTTACATACTGCATCACCAATCTCTAATGTGTGTACTGTATACTATAAAGCTTACTATGCCACTGGATCTTAGTCTGATGCCGCCCTGACATATATGCATATATTCTCAATCCTTTCTCACTTAGATTTATGTGTGTTTGGTTATATGTTGTGAAACTGTTAGATATTATTGTTAGATATTACTGCGCTGTCAGAGCTAGAAGCACAAGCAATAACACTACACCCGCAATAACATCTGCTAACCATGTGTATGTGACCAATACAATTTGATTTGATTTTGATACATTTCACCTAATTTTAACATTCTGTCATAAAGAGCACATGTTCAACTTCAGAAAAAAACTAGTATTCCCATCTCAATGCTATAGTAATTGCTGATTAAGTGCCAAATAAATTAACAGGTTTGACCATAACAGGGTTAAGGATTTCAGCTCGAATCAGCCATGCCTAAATATTTGCCCTGGTCAACTACAGTGCATTCGGAAAGTATTCCGACCCCTTGACTTTTCCCACATTTTGTTACGTTACAGCCTTATTCTAAAATGGATTTAAAAAAATGTTTCCCTCTTCAAGCTATTTTCAGGTATCTCCAGAGATGTTTGTCCGGGCTCTGGCTGGGCCACTCAAGGACATTCAGAGACCGAAGTCACTCCTGCGTGCTTAGGGTCTTTGTGTACAAATTCTTACTAGTAGCAGCACAGCTGGTTCAGTAGTTTATCAATGTATGAAGTCCTGTTGGAAGGTTAACCTTCGCCCTAGTCTGAGGTCCTGAACGCTCTGGAGTAGATTTTCATCAAGGATCTCTCTGTAATTTACTCCGTTCATCTTTCCATCTTTCTATGTATATAGCCACTGAAAAACATCCCCACAGCATGATGCTGCCACCACCATGCTTCACCGTTGGGATGATACCAGGTTTCTTCCAGACTTGACGCTTGGCATTCAGGCCATAGAGTTCAATTCTGGTTTCATCAGACCAGAGAATCTTGGTTCTCATGGTCTGAGAGTCCTTTAGGTGCCTTTTGGCAAACTCCATGCGGGCTGTCATGTGCCTTTTACTGAGGAGTGGCTTCGTTCTGGCCACTCTACCATAAAGGCCCGATTGGTGGAGTGCTGCAGAGATGGTTGTCCTTCTGGAAGGTTCTCCCATCTCCACAGAGGAACTCTGGAGCTCTGTCAGAGTGACCATCGGGTTCTTGGTCACTTCCCTGACCAAAGCCTTTCTCCCCCGAATGCTCAGTTTGGCCGGGCGGCCAGCTCTAGGAAGAGTAAAGTAAGTAAAGAGTAAGTAAAGCCTTATTTGTTGAACAGTATTTGTATCTGATATTTGGATGAAAATGTAATATTTTAATAAAGTGGAAAAAGTAAAGCTGTAAACATTTGTGTTAACCTCATTTTTTGTTGAAAACAAGGAATGCTTTTTCAAACAGGAACAGGTGTGTGTGTATGTGCGTGCGTGCGTGTGTGAATGTTGCTGACTTTCAGTCGGAGTTTCATGACTCACAGTTTTGTCAAGCAGATCCGGACCGAACCAAATCTGAACCAATCATTGACGTCTAAGTTTGGACAGCACAGAAGTAGAGTACAGTATTTACAGTAAAGTAAATACAAGTAGAGTGTATTCAGTACAGTAGAGTACAGTAGGGTACAGTAAAGTCAAGAAAAGTATAGTTCAGTAGAGTACAGTATAATGAACTGTATTGTATCCTACTGTACTGAATTAAACTCAACAGTACTGTACTCTACTGAATTAAACTCTACTGTACTGTACTCTACATTGGTCTACATTGGTCTACTTTACTATACTGAATTCAACTGTACTGTACTGTAATATACTGTAATCTGCTGAAATGAACTCTACTTTACTATACTGTACTGTACTCTACTTTGCTCTACCTCACTGTACTGTACTATACTCTGCTGAATAAAACTCTACAGGACTGTACTGTGCTGTACTGTGCTGTGCTGTCCAAACTTGTGAAACATAAACTTCTTCACAACGTCCGGAAAATAAGTATTTTAGGCGTCTTTTCAACTTCATTTAGCTTTCTGGGTACATTGTGACAATGCGGATGGCTGTCAGATTGTGACAAGCAACCCCAACCAACATCAATGTGACAACCATCTCCCCCTAATGCTAATTAAGATGCTAGTTACCACATGGAACTTCCAAATAGGCTTGAAATAAAGCTCTCCCATTTTTTAAATAAAACACTCCCACTCCAATCATACAACTATTTATTAAATAAATACCCTGCGTATATTTACTTTCACCCATGAAAAATGCTAAATTTCCTCTCACATCAATGTTTTGTGATCCTGACCTGAATTGATCACATGAATGCCCTGTCCTATAGAGGACACACATTTTTACCTTGAAATTATCACACTGTGACAACCAACCCCGGTCTCCCCTACTGCGTGTGGTCAAGTGCAGTCTGGTCCTTGAAAGAGAAACTGGTGGTGCACGCTCAGTCAGCTGGTATTTAGCCTACAACTACAGAGTTCATGGGACACAAACTGGGTGGGTGGACTCAGCTTCCGTAACTGAAGAATATGTATTAGAAATTTAATCTTCTGTCTGAATTGATGTTTGCGCCTTGGACATCATGTCGCGCAGGAAGCAAGCAAAGCCTCAACATGTACAGTCGGATCATAATTCATATTTTTTGGAAAGCATGGGTAAGTTTGGGACAGGACTGTAGGCTAAATGTTAATAAGGGAAACTGCTGTGCAATTGAAAATGAAATGTATGTAATTGAATAGTTGTGTGCAATTCTGTAATGACTTTGGGGCAATTTTAGCCTGACATTAGAAGTTTAAATTATAATTGTTTCATTGAGTGATGACAGTACAATAGAGCCTTCACAATGCAACCTTTCTTTCACCACGCTAAATATTATTGTTAGTCCAATTGTCTGTGTATTTTATTGTTGCAGGTCTATTTAATGTCAGAGTAGACCTAATGATGCCTAAAAAAAAGTTTGAACAATGATCACAATACAGTTTTTATGTCAGACATTGTGTATATGCCCTTTTTAATTGAACATAATGTATCCTGAAAAGTCATTCAAGTTAATATGCTTGCACCCAGCATTCCCTGGAAAACACTGGCAATTGCTACTGAGTGAACTATCCTGACTAAATAAATCAAAATGAAATGAAATGTTCAATATTTTTCATAGACAATAAATGATTAGGCTACATTACATAACATTGAATGTATGAAAAAGGTGGGCAATTAGGCTAGTGTAAGCTACAGGATCCTTGTGATACTAACTACAATAATATTTATAGAGGAAAACTGTTATTATTAGTGGCAGAGGTTTATCATAGAGTGGGTAGGGATCTGAACAGAATATCAGAGTTACTCCTCCATCCCCTTAGACAGGGAGTGTCTCTTGTGGCTCAGTACCTGACACCTTTGCGAGTGAAATCTCTCCTAAGCTTGTAGAGTTGGAAAAGCCTTTAGCTCTGTGACTAAAGGGTCCCCCTACATTATTTTATTATTGTTTATAGTAGGCAATTACTCTGTATAACATACATTTAATAAGTTATTCCCTACATGCAATGTCACTACAAGGGGTACAAGTGCATACAATAGCTGCTTTTCCCTTCCTTTCTTTTTCCCTATGGGTCAGTCAACCAGGGGGTGCTCTACAGAATATAGTAAACAAAGTCATAGAGCAGTGGGGTAAGTTGAGCCATTTTTTACATTCAGTATCACTCAGTCAAGGGAAATACAGTATTCTTTCTAACAAAGATATCTACATATACAGTATTTCAGGATGTTGTGTATTCATGTAAACATTAAAGATTTGAAAACATAGCTTGTCCAAAAAAAGTGGTCTCTTGGCACAACTTAACACGGGTATGGGGTAAATTGAGCTGCAGGACAGGGTAAGTTAAGCTGCCTACAAATATCTGTACTGAATTAAATATTACCTCTACCTTTTCAAAACCATGTCTATCTTTATTTCACAATTCAACACAATCACAATAGCTTGTTTATCCTTTAATAATTTTAAGCATCTTTAAAATTATTAAAGAGCTACAAGTATGCACTTTCACGCTAGGTTTAGGACCTCCTATTGAAGCTTATAGAGAACAATCTTTAAATATCTACTTTGGTTTAGATACAAGCATTATGAAACCACTAACACAATAAATTATTTTGACTTTTCCATGTGATTTCTTCCTTCACAGACTCCATGAAATTATCATATTTTCCTAAGTATTTGGTCAAATGTGACCCGTTTCAGGAAACTAGGCGTATGTCGCGGGTCACTACTTCACAGGAGAGCTGTTTGAACATAAACTTTTTTTAAAATCAAATTGTGTTTTTTGGCAGAAATGCCTTCTCAAACATGTTAACTTTCATGTGCCTTAATAACAAACTTGTATGCCATCTGTAAATACAAATAAAATTGTTAAATTACGAGCCTAGTTGGTTTAGCCAGAGAAAAGGACAGAAACCTTCCCGCTAGCCATGATTGGCTTAGATAATGAGTGGGCTGGACATGCCGAGAAAAGAGTTTGGATTGGTCTGCCATATAGCACGCGTCTGTCTATTGGAGCTGGTCAGTATGTTTAGGTGGTTGTATAATTAAGAACAATCTTGCAAGATTCAATAGTTGGAATTGTAAGAGTTGTTGCCCTGTCCCTTTGTCTGTGATTGTCATTCTAATGGAATCCAGAAATAACAAAATACTGTCCTCAAATTTTTACATCAAAAGGTGCAAAGTTATGGGCAAAGACACAAAACACCCACATCAAATTTTTACATTTACATTCTTGATCAAAATAAAATATAAAACAACCTATTCTTGTGCAGTATTAACTCGCTATTCTTACAAACCACAATGTAAATGTACATTACTGTATTTTACATAGGCTGGTCATCTAGGTTTGTACCTGTAGACTTTCCATCACCATGAAGAAAAACAATGCACAATACAGTAATTGAGTACATTCAGACATCAAGTGGTTTGTGATGATATGATGTGATGATGTGGCTCAGTTGGTAGAGCATGGTGCTTGCAATGCTAGAGTTGTGGGTTCATTTCCCACAGGGGACCAGTATGAAAATGTATGCACTCACTACTGTAAGTTGCTCTGGGTAAAAATGTCTACTGATATGGATAAAAAATGAATAGACCATTTCAGTTTTCAGATAGAAATAAGTTGCATTTGCTAAGTATTTAAAGAAACTGGAAAGCATTTACTTTTTTGTACAGATAATTTTCAGACTCAATTACAAACTCTGGTAAACACTGCAATCCATTTAGTTAAACATTTTTCACAAACATTGTGGACTGGGCATTTACTAGTCCTGTGTTAGCGGACCAATATAGACGTCTTCAGCGCGGGACAATTTTTATTTTTATCATTCTTAACCCCCCCCCCCGCGCAAACCAAAATTGCAGCACCCCTCCCCCAAAATACTTCCCGCCACTATGTACATAGTAATAACCCTTGCTTCCTTCTTGTCTGTTTCAGGGGGCACACACCAGAGTTTAGGGACTTCCCCCACCTTGGACTATTGTGCTCATGTCTGCAGCAGATGCTGTGCTGAGTTTGTTGAACTATCAGATCTGGAACTACATGTCAGGGATTGCTTTCCCAATCAGTTAGTCCTGATTGTCAATGACAATGAAGACCCAGTGTCGTCTGCTGAAATCTTCCCTCTAGCCTCGTCGCCCAGTACACCAGGGGAACCAGGGGAAACAGTCAGCAACTCTGAAATGGAAGAGTGCAGTGATCTGTTGGAGGATAAATCAGAGGGGAATGAAGACTCGATGGATGTTTCCAGAAGTAAGAGTAGCAATGGCCGGCTAGATAGCACCAGTAGCAGCCGGAGCAGCAGTACTGACAGCCTGACTGATATTGTCTCATGTATCTCAGTTCTCCCAATTTCACTACCTCAACCTGGCAACAACCTGTCGGAACAGCAGGGGACATTATCATGGTTTAACAGCAACGTCATAATTGAAAACCTAGAGAGCACTAAAGTGGCCGTGGCACAGTTTTGCCAGCAGAGCCGATCAGACACCGGCAACAGTGGCAGCAGTAAGATGGCAGTCTCATCTCTGATGGAGAAACTCCTGGCTCTGCAGCTGCAACAGATCCACCAGCTGCAGCTGATTGATCAGATTCGTCACCAGGTCTTACTGTTTGCTTCCCAGAGGTCTGAGGTATCAGAGACTCCGACACAGTCACCCACCAGCTGCCCTCAGGGTAGTCTTGCATCAACACATGCCAGCCAGCTGACAACCCTCAGTTATCATCTGTCTCAGCAGCTAGCTGCAGCCACTGGGTTAGCCCACAGTCTCGCCAGTCAGTCTGCCAGCATCAGCCACTTTAAACGATTAACAGCAACAGTACAGTTACCACAGAGCCCCCTTGGTAGCAGCATTGTGCACTCTAGCACCGAATCCTTACAAAGCATTGGTAAACTCATAGCTTCAGCAGTTTGCAAGCACCACTCTAGAAAGAAGTACACTCATGCTAGTGGTCTGTACCCTCAACTAAATGTTTCAGCCCAAACCAAAATGTACTCACCAGCACTTGGCACAGGTATCTTGTTAAACCCATCAAATAAACCATGTCTACCTCAGCCACCATCCAGCAATCAAACACTCTCTAGCGCTGGACCAAACAATGGCGCAATTGTGGAGGATCTGAATGCTTTGACGACGTTAGCCCAACAAAGGAAAGGCAAACCAACCAATGTGACTTCATTAGAACGCAAAAGGTATCCTGAACGGGCTTACTTTAAACACAAATGCAGGTTTTGCGCTAAGGTATTTGGGAGTGACAGTGCCATGCAGATCCATTTGCGATCCCACACTGGGGAGAGGCCATACAAGTGCAACATCTGTGGGAATCGTTTCTCCACCCGTGGGAACTTGAAGGTACACTTCCAGCGGCACAAAGAGATGTACCCCCACATACAGATGAACCCTTACCCTGTTCCAGAACACCTGGACAATATCTCAACGTGCACAGGAATCCCTTATGGCATGACTATGACACCACAGAAACCAGTCACATCCTGGCTGGAGAGTAAACCAACCCTAGCCACCTTGACTACTTCTGTTGACCTGTTGCTCCCAACTGTATCACCCAACTTACCCTTTCTTATCAAGAAAGAGGAGCAGCCTGTCTCAATAACAACGCCTTCCAGTCCAGGCGCACGTGAATCATCTAGTGCAGTAAAGTTTACCAAGAGTGTTGACCTTGTGGAGCCTAGAAGATTCCCCACTTTCCCCACCTTGAATCTGAAAAGAGAAGATGTTAAACCCCCTTTGACCTTAGTCTCAAAGATGAACTCAACAAAAGATGGATCAGCTGACTTTATATCCGCCAACATTGCTTCCATAAGCACGAATCCCATCAAGTCGGAGCAGTTCAAGACCAAACATCCCTTCGGAGGAGGAGTCCATGATCCCCTGCAGACATCAGAGACCTCGAAACTCCAGCAGCTAGTGGAGAACATCGACAAGAAGGTGACGGAGCTCAACGAGTGCATCATTTGCCACCGCATACTTAGTTGCCAGAGTGCCCTCAGGATGCACTACCGCACCCACACAGGAGAGCGGCCCTTCAGATGTAAAGTGTGCGGACGGGCGTTCTCCACCAAAGGGAATCTAAAGACGCACCATGCAGTTCATCGTGCCACGCTGCCACTGAGGGTCCAGCACTCCTGCCCCATCTGCCAGAGGAAGTTCACCAACGCTGTTGTCCTACAGCAGCACATTCATATGCACATGGGTGGCCAGATTCCCAACACTCCTCTCTCTGAACAGAGCTACCCAAAGTCAATGGAGTCTGGCGGAGGCTCAATGGATGAAAGAAAATTAGAAGAGTTGGAGAAACTTTCTGACGATGATATGGACTTCAATGACAGTGGGATTGCAGGCATGTCCAGGTTTATTAACTCATTATGTGGCAGGTTGTCTCCTTCTGATAGTACAGGAGCAGGCTCCTTCGATGCCCAGATGAAACTCAACTCTCATAGCCCAGTGGAGGAGACGCAGGTCAGCTGGTTTAAGACAAAGGGACTAGCAAAAGAGGCCTATGACTCATCATCTCTTGGAAGTGACCGAAGTGATGGGAGACTTGCTGTTTCTGAGAATACAGCTGCCAAGCACTTTTTTTCCCCAAACAAGAGTGTTCCAGTATGTTCTAGCCCCACAAGCTTTGAGGAAAGGTACCAAAATGCTTTATCCCAGGCACATATCAATCCAAGCCCTCTGCAGTTCACTGGCACTGACATGGCATCTCTTCACCACCTAAAATCTTTAAACCCACTAAAGGATCCCACTAATATGGTCCACACATTCTGTGAACAACAAGGCATTTTTAAGAACACTGCATGCAATATTTGCGGCAAGACCTTTGCCTGCCAAAGTGCCTTGGACATCCATTATCGAAGCCATACCAAGGAGAGACCATTCATTTGCACAGGGTGCAACAGAGGGTTTTCCACTAAGGGGAACCTCAAGCAGCACACGCTAACCCATCAGATGAGGGACCTGCCATCCCAGTTGTTTGAGCCCTCCATTCCCAGCCTTGCTTCCAGACCCAATTCCTCTGTACATCATCAGGGCTCCCAAATGATCAAGCCAGAAGTGAACAGTTTCCTGGGTAGCGCCCGCTATGGGGAACCAAAGGATATTCTAGGCAGTTTGAGTTTGAGGATGTCCTCAGCCTCCTCCTCCCCAGCGCTCGCTGCCCTGCCACCTCGACGAACTCCCAAGCAGCATTACTGCCACACTTGTGGGAAAACCTTCTCTTCCTCCAGCGCCCTGCAAATCCATGAGAGGACTCACACTGGGGAGAAGCCGTTCGCTTGCACTGTCTGTGGTCGGGCATTCACCACCAAAGGAAATCTGAAGGTAAGTTCCACTTTTGCATTTATGAGATGATTGTCAAGCAACAAAATGTAAAAACTGTGAAAGGGATAGACACTGTATATAGAATCATGCTAAATTATGCTTTGTTTTTTGGGTGGCTTTTCATTCATTACTGCTGCGGAATTATCCAAAATGTAGGTTATTTTTCTGTTTTTAAACAATTAATTGACCGACATCGGTTCAATTATTTGAATTCCATTTAATTCGTATTTTTTCTGTGAGCTCCATGTGAAGTTTCTGTAGAAATAAATCAGATCAAGCCTGAACTGTGCAATGTAGTAGGGAGTTGTAGTGTCCAACAGGCCAATACGCCACATAGTTTACTGCAGAAAACGTGGTTATGAACTACAATGACCATAATCCATTGCGCGCCCACTTAAACTTGTCCGGTCTATGCAGAGCAAGACATGGAGACTGAGTGAAGAGAGAATGAGCGATTGAGAAGGATAGAAAGTAGTTGCTTCACAAGCCTGAAAATACATGATCTAAAGGCTTGTTCATACTGCAGGCCTTAATGCTCATATCTGTTTTGTTTTTCAAATCCATTTAGGAAAACTGACTGTCCAAACAGCAAGAGACAAGTGACCACATCGGATTTGTGTGTGTTCAGACAGCAGTCATTTGCTGACATGGCTATGTTAGTTGTCATAGTAATGACAGGTGTGTGCACAAAGGTGTAGGCTGATTGGTGGTGTTGCTCAAGCTTCGCATCACCTCACCAAGGAAGTTATGTAGAAAGCTAAGGTGACAACAATGCCTGTGATGAACATTTCCCAGTTGCTTTTAATGTTAAAAATCTGAGTGTAAGAACACTTTTAAAGCCTCAAAGGATAAGATGAATCGACATTCAAAACCAGTCCTTTTTGGCTAGCCAGGACAGTCAACTAAGTTAGCTATCTAGGTAGTTGTTTAGCTTTCTATCCCATTCGCTAATTTGTTTGTAAATAATGACCAAGCTACATTTTCTTGTCAAACTTAGTTAGAAAGCAACGAGATATGCAAAATAACAGCCTAAAAACCACTTGAGGGCAAACAAATCAGATTTGACCATACAGACACAAGTCACATGGCCCGAAATCTGATTTCTATCTGACTTCAACCACCTGTGAAGGTCTCGACATCCCAGAATAAAAATCTTGTGCCAGCTCCTCAATTAAGTTTTGGGGGGAAATGTATGAGAAAAGATACTAAAACGAGGAGTGGAAGCAGTGCGGTAGACTCCCGCCCCCCCGCTCTGCAAGTTTTGGTCAATGCTATGGGCCAAATGTCCCCTCGCCTTCCCAATTTCAAAAGGCTCTCACACCTGCTAAATCGTGAGAGATTAAGTATATTGAACCATTAAACTGTGATATTTGTTTTCATAAAAAATATAATAATTGCTCTCTTCCTCATGTAGGTTCATATGGGAACTCACATGTGGAGTAGTGCCCCCACCAGGCGAGGACGCAGACTGTCTGTGGACGGACCATTGATGTTTATGGGAACCCATCCTGTGAAGCAATCTGAGCCTCCTCAGAGGCCAGACATTGGGTCCAGTAATGGAGACTCCTTTAGTCTCTGGAACCACTGTACAGAATCCTTCTCTAAGAATTTGACCATGAGGACCAATGATATCTCAGTCATCCAGAAAGGAGGCGGGCCTTACCTCTATGGTCCAATGGGGCATGGGGCCAGCTCACCCAAAGGGGGTGTAAATGTTGGTCTAGACAAATTGCCCCATACAGAACACAATGCTTCTTTGACGTTGCCTGGGGAAAATGATACAGAAAGAGCAACTTACTTCCGTTTCACTCATTTGATAGAGGAGAGGAAGGAAATGATTGCTAATTAAAGAGACAGTATATGTGGACTACAGCTTTCTTTTAAAAAACAAATTAACTGCGATATTGGAATAGACTGAATTACTTTGAGTTTGTGTATAAATGATAATAACCTTATTTGGAGTCAAGTGTCTAGTAAAGTCTCCCTGCTTTTCAGTGTGCTTATTAGATTTTGACAATTTTTTATAACCTATTTATAGGTAAAATAGCCTACTGGTTGTGCAATTATGCTTAATGTTATGTTTTTTATAATTCTAATATAATTTTGAGGTGTTGATTATTTTATTGGAGGAATTCACTTGTAACATACTTTTTCTGAAATACATGAATAGATCATTTATGTGTCAATATCAATGTTCTAATCTACTTTATACAACAGGTGGGTCAATCCTGAATGCTGATTGGTTAAAACCGCAATCCAGCCAGTTACCAGAGGCCAAATCTATGACGTTAAAATGCCTATTTACTCTGTTCCATCTGACTGTGCAATCCACTGTCTCATCAGCCCAGCCAGGCAATTTATAAACTTGATCTCCACTATAAAAAACATCTAGACATTATCTCACATTTGTTTTAGCATTTAGTTGTCAACAGTGGAGATTTGTATAAATATTGCTGTCTGACTCTCTCGACATTTGCAACATTGTTTTAATATTCAAATTCGATCTCCAGCTGTCCCATAGGAATTGAACGTGTCGGGAGTCGGGACGAGACAAATAGGCAGGCAGCGTTTCTCAGCCAGTCGAAATCATCGTTTTTATGGACATATACAAACAAATGTCAATGGAAAAAAGGTAAAACGAAACAAAGTGCAGCTAGTTTGCAGTCTTTCCAGCTTCAGTTTTAAGTGATTGTGGTAGCAGTGTTGTTGGCTAGCTCCTCTGAACAACAGCGTCCTGACAAGAGAGCACATTTTCTATGCCAGGCGAAATTGTGCCTCATTAGCTCATTGTTATTGATGTATCAAAATAAATGTCACTAGAAAACAGCTTATGCAAATGCAGCTACTGTTGTTTTTCTGTCTGCACTGTGTGACGTGACTGTAAGTTAGCAGTATGGCAATGGAACATTTAGAACGAACGACTGGGTTGCGTCCATAAATACAGAACAAAAAGACTGAACGACTGGGTCGCGTCTCTGGCAACTGAACCAATAGAATAAACAACTAGCCGGCTTGGGTAGCAACGTTAGATTTGTGTCGGGACTATATCTTGTGAAAGGATGAAGTAGTAAGAATAAATTCATCAAAATAAATGTTTTAATGAAAATATGTCAATCATTATTTGAATATGTTGGTAACCTGTTGTATAAAAGTGATAATGCCCACGGGCCTAACAACACCCGTGCAAATATATATTCCAAACACAGGCTTCAAGGGAATTATCACATAAGTAATTCATGTTAATTTACTAATTCTCAAACACTCACAACAAAATATGAATAATATGTAATAATGACATTTAAAATAAGGAGGCAACATACATTGTACATGTAGGTCAACTGTCAAGAGCAGTACTGTTACTTTAGGTGCTGTAATATATTGTATTCTTGCCATTGGTTTTCAGAAAATTATTGGCCATTATTGAACAACATTACACTACTTCTGTACCTCAGTTGTTGTAGAATCCTATTCTATGATGTGCTGTGGAAACTGTTATCTTTTCCCCTGTTCAATAACAATTGATGTACAGATTAATGGTAAAGTTGCACCTCAAAATATCATAAAAAGATTGAGATGGGTTATAGCTTTGAATCACGTCCTTCTAGATGTCCCTCCTGTGGGCGGCGGGTGGCCTAACGGTTAGAGAGGCAACCCAGCAGCCTGAGGGTTGCTGGTATCAAATCCTTGATGCCATTGCCTGCCATTGTGGGTTTGAGCAAGGCACTTAACCGCCCACAACAATAGATCACCGGGCACCCAGTGTGGCAGACCCCCATACCTCTCCAAAGAAAAGATGTATGTACTGTATGTATGGACCAATAAAGTAATCTGTTTCTGTCCTGAGGTGTTAAGTCACCTTATTCAGCCTTCAAGTGTGTATGCCCTCTGCTGAAGATACCCTTTGTTGATTTGATATGACATATCACTTTCCAGCTAACAGCTAATGGAGACATGCTACCCTAAAGCAGATGAA
Source organism: Thymallus thymallus (assembly GCA_023634145.1). Classification (NCBI taxonomy): domain Eukaryota; kingdom Metazoa; phylum Chordata; class Actinopteri; order Salmoniformes; family Salmonidae; genus Thymallus; species Thymallus thymallus. The sequence continues at coordinate 29,695,384 of CM042414.1, forward strand.
TTTTCAACATGACTTGTCTTTCCTGTTGTGTACTACACCTTGTCACTTTTAAATGGAGATGGTACAATGTGTCAGTCACCTAGGGATATTATGTGTGGTTATCTTGAAAACTGTACTCAACAAAGTCATGCTATTGCTGTTACACTATCATATTGTCAATTGTGTTTTAACAAAGACAAACAACCATATTTTGGCTTTGGATTTTCAAACATTGCTGCAAGTATAATTTCACGTGAAAACTTTTTCACTTTGTATATTTATTTTCATGTTGCAACACTAACTCAAAAAATTTACATTTGAGTCAGGACTTTTGTCTCCTGTTTTACTCTAGGGACTAAACCTGATTTAAAATGCACCTTCAGTCTGGCTTCCCGCTGGTTGTGAAACGCTACCCCTATCTAGCCTGTATGGCTGTTGCAGTATCCTGGTGAAAAGCTTAACACCTCTGACTCATAATGGCCACTAATATGTCCATTGACGGTAAGCACATTCATTCCACATATCAAATCCCCTGTGAAAGAGACATGGTCCCTGTGCTGTCACAACCTATTATACATATCTGACCAGCTGACACGGCCAAAACTTTAAACCAGCCCTTCACCATTAGCATTAGAACATGAGTAATCTACTGGAATGGCCCATTGCAGAGCCCAAAACAAAGGCCAGTTGGTCCGAAGCTTTTCAAAGATACATATTTTTTTTTTTTTTATTTCACCTTTATTTAACCAGGTAGGTCAGTTGAGAACAAGTTCTCATTTGCAACTGCGACCTGGCCAAGACAAAGCAAAGCAGTGCGACAAAAACAACACAGAGTTACACATTAAACAAACAGTCAAAAAAAAAAAAAACAATAGAAAATCTATATACAGAGTGCAAAATGTAGTGCAAAAATGCAGTAAGGTTAGGAGGTAGGACAATAAATAGACTATAGTGGTAAAATAAATTACAGAATTATCATCATTAACACAGGAATGAAGGATGTGCAAATTTTGATGTGCAAATAGAGATACTGGAGTGCAAGATTAGTGAAATAAACAAAAATAAATATAGGGATGAGGTAGTAGTGTGGGCTATATACAGAAGGGCTATATACAGGTGCAGTGATCGATAAGCAGCTTTGACAACTGATGCTTAAAGTTATTGAGGGAGATAGGAACCTCTAGCTTCAATGATTTTTGCAATTCGTTCCAGTCATTGGCAGCAGCGAACTGGAAGGAATGGCGGCCAAAGGAGGTGTTGGCTTTGGGGGTGACCAGAGAGATAAACCTGCTGGAGCGCATGCTACGGGTGGGTGTTGCTATAGTGACCAGTGAGCTGAGATAGGGCGGGGATTTACCTAACAAAGACTTGTAGATGACCTGGAGCCAGTGGGTTTGGCGACGAATATATAATGAAGGCCAGCCAACGAGAGCATACAGGTCGCAGTGATGGGTAGTGTATGGGGCTTTGGTGACAAAACGGATGGCACTGTGATAGACTACATCCAATTTGCTAAGTAGAGTGTTGGAGGCTAGTTTGTAAATGACATCGCCAAAATCAAGGATCGGTAGGATAGTCAGTTTTACAAGGGCATGTTTGGCAGCATGAGTGAAGGAGGCTCTGTTGCGAAATAGGAAGCCAATTCTGGATTTAATTTTGGATTGGAGATGGTTGATGTGAGTCTGGAAGTTGAGTTTATAGTCTAACCAGATGCCTAGGTATTTGTAGGTGTCCACGTATTCTAATTCGGATCCGTCGAGAGTAGTGATGATAGTCCGGTGGGCGGGTGCTGGCAGCGTACGATAGAAAAGCATGCACTTAGTTTTACTAGCGTTTAAGAGCAGTTGGAGGCCACGGAAGGAGTGTTGTATGGCATTGAAGCTTGATTGAAGGTTAGTAAACACAGTATCCAAAGAGGGGCCAGATGTATACAGAATGGTGTCATCTGCATAGAGATGGATCAGAGAGTCACCAGCAGCGAGAGCTGCTGATATTCATCTGTCTGATAGAGACAGATGAATGTCACACACACACACACACACACACACACACACACACACACACACACACACACACACACACACACACACACACACACACACACACACACACACACACACACACACACACACACAGTCTTGTACAGTTAACCTTGTGGGGATACACAATTCAGTCCCATTCAAAATCCTATTTTCCCTAAACCTAACGCTAACCACTACCCTTACCTTAACCCTAACCTTAACCTTAACCCAAAAACCTTAACCCTAAATCTAACCCTAGCTCCTAACCCTAAAACTAACCCTAGCTCCTAACCCTAACCCTTAACGTAATTCTAACCCTAACACTAATGTCGTGGACATTTCAGTACTTTGTCCTTTCTTCAAACAATCATCTTTATTTAATATCGATTTAATTATTGCAATAATAAAACTGTCGACCGCACACTCTAAGTTGTGTTGCCGAGAGCTTAACCAACAATGAAAAACAGATATCTTATATAGGACACTAAGAATGCAGACCAAAGAGCATCACTTTGGGTTCATCCTGTCGTTAACAACACATGGTGTTGTTCTAACCCCCAACCCTGGCTTAATTTCCCAGATGCCAGGATGTCTAAGAACCATTAGGCCTTTTAACTACTCCTCTCGATCCCAGTTACAACCACCCCACATCCTATCTATGGAATGCCAGAACAGAGAGAGAGACCAGAGACATCTGCCTCACATGCACCACTAAGACCATAGAAATATCATACCATTAGTTAGGTATATAGTCCTTAACTATTAATATCAAACAAATAAGGTAAGTATGTCATTGTTTCTGTCACACTAATTCTAACCTTAACCCTAAACCCCCTAGAAATAGCATTTGACCTCTTAGGGACTAACATAATGTTGGTCCCCAGTTGGTCAAAATTTTGTTTGTTTACTATTCTTGTGGACACACGCACACTATAAACATTGTTTAGGCGTGTTATCACTTGAGATATAATGTAGGCAGTGGTGGAAAAGTACACAATTGTCATACTTGAGTAAAAGCAAAGATACCTTAATAAGACAATTACTCAAGTAAAATTGAAAGTCACTCAGTAAAATACTACTTGAGCAAAGGTCTAAAAGTATTTGGTTTTAAATATACTTAAGTATCAAAAGTAAATGTAATTGCTAAAATATACTTAAGTATCAAAAGTTAAAGTATAAATAATTTCACATTAAGCAAACCAGATGTCACGATTGACTTTATTTATTTACGGACATAATTTACAAATGAAGCATTTGTGTTTAGTGAGTTTCCCAGATTCGAGGCATTAGAGATGATCAGGGATGTTCTCTTGATAAGTACGTGAATTTGACAATTTTCCTGTCCTGCTAATCATTCAAAATGTAAATTAGTACTTTTGGATGTCAGGGAAAATGTATGGAGTAAAAAGTACATCATTTTCTTTCTCCATGTAGTGGAGTAAAAGGTTTTACTTAAGTACTTTACACCACTAAACATATGTTGAATCATTTTAATCACATGGGTCATTTGGGGCATGTATTGTCAGACTAAGTTTGTCCTTGATGGACATGTCGACTTTACCAACAAACAACATACAAACAGTTGGTTAAAATGTTGAATGTGACACCACACATATCTCTGGTAATATCAGTCTTACAAATGAGTGGTTTGTATGGGTGTGAGTGAGTGCATGTGCTTCACAGTGGAATAATATCCTTGGTGTTGACTCATTCAACAATAGAAACACAGAATTCTCTGGAGAGTCACCAAATACATTCCAAAATGATTATACCTCTGTCCAGGGTTATTATTATTGAAATATGTACAGTGTTTTTCAGAATACATTGTAGAGAATCAGACAGAGGAGCAGGTGAGGGGGGAGTGAGAGGCTGTGCACAATGAACTCAACAGCTTACTTTTTAAACTCATCGCAGGCTAACAAATGTGCTTTTCTAATCATTGCATATTTCACTACAAAACTGCAGAGGTCAGCATGCTGTTTGCAAGATGGCATTTCCTTTGTAAGCATTTGAACAGTGATCCTCACACTTTTGTTACAGTGACAATGGAAATATTCAATAATAGAAGACCTGCCAAATCTCCGGCGGGGCGAAAATCTACCCCCCCCCCCTCCCCAAACCAGAGCGTTGATAACATTGTGATTATGCCTTTGTGTCTATCTGACGTGCCTATTGCACAGATCATTTCTGATCATAAACGTGCATGGGTCGACTGTTTCATGATGACCCACCCGCAGAGCCGACTCCATTTGTGCCTGTGTTTCTAGAGACAGGTTGGCGGCAGGCAGCTTTAGCCTGATTGCATTTAGTCTATCTGTCTACATCAACCCTCTGGTAGCTCTAGCTGGCTTAGTGCTGTAGCCTAGTACCGTATAGCCTCTCAATGTTACTTTGACAATAATTGTCCTATTATCTGAATAGAGTTCTAGGTCCCACTTTAAAAAAAATGCAACTCATAAAGGCCATATAGGCATTAGTGGTCTATGAAGGATAATGAAGGCTTCATTAAGCCTTAAAAGTATTTATTTGTTGAAAGTTTGACTATAAGGGTTATTCCATACTAATAATAATCAGTTATTTACAATGAGTTGGTAGGCTACTTAAAAAAAAAAATGTTCTCTGCCAGCTGCAATTTGCATTTGTCCACAAATCACCTCATGTATGAAATATTTCATGAATGAAGCAGTTGGGATCGACTAAGATAACACATGGAATTATTTTAAGATGGTCATACCATGGATAATTTAGCTGTTCGATTTGGAATTTTATGATCCCTGTAGGTAAAAATATATATATAAAACAATTATTTGATATTGCATTTGGCCTTTACTGCTATAGCCCATAGAAATAACACATTGATAAATGCCAAGACATAGTCAAATAATAAATCATAAGGAATGAGGTTTAGAAGCGTCTGTCCTATATCTAGGAGATAGAACAAAGCTTACAATTTATGACACATATTTAACCCCTTTTTTGGGGGTACAAAAGAAAACTGCTTCCATACTTCCATTAATTTTTAAAACCGGTATCGGGTTACCTTCAGACGAGTCCCATGACACTTGTGGGGGTCGTAGAACAAAATGAAGAATACCATTGTGTTTGTGAGAGTTTCATCTTTCCATTGAGTGTTATATAGTTTGCAGGTGGATGTGGTACAGTAGATAATCGACTCTATTACAACGTTAATATCATCTTTCAAGTCTGCTTGATTCACAGGTATATATTTATCATTCCCTGACTGAATCAATAAAAACGCATTGTAGATTTGGTTGGTTAACACTAACAGTGACAGTGACAGTGCCTTGCTGAAGGACACATCAACAGGTTTTTCACCTTGTCGGCTCGGTAATTCAAACCAGCGACCTTTCGGTTACTGGCCCAATGCTCGAATTGCTAGGCAACCTGTCTCCGTTTGATTATACAGTGGTAGCAATACATGGTTATAAAATCTACAGAAAATACAGAAATTCCAAAGGTTGAGGTGTGGCTGTTTATATTCAGAACCATATTCCTGTAAAGCTTAGAGAGGATCTAATGTTAAATACTGTTGAAGTTGTCAGGTCCGGGATTCGAACCCTGAGTGTGTTGCTGGAAAACCCAAGGTTCTATGGGGCAGTGTGGACCCAATTGGCAGATAATCACAAGAGGCAGGTTAGAAGGAAAAAAACAGATAGTCTTTACTTAGTATTCCTCCTGAGCAAACACAAAGGATCCAGCATAAGTGCTGGGTTGAGCAAGGTACAAATCCACACTGGATGATGCAGGCAAAAATAGTCCAATAACAATATATACCAGAGAGGCTGGTCAAAAGGTCTGAGTCAAAGTCTTTCAGGTTAGACCAAACGGGAAAACACAAAAGCATAGGCTAGGCTAGAGAACTTCAAGACTGAGCAAAGATACAAGCAAATGAGAGTCTTTAAATATACACCTGTTAACACTAACTAACTAGGCACAGGTGATTTGATTGAAACAATAATGAGCAGTGAATTAGGAGGAGGATGTGGAAGGTCTTGTGCTCTCAGTCTCCCTCTGCTGGACAGACCGTGGTGTGACAGGGCCCCCCCCTTTACGGCCGGCTCCCGACGGCCCAGGACGGTCAGGATGCAAGCGATGGAACATCTTGATCAGGTTTGGGTCTAAGATGTGTTGTGCTGGCACCCATGTACGCTCCTCAGGCCCATAACCTTGCCAGTCGACCAGGTAGTGAAAGCCACGGCGTCTTGAATTAAGCAACCTTTTCACTGTGTAGGTGGGACCACCTTCTATAATACGAGGGGCGGGAGGGGTGGGAGCTGGGGGAGACCAAAGAGCGGTTAATACAGGTTTCAAATGAGACATGAAAAGTAGGTCTTACTCTTAAAGATCTCGGTAGGGCAAGCTGGTATGCAACAGGGTTGTCCCGTCTGGTGATTTTGAATGGGCCAACAAATCTTGGGGCAAGTTTCTTGGATTCAACCTTTAATGGTAAGTCCTTAGCTGAGAGCCAGACTCTTTGTCCGATTCTGAAGTGTGGAGTTGCCCTCCTTCTCTTGTCCGCATACCTCTTGTAGCGGGTGAAAGCACTCTTCAAGGCTACGTGAGCCCTTTTCCATGTCCTCCTACAGCGATCGACAAATCTCTCAGCGTTAGGGACTCCAACCTCTATCTCTTGGCTGAAGAATAATGGTGGCTCGAATCCGAATTGACACTTAAATGGAGATAGACCAGTGGAGGAGCTGCGTAAGGTGTTGTGTGCCAGCTCTGCCCATAGCAAGAAACGACTCCAGGAGGATGGCTGATGAGCCGTGAAGCAGCAAAGGTATTTCTCCAACTCCTGATTTATCCGTTCTGTTTGGCCGTTTGACTGAGGGTGGAAACCTGAGGAGAGACTGACAGAAGAGCCAAACAGAGACCAGAATGCTTTCCAGTAGCGAGACATAAACTGGGGGCCTCGATCTGAAACAATGTCCACTGGAATTCCATGGATTCTTACCACATTCTGAAGAATAAGGTCAGCAGTCTCTTTGGCTGAAGGGAGTTTAGTTAACGGAATGAAGTGTGCAGACTTAGAGAATCGGTCCACCACCACTAGTACAACCGTGTTACCTTCAGATACTGGTAAACCAGTGATAAAATCCATGGAGATGTGAGACCAGGGGCGTTGTGGGATAGGCAAGGGATGTAGAAGGCCGGCAGGGCGCTGATTAGAGGATTTGTTGAGCACAGACTGGACAGGCTTGTACAAAAGATCGGACTTCTCTTGTCATTTCTGGCCACCAGAAGCGTCTCTGAATAAAATCCAATGCCCTCTCAGTTCCTGAATGTCCAGCAATGGCAGAAGCATGACCCCACTGGAGGATCTCGGATCTTGCTTCCTTGGGCACAAACAAGCATCCTGCTGGGACTTCATCAGGAATGTGTACACCTCGTAGAGCCTCACGCACCGTATCCTCAATGGACCAACGAACCGGTGCAAGAATGCAGTCTCTGGGGACGATGAACTCTGTGGAATGGTCCCTCTGGGAACAATCATACTGGCGTGACAAGGCATCAGCCTTAACATTCTTGGATCCAGGTCTGTAAGAGATCACAAAATTAAAACAGGTAAAAAAGAGAGACCACCTGGCCTGCCGGGGGTTAAGGCGCTTTGCCTGCTGTAGGTAGGACAGGTTGTGGTGGTCTGTCCACACAATAAAAGGATGCTTGGCCCCCTCCAGCCAGTGGCGCCACTCTTCCAGTGCAAGTTTCACAGCAAGGAGCTCTCCGTTACCCACATCGTAGTTTCTCTCAGCTGGCGACAGGCGTCTGGAAAAAAAACGGATGGACCCTGTTATCTGTGATAGACCTTTGGGAGAGCACTGCTCCAACTCCCTCTTCTGATGCATCCACCTCCACGATAAACTGCAATTCAGGGTCTGGGTGTACCAGGATTGGGGCAGAAGAGAACAGTCCCTTTAATCTGTCAAACGCCTGCTTAGCCTCAGCAGTCCAGTGGATACAAGCAGGTGATCCCTTAGTAAGTGAGGAGATGGGTGCTGCAATAGTGCTGAAATTGCGAATAAACTTCCTGTAAAAGTTGGCAAAACCAATAAATCTTTGTACCTGCTTTAGTGATTTGGGCTGGGGCCAGTTGGTGATGGCAGATACCTTCTTTGATTCCATCTGGATGCCTTCTTGTGAGACAACATAGCCTAGGAATGAGACTTGGGGCACATGGAACTCACATTTTTCGAGGTTTACGAAAAGGTGATTCTCAAGAAGCTTCCTCAGGACCTGTTGGACATGGAGAATGTGTTCCTGTAGAGAGTCTGAGAAAATCAGTATGTCATCTAGATAGACAAACACGAAACGATTCAACATGTCCCTCAAGACGTCATTGATGAAGGCCTGAAACACTGCTGGGGCATTAGCTAACCCAAAAGGCATGACTTGATATTCCCAGTGGCCAGTTGGGGTACTGAAGGCTGTCTTCCATTAGTCTCCCTCCTTTATGCGTACCAAGTTGTATGCACTTCGCAGATCTATCTTCGAAAAGATCTTAGCTTTCTGGAGCAGTTCAAAAGCCGATGACATTAGTGGGAGAGGGTAACAATTCTTAACAGTCACTTTATTGAGCCCACGATAGTCTATACAGGGCCTCAGACTACCGTCTTTCTTGGGGACAAAAAAGAAACCAGCACTAGCTGGTGAAGATGATGGGCGAATAAAGCCAGTACTCAAAGCATCCTGGAAATATTCGTTCATGGCCTTAGTCTCTGGGGCAGAGAGGGAATATAGGTGCCCTCTAGGAGGGAGTGCGCCAGGAAGAAGGTCAATAGCACAATCATATGGTCTGTGAGAGGGTAGCTTAGTAGCGCGTTGTTTGCTAAACACTTCTCTCAAGTCATAGTAATCAGGGGGCACAAGCGTTAGATCTTGTGGCTTCTTCAAGGAACTAGCACTCACCTCCTCAATAGCTGCCCGAATTTCTTTACTCCCGACCAGTGAAAGCAGGAGAGGTACAAGAATCCTCGCACGCAGAGCCCCAACGAAGGAGAGTTCCAGAGGTCCAGGAAAATTGAGGGTCGTGAAGCCACAGCCAGGGGTAACCTAGGATAAGGGGTTCTCTGGAAGACTGGATCAGATAAAAAGAGATCTTTTCATGATGGTTAGTATCAATGGTCAAGCATAAAGGAACTGTTCTGAACTTGATTATTCCAGACCCTATTGGTCTGCCATCTAGGGCTTCAACCTTCCAGAACGAAGGGCAAGTTTCATAGGGGATACGCATCTTCTTAGCCAAGTTAATGTCCAAAAAGTTATCCGCAGCACCTGAATCCACAAATGCTTTCAAAGTCACTGTCCTCTCCCTGGTATCCCCCCAAGTAAACGTAGCTGGCAGCAGTAAACGGGAGTGAGGAGTGTCAAACTGAGCAGTTCCACTCGCTAAGGTCCCCACTCCCCTTAGCGAGCTTTGGCTTTTAAAGCTAACTCGAGGCAAGAAAAGCGCAAATGGTTAGAGCCACCACAATAGAAGCACAGACCCTCTCTCATGCGTCTCTCTCTCTCCTTAGGTGAAATGTGGGCCCTACCAAGCTGCATAAGCTCTGTGGAGTTAAATGGGAAACTTCTGGGACGTTGGGAGATGACAACATGGACATGTCTCGGGCAGTACAGCGTTCTCTTCTTCTTTCGCGAATACGGTTATCAATTCGGACAGCTAAAGTTATGAGTTCCTCCAGACTTGTACCCCAATCTCTACTGGCTAATTCATCCTTAACCCCTTCAGAAAGGCCACGATAGAAGGTTGAAATGAGTGCCTCTGAATCCCACTTGCTCTCAGAAGCCAGAGTACGGAACTCAACGGCGTAATCGGCCACAGATTGATGACCCTGATGTAGGTCTAGTAGTCTCCTTGCCGCCTCACAGCCACTGACTGGATGGTCAAACACTTGTTGAATAGTCTCTGTGAATACTTTTAGATCAGAACAGATGGGGGAGTGTTGTCTCCAGAGGGTTGAGGCCCAATCCAGTGCACGGTCACTCAACAAGGAGATAATGTATGCAATCTTAGCCCTCTCAGAAGCAAAGGTGGCTGGTTGGAGTTCGAAGATGAGTGACACTTGAGTCAGGAAGCCCTTGCAGGTACCAGGCCTCCCACCATAGCGCTGAGGGGTTGGAATCTTTAGTTCTTGGGGCATTGGTACAGTTAATGGTGGGGTTTCTGGTGCTGGTAGTACCACAGGTTCTCGAGGCAAGCATGTTTGTAGTTGTTGCAGCGACTCCCCAATCTGGTTCACAGCGTCTGTCAGTCTCTGGAGCTGTGTCTCATGTGTTCCAAGCAAAACTCCCTGTTTGCTAATGGCTCCGTGAATCTGTTCAGTATCTGCCAGGTCCATATCTTGTTTGGCTCAGTCTTGCTGTCAGGTCCGGGATTCGAACCCTGAGTTTGTTGCTGGAAAACCCAAGGTTCTATGGGGCAGTGTGGACCCAATTGGCAGATAATCACAAGAGGCAGGTTAGAAGGAAAAAAAACAGATAGTCTTTACTTAGTATTCCTCCTCAGCAAACACAAAGGATCCAGCATAAGTGCTGGGTTGAGCAAGGTACAAATCCACACTGGATGATGCAGGCAAAAATAGTCCAATAACAATATATACCAGAGAGGCTGGTCAAAAGGTCTGAGTCAAAGTCTTTCAGGTTAAACCAAACAGGAAAACATAAAAGCATAGGCTAGGCTAGAGAACTTCAAGACTGAGCAAAGATACAAGCAAATGAGAGTCTTTAAATATACACCTGTTAACACTAACTAACTAGGCACAGGTGATTTGATTGAAACAATAATGAGCAGTGAATTAGGAGGAGGATGTGGAAGGTCTTGTGCTCTCAGTCTCCCTCTGCTGGACAGACCGTGGTGTGACAGAAGTAATATGGCTACAGGTTCATCTGCCTCACTTAAAGCCCATTCTGGTAGGAAGCTGCTATAGACCACCAAGTGCTAACAGTCAGTATCTGGATAACGTGTGAAATGCTTGATAATGTATGTCATATCAATAGAGATGTATATTTTCTGGGTGATTTAAATATTGACTGGCTTTCATCAGGCTGCCCACTCAAGAGAAAGCTTCAAACTGTAACTAGTGCCTGCAACCTGGTTCAGTTTATCAATTAACCTACCAGGGCAGTTACAAACAGCACAGGAATTAAATCATCAACATGTATTGATCACATCTTTACTAATGTTGCAGAAATTAGTTTGAAAGCAGTATCCAAATGAATCGGATGTAGTGATCAATATAGTAGCCATATCTAGGAAAAACAATGTTCCAAAGGCTGGGGATAATAGCGGACGATATTGACACTCCTATTTGTCATATCTTTAATTTAAGCCTACTGGAAAGTGTATGCCCTTAGGCCCGGAGGGAAGCAAAATGTATTCCCCTTGCCCTCTTTACTGGCTCAAATAGCCAACCAATCAGTTACCAACCTACAGTAAACCTTTGAAAAAAAGGTTTTTGACCAGATACAATGCTATTTTACAGTAAACAAATTGACAACATACATTCAGCACGCTTATAGGGAAGAACATTCAACAAGCACAGCACTTACACAAATGACTGATGATTGGCTGAGAGAAATTAAGGTAAAAAAAATTATCGATCATAGTCTGTTGCTGGAAAAATGTATGTGTTATGGCTTTACACCTCCTACTATATTGTGGATTAAGAGTTGCCTGTCTAACAGAACAGAGGGTGTTCTTTAATGAAAGCCTCTCCAACAAAATCCAGGTAGAATCAGGAATTCCCCAGGGGAGCTGTCTAGGCCCCTTACTTTTTTCCAATCTTTACTAACGACATGCCACTGGATTTGAGTAAAGCCAGTGTGTCTACTGTATGTATGCGGATGACTCAACACTATACACGTCAGCTACCACAACGACTGAAATGACTGCAACACTTAACAATGAGCTGCAGTTAGTTTCAGAATGGGTGCCAAATAATAAGTTAGTCCTAAATATTTCTAAAACTAAAAGCATTGTATTTGGGACAAATCATTCACTAAACCCTAAACCTCAATTAAATCCTGTAATGAATAATGTGGAAATTGAACAAGTTGTCATGGTCAAAACATATTGATACAACAGAGGCTAGGATGGGGAGAAGTCTGTCCATAATAAAGCGCTGCTCTGCATTCTTAACAGCACTATCAACAAGGCAGGTCATACAGGCTCTAGTTTTGTCGCACCTGGACTACTGTTCAGTCGTGTGGTCAGGTGCCTACACCGTTGTCTGGACTCCAAGTTCGTCATCCTTTACCCAGCTGTACTGAAGATCACTACTCTCTCCGGAGAGCAGAAGACATTCTTAGACCCAGCCAAGGCCAAAGAATACATTGTCGCGCATCTACATCCACAGGAGGACAGGTGACATAATACTAACTAGCCATTGTAGGCTCATAATCTGACCCTGCACTGGCCGTGCTAACGCAACCAAGGACCAACTAGTGAATTCATATCTTGATCAGAAACGTGCCTCCACCCTGCTGCCAAAAAATGTGTTATTCATCCAGTAATTTAACGTTATGAACAATGATGGTATGTATAGGGTGACATATATAGTTTGAATAATAATAAGTTATTTGTTTCTGGCCATTTTGAGCCTGTAATCGAACCCACAAATGCTGATGCTTCAGATACTCAACTAGTTTAAAGAAGGCCAGTTTTATTGCTTCTTTAATCAGCACAACATTTTTCAGCTGTGCTAACATAATTACAAAAGGGTTTTCTAATGATCAATTAGCCTTTTAAAATGATAAACTTGGATTAGCTAACACAACGGGCCATTGGAACACAGGAGTGATGGTTGCTGATAATGGGCCTCTGTACGCCAATTTAGATATTCCATAAAAAATCAGCCATTTCCAGCTACAATAGTCATTTACAACATTAACAATGTCTACACTGTATTTCTGATCAATTTTATGTTATTTTAATGGACAAAAAAATAGCTTTTCTTTCAAAAACAAGGACATTTCTAAGTGACCCCAAACTTTTGAACGGTAGTGTATATATATATTTGGATGGGGTTGGTTGGATAGAGCTCTACTGAACATCGTAGCATTTTGCTCTAGTCTAGGAGAGGTAGATGCAGCCTTCTAACATGGGGAAGGCAAGCATAGGGGTCGAAGGTTTTCTTCTGGGTATTTTGTTGTTATTAGCTGTTTTAAATTTTCTTTATATTTTATTACTCTGACCTTTCAGCACACTGGCCATGTGATCATACTAACATTCATTTCTGACTACTATGACTATGCCTAATTCACATACTCTAGGCTCCACGTGCTTTATCAGCTGGAACTTGAAAGGAATTAACCAGGTGGTCAAGCGTAGCCGAGTGTATGCTCATCTTAACTCTTTAAATCCGGACATAGTTTTTCTCCAAGAGACCCATCTCGGGTCCAGCAAACCCGAGATTTGACAAACTCGGGTTTGACAAACTAAAGAGAGGATGGGTAGACCAAATATTTCACTCCAACTTTGGTGCTAAGGTCAGAGGGGCAGCCATCCTTATCAGAAAAGGCACCCCATTTGTCTCCTCAAAAGTAATTTCAGATACTAATGGAAGATATATTATAGTGATGGGGAAATTGTTTAGCACACAGGTTATTCTGGCTAACCTCTATGGTCCTCTATTGATATTGGGCGGAGATTTCAATTGTGTGTTGCATCCAAGTCTAGACAGATCCAGACTGAAGCCCAACAATGTAATTTCAAAATCAGGCGCAGAAATCAAATAATATCTAGAATACTATAATTTGTCTGATCCATGGAGGAGGAGCAATCCCACTGCTAAACAGTACTTATTTTTTTCTCCAGTCCACCGCTCATACTCTAGGATTGACTTTTTCCTGCTGGACAATAGGAAAAAGTATTTATTTTGTAACCAATTGCCAATATCACAGCATCATTATCTCAGACCATAGCCCTGTCAAGCTAGATATCCATTTTCCGGACAATACTGTGTCACAACGCGTTTGGCAACTTGACCCACTACTACTATCCTGTAGTGCCTTTAAAAAATACATATCAACTCATATTGATGTCTTTTTACAGATTAACTGCACCCCGGACGTCTCACTCTACTGTGTGGGAGTCGTTAAAAGCATATCTAAGGGGCCAAATTATTTCATGCACAGCGTATGACAACAAGATATCGGAGCTATCTCAACTCATTCTAGATGTGGACAACAGATTTGCATCTTGTCCGACTCCTGAACTCTACAAAGAGAGACTGCTACACCAATCGGAATTTGACAATCTTTCCACTAAACAAACGGAGAAGCTTCTGTTTAAGTCGAGGCAGTCATTTTATGAACACAGAGAAAGCTGGCAAGTTGTTATCTCACCAGCTTCGACAATCCGCTGCTGGCAGCACCATACCTGAAATCTGTGTTGCAGCTAATTTAACTTCTACCAATCCCAAATAATTCAATAATCAATTTAAGCAATTCTACTCTGCTCTTTACTCGTCAGAGGCTCCTCCTGATGCATCTCGTATGCATGCATTTCTAGACAATCTGGACATCCCCAGTCTCAATTCAGATGAACAAACCAACATGGATGCCTCAATAAGTGATGATGAAGCCACTCTGGCAATCCAGTCCATGCAGAGTGATAGAGCTCCTGGGACTGATGGCTTCCCTATTGAATTTTATAAAGCATTCTCCTTAAGAAAGCAGCGGTATTTGTATTTGTATTTATTATGGTTCATTCTCTAAACTATCCGCTATCCTAAGCTTAATGTACAATGAAATCATTTCTAGCCAGAAACTGCCACAGACACTTACCCAGGCGACTATTTCGGTTTTGCTCAAAAAGGACAAGAATCCCCTAGACTGTGGCTCATATCGCCCTATAAGCCTTTTATGCTGTGATTATAAAATTCTCACTAAGGTCCTCTCGTACCGTTTAGAGACAGTGATGCCTAATATAATTAACTCTGACCAAACCGGATTTATCTCAGGTAGGCAATCTTTCTATAATATGTGCCGGCTATTTAATGTTCTTTATTCTGCTCACTCAACTCAACAGCAGGAGATGTAATCTCTCTTGATGCTGAAAAGGCTTTCAACCGGGTTCGAGTGGGAATATCTATTCACAATAATAGAGAGATTTGGGTTTGGCCGGTCATTCCTTTCCTGGATTAAGATTTTGTACTTGTCCCCAGTGGCTTCTGTGCGCACCAACAATGTTACCTCCAGCTACTTCCCTCTCCACAGGGGGGCCAGGCAGGGTTGCAGTTTAACCCCGTTGATATTTGATATGGCTATTGAGCCTCTTGCTATCGCCCTGTGGGCAGAGGAGAGGATTAAGGGACTATTAAGGTGCGACATAACTCACAAGGTGTCCTTACATGCAGACAATCTTCTTTTATACATATCTAACCCTGTGGAGTCTATACCCCATCTCTTGGACATGCTACAAGGTTTTGGGACATTCTCTGGTTATAAGTTAAACTTAACAAAAAGTGTTCTCCTCCCCATTAATCAGTTAGCAGAATGAATTGGGTATGCCAATTTCCCATTTAAGGTGGAGCATCAGGTCTTTACTTATTTGGGGATTAAGGTCACACGCTCATTTAAGGCTCTGTTTAAACTTTAAACTAAGCAGGATTTCATAAGGTGGTGGTCTCTTCCCATTTCATTAGCAGGTCACATTAATTCTGTTAAGATGATTATACTACCTAGGTTTTTGTACTTACTACAAATGATTCCCATTTTTCTGCCAAAGTCAATGTTCAAACAACTGGACAGCTACATTTCCAACTTAATTTGGAATAAGTCAAATCCACGAATGAGAAAGGCATATCTAGAGAGACCTAAGACCCCAGGCCGGCTGGGCCTTCCCAATTTTTTACACTACTACTGGTCAGCAAATATATATAAATGTGTGTATTGGGTTTCTACATTTGAAAACAAGAATGGCCCAACTTGGGCCATCATGTAGTTACAGTCAAGCCTTCCAACTTCTCCGGTCTCGCTCCTGTGCATGAACCTGGGCACCCATGTTTTGAACCCCATTGTCAAGAACTCCCTTAAAATCTGGTCCCAATTCTGAAATCACTTTAGCCTTAAACAACCAAGCGGCTTCTCCCCATTAACATCTAACAATCTCTTCCCAGTGTCACAAACTGACATGGCATTTCAGTTCTGGCATAGGAAGGTTCTGGTGTTTTTTTGTGACCTATTTGTTTATAATACATTCGTCTCATTTGATACTCTGAGGGTTGACCATAATATTCCCAATACCCAATACCCGCAACATAATAAAGAACATTGATCCGCCTTCCTTGGCAAATACAAAATCTGCATGGGAGCAAGACATAGGTGGCAAGCTACCCGATGATGTACACCCCCGGTCAACAGTTTGGAATATTACTCATTCAAGGGTTTTTCTTTATTTGCACAATTTTTTACATTGTAGAATAAAAGTGAAGACATTAAAACTATGACATAACACATATGGAATCAGTAACCAAAAAGTGTTAAACAAATCTAAATATATTTTATATTTGAAACTCTTCAGAGTAGCCACCCTTTGCCTTGATGACAGCTTTGTCATTATGGGATATTTTGTGTAGATTGATGAGGGAAAAAAACGATTTAATAAATTTTAGAATAATGCTTTAACGTAACTGTGGAAAAAGTCAAGGGGTCTGTGGAAAAAGTCAAGGGGTCTGAATACTTTCCGAATGTACTGTATATTATCCATGAGAAGAATCAATGGTTCAATAATTGAAATGACCATTTTTCCCAGATCCCAGACTGTAGCCTACCCAACTCAAGATGGAACTTTGTATCCCTTCACTGATTTTTACAATGTATTAAACAATTCACCTGAGCTTGGTAGACGGATCTTCCCTGGCTGTCTGACCCTGCAGGGACACCTGTCACCATCTGATCCTGCTAAGACATGATGAGCATAGTGTTGTGTACTGGCTGTGCACCATGACAGTGAAGCATGTAGAGCTGTTCATACCGTGTCAGTCTGAAAAGTAAGGAATTAACTAGGGAAACTGACAGATCAATAACATTACATACTGACTAATAAAAGCTCACAGTGTGCTGAAAAGAACATCAGAATATCGGTCTTCAATTGTTTGGCTGCTGGTTTCATCGTTTAATTCAGGTCTAGTGTGATTGAGGCAAAAATAAGTTAGTGAGCTCTAGCTAATGGTACAATGGTACATCATCAAAATGTCTTATATTGAAAGGGGAGAAAACAAAGGCTACAAAATATTTCCATACACACAACAGCTCTGTTAGATAGTACCTGACAGATAGCTAGAGGCTAGCTAGAGCTGAACTGGCTGTGGTAGCTACTAGCTAGCAATCTAGCTGCTAGTAGTTAAGCCAGCTAGATCAGTTAACTAAAGAATAGCCAGTTTATGCTCTGCTTGCTTTTAAAACTCAATGAAAAAGCGCAACACAGACAGCAGCTGCTTCTGTTCATCTCTCCCGTCTGATCCTACACGGCAGCTTTTCAGAAGCAAAAATGTGTGTGCCGCTGATTATTAACCTCAACTGAACTCGTATTAACCACTTGCTCAGACACCACAGTATTTGTACTGTACTAAGATCTTTAAAGGGGGTGCAGTAGGCTATACAGGCATTATTTACAATAATAAAATATATAAATGCAGACAATTCAAGAGCAGAATAGGGAGTGAATGGGGTCTCTCTCTCTCTCTCTCTCTCTCTCTCTCTCTTCACCTCTCTCCCTCTCTCCACCCACTACTAATCTCAGTGAAGGTCAGGCGATCTCGCTCTCCTCTCTTGCTCCTCTTGGGGGAATCAGAGCCTTGTGAACGGCAGTTTCACCTTTGTCACCATCTCCTACCATGTCCACCCTCATCCTCAACAGCCTGCTCCTATGTGAATCAGATATCACAGCAGTACCAAGCTATTACTATTCAGAGAGCTGACGGCTCTCTCACTGAATGAAAAACCACACTAGGGCTGTGTCCCAAATGGCACTCTATTCCATAGTGTAGTCCTACTTCTTTTTATCTGGGCTCGGTTGTCTCTCCCACCTGTATTTTTCAAGGCCTATCTGTACATGCCAAGTTGAAAAATGAACTTGAGACATTTTTCTAAAACCAATTTTATTTTTTCTCCCTCCCTCTGTGACTCTGGATGATCACAGTACACAGTTGTGTCCCAAATGGCCAAAGGGAACCCTACTCCCTTTATAGTGCACTACTTTTTTCAAATTTAGTGCACTATATAGGGAATAGGGTGCAATTTGGGACACACATATTATAGGTCAGAGGCCTGCTGGTCAGAATGTAATACTGTCATGTCTTTTGTACATCAAATGGGACGAAAACATACACGTTTACTAAACAACAAACACAGCCTAGTAGCCCTGGAGGAATGCTGTCCAGTTGCAGAGTCTCTCTCCTAGCCACAGGCTACCCATAATCATTTCTTAAAACATATATGCACGGGGCTGCTGTGTGTGACAGAGTGGAGATCAGGTGTTTAGGTTGAGATGACAGGTGCTGAGTGATATTAGGATGGACAGAGAACTAGCCAACCCTGAGGGAAGGATAACCTATACGCTCTACACCTGATACAATGTCACTCGGAAGTAAACTTACCCCACTGTATAGGACATACTGAATAAGAAAAGTATGTCTCAATGCAACATCGAGAGACGAGATATAATAGAGATATATTGATGGATGTAATACAGGTATGATAAACAGTGAGAGGGGAGCGGAGCTACAGCAGTCAGAGGTGTGAGGAAACAAACTATAGTATTACTGTCACCAGTATATCTATGTCAACTAATATCACAGGTGTTGATTTGATGAGGGCAATGGTGTGAATAAAGATAGCAGCGGTATTTGTATTTGTATTTATTATGGTTCAAGTAAAATAAAATAAAATACACATTTTATTTGCGCAGAATACAAAAGGTGTAGACCTTACAGTGAAATGCTTACTTACAAGCCCTTAACCGACAATGCAGTTTTAAGAAAAATAAGTGTTAAGTAAAAACTAGATAAGTAACAAAGGGTACCGGTACACAGGGCCAGCCCTGGGAATAAGCGATATAAGGGGTCGCTATCGGGCCCCAAACCCCCACAATTTGCTTTAAAACCACAACATTTTCTCTATGCCTCATGGCAAAATGGAGAGAATTACAGGGAATTTACAAAAAAAATATCTCTACCATCAAGAGGGGGACCACCAAAAGTTTTACCCGCGAAGTGGGGGGCCCGAAAACCAAATCTCGCTTAGGGCCCACAAATAGCTAGGGCCGGCCCTGCCAGTACAGAGTCAATGTGCTGGGCACAGGTTAGTCGAGGTAATTGAAGTCCCCGGCCACTAGGAGCACCACCTCTGGATGAGCGTTTTCCTGTTTGCTTATGGCCTTATACAGCTCATTGAGTACCGTCTTAGTGCCAGCATCGGTTTGTGGTAGTAAATAGACAGCTACGAAAAATATAGATGAAAACTCTCTTGGTAATTTTTATATTTAACCTTTATTTAACTAGGCAAGTCAGTTAAGAACAAATTCTTAATTACAATGACGGCCAAGGAACAGTGGGTTAACTGCCTTGTTCAGGGGCAGAATAACAGATTTTTACCTTGTCAGCTTGGGGATTCGATCCAGCAACCTTTCGGTAACGGGCCCAATGCCCTAACTACTCGGCTACCTGCCGCCCCGAGTGCGCCATGACTGTGCAAAGCTGTCATCAAGGCAAAGGGTGGCTACTTTGAAGAATCTCAAATATAAAATATATTTTGATTTGTTTAACACTTTTTTGGTTCCATATTTTTTTGCAAATTAATTTTGCAAATTAAGAAAAACCTTTGAATGAGTAATATTCCAAACTTTTGACCGGGGGTGTACGTTTTCAGACCCTTTACTCAGTACTTTGTTGATGGTTGTCTGTTGGAGTTATGTCAGAGTGACCATCGGTCACATCACTGACAAAGGCCCTTATCCCCTGATTGGCCGGGCGGCCAGCTATAGGAAGAGTTCTACAGCTGCACCATCGAGAGCATCCTGACTGGTTGCATCACTGCCTGGTATGGCAACTGCTCGGCCTCCGACCGCAAGGCACTATCGAGGGTAGTGCTTACAGCCCAGTACATCACTGGAGCCAAGCTTCCTGCCATCCAGGACCTCTATACCATGTGGTGTCAGAGGAAGGCCCTAAAAATTGTCAAAGACTCCAGCCACCCTCGTCATAGACAGCTGTAGAACTCTTCCTAGAGCTGGCCGAGAGCTGGCCGCCCGGCAAGTGGTACTGGAGCTCCAAGTCTAGGTCCAAAAGGCTTCTTAACAGCTTCTACCTCCAAGCCATAAGACTCCTGAACAGCTAATCAAATGGCTACCCAGACTATTTGCATTGTTGTCGTCGTCCCCCCACCCACCCCTCTTTTACGCTGCTGCTACACTCTGTTTATTATCTATGCATAGTCACTTTAACTCTACCTACATGTACATAGTACCTCGACTAACCTGTGCCCCTGCACATTGACTCTGTACTGGTACCCACTGTATATAGCCTCACTACTGTTATTTTTACTGCTGCTCTTTAATTATTTGTTATTTTTATTTTTTACTTACTGTATCTATTTTTTACTTAACACTTATTTTTCTTAAAACTGCATTGTTTGTTAAGGGCTTGTAAGTAAGCATTTCACTGTAAGGTCTATACCTGTTGTATTCGGCACATGTGACAAATACAATTGGATTTGATTTGATTTGAGTCTTGGTGGTTCCAAACTTCTTCCATTTAAGAATGATGGAGGCCACTGTGTTGTTGGGGAGCTTCAATACTGCAGAAATGTTTTGGTACCCTTCCCCAGTTCTGTGCCTTTTTCTGTTTTTATTTTTAATAAGTTTGCAAACATTTCTAAAAACCTGTTTTTGCTTTGTCATTATTGGGTATTGTGTGTAGATTGCTTAGGATTTGTATTTATTTAATTCATTTTAGAATAAGGCTGTAATGTTTCAAAATGGGGAAAAAGTCAAAGTGTCAATACTTTCCGAAGGCACTGTACAACACGTTATTCTCTCTGTGCAGCAAACACTAGACAAGCAAGAAGCTTCAAAGATTGAAACCATTTTAAGGTAGTCTGACAAAGCTCTAAAGTCAATTTCCAAACTGTATTAAAGTTTGATAGATGCTTTTCCTGATGACACAATACATGTAAAATAAAAATGTGAAGACCTGGGAGATGCTATTGATGATGATGAATGGATACAGATGTTAGAATGCTCAGTCATGTTCATATAATCTCAGACATAAATTACTGCAGTTTAAGACCATCCATAGAACGTACCAGTGGCGGTCAGTGCCATTTAAGATGAGGGAGGATGTTTTTTTTCTATTACAGCATATTGGATGACTGTCATTCATATTCCATTCACCCAGTTCAATGTAACATAGGTTTAGGCTACTACATGATACTCAAATTTCCCCTATACCCATCACGAGGTTGCTACATTATATCCTATTAATGAAAGTTTACAACGTAGGGGCACACAGGTCGAGAGACAAATTTGAGGTGAGAGACAGTGACACATGGACAGACATAGCAGCCACATTGTATTCCTTCTCGCATCTATGTGCTCTCCTCCTCTCAGCTCTTCCCTTCGCTTGTGCACTTCAATGCACATCAGCTGTATGTGACCAGGCGAAAAACCTTTCCAAGCCAAACCTCTACACCAGCCTACATTGTTGTCAACATATTAGCTAAAGTAACATCATAATTACTGTGTAAGTCTATGGAAGTGAACCTCCTAGGTTTTGTATTGAAGTCAATGTACCCAGAGGAGGACAGAAGCTAGCTGTCCTCCGGCTACACCATGGTGCTACCCTACAGAGTGCTGTTGAGGCTACTGCAATTTAATAAATTATTTGGTGACGTGATTATATTTAGTATAGTTTTATCGAAAAAGGATAGCTTTTTAAATGTTTTACATTACAGATTACTTTGCATATGTTATTCTGGCAAAGAGTATGTTCTTTTAGATTCTCCCTTCTCCCTGTTTTTGTTTGCTTGGAAATGTTGATACTGGAGACTGTTATCAGAAGAAACGGGAGGACCCCAGACCCCCCGCCAAGTTTTGTCCCGCCCACTTCTAAAACCAAAGTTGCGCCCCTGTTAATAATACAGTCTGTTAATAATACAGTCTGTTAATAATACAGTCAGTTAATAATACAGTCTGCAGTGCAGGATGATGATATTCACGATGACAAACGCATGCATCTCCTTCTATCTGCAGCTGCACCTATTATCAGTAATCTGTAATATAAATATGCAAATCTACTGCTCGGACAATACAATCTTCACTAGAGGCAATTCATCTCCTAAAAGATTTCATTAGCATGGGGAGAGGGACCATGCATCATCACATGTCATTTCTGAAATTGTGAGGAGTTCTGAATTGGCCCAAAGCTGGCAGGCTGTTCTATATACACACAGCAAGGCCATAGACGTAAACTGTCATGTACATATTCACCCCTATAGTAGGGACAAAAGTCACAAGATTATTCAGCTTTGGCATCAACATTCATTATTAAGGGGCAACAGCTGCCCTTATCACTCTGTAGCACAGTCAGAGCCTATCTGCTGTGGAGATCATGCGTCGCACCGCTCTGCTCAGCCAGTTAACCTTGACTGGCCATGAACCTGCTACTTAACCACAACTGTTTATGCATGGTGTCTGACTGGGCAGAAATGAATGGGAGCAGATAGACTACTAGTGTAGACTACACTAATACACTATTAATGGTATTCACTGAACAGAAACATCAAATGGATACTATTATTAAAGATCATATATATCATTAAACTTTCCTTTAATATGACTTCACTTTCTGTTCGACGTTGCTGTAACAACTTAGTATTGCCATTAGAGGCCTTTCGTTGGCTTTTTACTGTGCTGACATCATGACAAAATTACACTGTCCAGAATAGCTGCGTTACACTGGTTGCATCCCAAATGGCACCCTATTCCTTATATTGTGCACTACTTTAGAACAGGGGCCATAGGGCTCTCCTCAAAAGAAGTGCTCTATATAGGGAATAGGGCACCATTTGGGACGCAACTACTGACTGTACGTCAGCTAGATTGTGATGTATGCAGTGGGTACAATAGATAGATAGATAGATAGATAGATAGATAGATAGATAGATAGATAGATAGATAGATAGATAGATAGATAGATAGATAGATAGATAGATAGATAGATAGATAGATAGATAGATAGATAGATAGATAGATAGATAGATAGATAGATAGATAGATAGATAGATAGATAGATAGATAGATAGATAGATAGATAGATAGGTACTTTATTGATCCCCGTGGGGAAACTACTTTGTGAAGCAGCTACGAAAAAACACAGGGCAGGTGCAAAATGCCAGAACGAAATACACAAAAGACAGATACACGATACATGATACATAGTGCTGCAGTATGAAAAAGTATAAAAATACATGTCTGGAGTGCAAAACGCTATAGAAACGCATTGCATAGTATGAGTGAATGACTGAATATGTAGTGTTAGGTGAAAGAATTATACAAATATTGCACGTTGATATAAATAAAAACAAATATTTGCATGGTTAACTATACAGGTCTATGGCAGAGAAAGATACTTAAATAGATAAATGCGCGTATGATATAAGTGAGGGTAATAATAGTTTACTTAATATACAGTCTGGTTAAATGTACAGGTAAATGAATATTTGCATGGTTAAATTAACTGTTCAGGTAAATGACAGGAAGAGATACTTAAATAGCTAAATGTGCATATGATGTAATTTAGGGTAATAATACTAATTCCCTTAAAATACAGTCGTTAGAACAGGGTTAATTACAGATGAATGCACGTATTGTATATTCAATATACTATATGAAATGAAAAAAAAAATACTACTGACAGGATACTAGTATACAGTCCTGAGTGAATGACTACGTAAGTTCAGTCCAAGAATTACTTACAATATTGCACATGATATGATATAACAACTGTACATGAATATGTTCATACAGTCCTGAGTGAATGAGTGCTGAATGAACAAGTCCTGAGTGAATGAGTGATTACAGACCAGAGTTACTCATGAATGGATGGATGCCTAATTGTTAAACTAGGTCCTAACACCCCAACAGTTCCAGGTATATGTTGCCGACGGCATGGCACCCGGTGAGGCATTAAATAGTCTAATAGCCGCCGGCAGGAAGGACCTCCTGTAGCGCTCTCTGGCACACCGTGATGGGATCAGTCTGTGACTGAAGGTGCTCCTCTGCGTCATAACCATGGCATGCAGAGGGTGGGTGACGTTGTCCATGATGGCCAGCAGTTTGGCCAGGATCCGTCTCTCCGCCACCTCCTCTAGAGTGTCAAGGCTAATCCCCAGAACAGAGCTAGCCTTCCTGATCAGTTTATTTACCCGAGAAGCATCACCAAAAAAAATAGAATATGTTTCTAAATACTTCTACATTAATGTGGATCCTACCATGATCATGGATGATCCTGAATGAATCGCAAATAATGATGAGTGGGAAAGATGGGGTGCGTTTGTAACTTTCTTACTCATCATTATTCACGATTCAGTCAGGACTATCCGTAATCAAACACAAGCAGCAAATGCATCCAACAAGTTTGTAGAGTCACAAGTGTGATGTAATCATTGCATACTAGGAATATGGGACCAAATACTAAACTTGTAATACTTTAATACACATAAGTGCATTTTTCCCATTACTTTTGGTCCCCTAAAAAATGGGGGGAATATGTACAAAAAGTGCTGTAATTTCTAGCTGGTTCACCCGATAGGGATGGAAATACCCTCAAATTAAAGCTGATAGTCTACTCGTTGTATGATTTCAAATACAAAGTACTGGAGTACAGAGCCAAAATAATAATAAAGAATGCTTCTCTGTCCCAATAATTACCCTCCTCTGCTCTGACTGATACTAAACATTACATGACCATGAAATCTGCCCCCACAAACAGCACGCTGCCCACCTGGCACACGCTGGCACACCATTGTTCAGAAATTATGTCTCAGGGCAGCTGGTTGATATGATAAGTAACTGATGAACCATTGTTTGTGTTTCAGTGTGTGGTGTGTGACTTATCTCACTACCACTGAACCCAATTTGCATTTCTTCACCTTCAATTTTTCCTAGGGAACGGATGTTAAAATGTGTAATACTGTACTTTACAATGGTGTGCATTAGTAATCTTTTCAACAAGCATCATCCTGCATCCCACTAATTTATTTGAGAGTGTGGCACACGGCCACAGCAGCGCAAGCAAATCTAATTTCGTAGCAAGGTGGCAGGTGCGTTTTAAGTACCAAAAGTATTGGACTTGATTTGAAGAGAACGAAGGGGCTTGAGGGACATATGACATGCTTTTATCCAATGCAGACATGGACATGGAGTAATGACAATTAATTAGAGAGAAACATTCCACTTTAGTATAGGACACAATAGTACAGTGGGAGCAAAAACAGGACAACGCCATTTATCACCAGCTAATCATGTCTTAGCATCGTTTTTCCTGGAAGCACATATAGAGCCATCGACAACTCCTCTCCATCACACTGTTCTTCTCCAGCTCACTTCACCCCATGCCATTTTACTACGGGTTAGCTGACGATGTCATGAAAAAGATGCGCACTTCAAAGGTGCTCATTGTGCAACTTTATTTATGTTGTTCAAAAACCATTGGAGATTAACATAGTTTACATGTTGTGAACAATCTAAACCAATCCAGTCTGGTTTGCCCCATAGTTGCAAACGAGTCGGATTTGTTGCTAAATAACCCAACCCGTCCATAAGCTTCCACTTTCAGGTGTTTCTTCGGCACCCTCTTTTTCTTGTCCCCTGTGTTCCAAGTTCAGTCTTGACAGCATAAAGTAGAGGAATACAAAAACAGTACTAATTTAATTAATGATTGGACCTTGTTCTCAGTACATCGCTGGGTTTCTCAGTACATTGCGCAGATAGGTATAAATAACTTTCCTGGAAGAAGAAAGGCGGAGGTGAAAAAAAATCCTAAATTTCATGATTAACTACTCATGGTGTGATTGTTCACCCGATCTAGAATACCTCGCAATCAAATGCAGACTACATTACCTCCAGAGAGAATTCTCTTGGATCATTGTCACAGCTGTGTACAGTGCTTTCTGAAAGTATTCCGACTTTTTCCACATGTTGTTACGTTACAGCCTTTTCCTCATCAATCTACATACAATACTCCATAATGATAAAATAAAAAACTGGTTTTTAGACATTTTTGCAAACAGAAATAACATATTTACATAAGTATTCAGACCCTTTGCTATGAGACTCGAAATTGAGCTCTGGCGCATCCTGTTTCCATTGATCATCCTTGAGATGTTTCTTCAACTTGATTGGAGTCCACTTGTGGTAAATTCAATTGATTAGACATGATTTGGAAAGGCACAATTCCTTTGTCTATATAAGGTCCCACAGTTGACAGTGCATGTCTGAGAAAAATCCAAGCCATGCGGTCAAAGGAATTGCCTGCAGAGCTCCGAGACAGGATTATGTCAAGGCACAGAGCTGGGGAAGGGTACCAAAAAATGTCAGCAGCATTGAAGGTCCCCAAGAACACAGTGGCCTCCATCATTCCTAAATGGAAGAAGTTTGGAACCACAAAGACTCTTCCTAGAGCTGGCTGACTGGCCAAACTGAGCAGTCGGGGGAGAAGGGCCTTGTTCAGGGAGGTGACCAATAACCTGATGGTCACTCTGACAGACCTCCAGAGTTCCTTTGTGGAGATGGGAGAACCTTCCAGAAGGACAACCATCTCTGCAGCACTCCACCAATCAAACCTTCATGGTAGAGTGACTAGACGGAAGCCACTCCTCAGTTAAAGGCACATGACAGTCCGCTTGGAGTTTGCCAAAAGGCACCTAAAGATCTCTGGTCTGATTGAACTCTTTGGCCTGTATGCCAAGAGTCATGTCTGGCGGAAACCTGGCACCATCCCTACGGTGAAGCATGGGGATGGCAGCATCATGCTGTGGGGATGTTTTTCAGCAGAGACTAGTCAGGATCAAGGGAAAGATGAACGGAGCAAAGTACAGCGAGATCCTTGATGAAAACCTGCTCCAGAGTGCTCAGGACCTCAGACTGGGGCGAAGGTTCACCTTCCAACAGGACAACGACCCTAAGCACACAACGCAGGAGTGGTTCGGGACAAGTCTCTGAATGTCCTTGAGTGGCCCAGCTAGAGCCCGGACTTGAAACTGATCGAACATCTCTGGAGAGACCTGAAAATAGCTGTGCAGCGGCGCTCCCCATCCAACCTGACAGAGCTTGAGAGGATCTGCAGAACGGGAGAAAGTCCCCAAATACAGGTGTGCCAAGCTTGTCGCGTCTCGAGGCTGTAATCACTGCCAATGGTGCTTCAACAAAGTACTGAGTAAATGTGTTTTATATTTCAGTTTAAATTTTGTTATAAATTAGCAACATTTTCTAAAAACCTGTTTTTGCTTTGTCATTATGGAGTATTGTGTGTAGATTGATGACAATTAAAATCTACCCAAACCAAAAACCATGAATAGATGGCAGCATTTGCACAAATCTGAAAGCGTGAACCACGCAATTAACCAAGGCAAGTTGACTGGAAATATGGTCTAATAAAAACAGCCCAGTTATGCCCTCCTTAAGGCAATGAAACTGGCAGAACGTCAGTACAGAGACAAAGTGTAGTCGCAATTCAACGGCTCAGACACGAGATGTATGTGGCAGGTACTCCAGACAATCACTGATTATAAAGGGAAAACCAGCCATGTCGTGGACACTGACGTCTTGCCCCCGGACAAGCTAAACACCTTCTTCGCCCACTTTGAGGATAACACAGTGCCGCCGACTCGGGCCGCTCCTGAGGACTGTGAGCTTTCATCTCCATGGCCAACGTGAGTAAGACATTTAAGCGTGTTAATCCTTGCAAGGCTGCCGGCCAAGACCGCATTCCTAGCCGCTTCCTCAGAGCATGCCCAGACAAGCTGGCTGGAGTGTTTATGGACATATTCAATCTCTCCATATCCCTGTCTGCTGTTCCCCCACTTGCTTCCAGATGTCCACCATTGTTCCTGTACCCAAGTAAGTGAAGCTAACTGAAATAAATGACTATCGCCCCGTAGCACTTACTTCTGTCATCATGAAGTGCTTTAAGAGGCTAGTTAAGGATCATATCACCTCCACCTTACATGACACCCTAGACCCACTGCAATTTGTATACCGCCCCAATAGATCCATGAATGATGCAATCACCGTTGCACTGCACACTGCCTTATCCCACCTGGACAAGAGGAATACCTATGTAAGAATGCTGTTCATTGACTACAGCTCAGCCTTCAACACCATAGTACCTTCCAAGCTCATCATTAAGCTCGAGGCCCTGGGTATGAACCCTGCAATGTGCAACTGGGTCCTGGACTTCCTGACGGGCCGCTAGAAGGTGGTGAAGGTAGGGAACAACACTGGGCCCCATAAGGGTGCGTGCTCAGCCCCCTCCTGTACACCCTGTTCACCCTTGACTTTGTGTCCACGCACAACTCCAACCCAATCATCAAGTTTGCAGACGACACACCAGTGGTAGGCCTGATTGCCAAAATGACAAAACAGCCTGCAGGGAGGAGGCGAGGGCCCTGGTGGAGTGGTGCCAGGAAATTGACCTCTCCCTCAACGTCAACAAAACGAAAGAGCTGATCGTGGACTTCAGGAGACAGCAGAGGTAGCACGCCCCTATCCACATCGACGGGGCTGAAGTGGAGAAAGTGAAAAGCTTAAAGTTCCTCGGCGTACACATCACTGACAATCTGAAATGGTCCACCCACACAGACAGTGTGGTGAATAAGGTGTAACAGCACCTCTTCATTCTCAGGACGCTGAAGAAATTCAGCTTGGCCCCTAAGACCCTCACAAACTTATATATAATATATTTTATATTTGAGATTCTTCAAATAGCCACCCTTTACCTTGATGACAGCTTTGCACACTCTTGGCATTCTCTCAACCAGCTTCACCTGGAATGCTTTTCCAACAGTCTTGAAGGAGTTCCTACATATGCTGAGCACTTGTTGGCTGCTATTCCTTCACTCTGCAGTCCGACTCATCCCAAATCGTCTCAATTTGGTTGAGGTCAAGGGATTGTGGAGGCCAGGTCATCTGATGCAGCACTCCATCACTCTCCTTCTTGATAAAATAGCCCTTACACAGCCTGGAGGTGTGTTGGGTCATTGTCCTGTTGAAAAATAAATGATAGTCCCACTAAGCCCAAACCAGATGGGATGGCGTATCGCTGCAGAATACTGTGGAAGCCATGCTGGTTTAGTGTGCCTTGAATTCTAAATTTATCACAGACAGTGTCACCCTCAAAGCACCCCCACACCATAAACACCTCCTCCTCCATGCTTTACGGTGGGAAATACACATGCAGAGATCATCCGTTCACCCACACCACATCTCACAAAGACATGGCTTTTTGGGGTACTACATGATTCCATGTGTTATTTCATAGTTTTGATGTCTTCACTATTATTCTATAAAATAGTAAAAATAAATTAAAATCCTTGAATGAGTAGGTGTTCTAAATCTTTTGACCGGTAGTGTATGTATGTAAACAGGAAAAATCTGAGGGTGCACGTGCCCCAGTGCCCCGTATGGTCTTGATGCCGCTCATTGTCATTGACTAACATAGCAAGAGGATAACTGCTGAGGCACTAACACATTTCAAAATTTCACCTTCTATATTCTACTAACTTTTAACAGTTAGTTGAGACCCTGACTAAGTTCTAGTGGTCGGGGGCTCTACGCGCAAGCGTAGACACTATGCACACACAACAGCAAAAGTAAACTGGCCTCTACTCCACAACTTCCCATATCCTGCAGAGCTAAGGTGGAAAATTGAAAGGTTTGGATCTGGATTGAGCAGCAGCATAAAGATAGGAGAAGAAAAAAACAAACAGAGTACTCATTTAATCAATAATTACATGGTTTATACAGTTCACCTTTTAAGTAGGAGCAATTCTCTGAAAGCACTCACACATTCTCAGAAATACATTTAATAAACCATGCAAATTAAAACATACCAAATAGGAAGCAAAAATCACAAGCAAAAAGCACAAGTGGTGCAACCCAGGAGACATTCGCTTTCCTTTAAGCTCCTTTTTCCATCCAGCACCGTGCCTCTGGATTGCATCACTTCCCATGCACAAAAGATTTCTCAAACAGAGAGAGCAGGGGGTTAAATACAATACAGGTGACCGCTTCAACAGTCAATTATCCAATTGCATTTTAATTGGAGGAAATTAGTCAAGGTGCATGTTCGCGACACGACAGGAAGAATGTTAGTATTTTAGTTAACCTTTTAACTTTTCCTAACTTTAACCTTATTCTCCTAACCTGCTATGTTAATTCTCCTAATCTGCTGATCGTAGGTGTATACCATGCAGTCAAAACCCTGCTGTCCCTTTTGAAATTCTATTGCAGGCTTACTTCTATAAAGTTCTCAAGTTTCATTTTATGGCTAATAAAAAAAATCTTCTTACAGTTGGTTATCACTATGTTGATATTGTTTTACTATGTTTGGGTTATCGTAACCTTGACATGCTTCAGTTCAAGAGCAGGAATGGGTTGTTTTGTGTTCTGTGCCATTGAAGTTAGGAGACGGCACATTTCTTGTGACCTGGCCAGGGTCCAGCTGAAAGCTGCTACAACCTTGGCTATTCTTTCCAGCGATAGTCAGATTGGCCCCCATACAAATCAGATGTTATGTAAAGAAAATTCTTATTACTAGGATAAGTCTACAATTACATACAATACAGTATGGTCAATTTGGCATTGGCCACTGAACTATGGTGTTGACAAAGTGATGCTGTACTTTGTAAAGACCAGTTATTCTTGCTGTAGTATTACTACTATACCTACAGCACCATCTAGTGGTGAACATATGACTTACTGACAATCATAAATCATCTGATGACACTTTTGAGGTCCACAGAGGTTTCCGTTAAACATGTGAATGAAAGAATTGTATGACTCCTAAATATATATTTTTATTACCAAGGATGGTTGTTTTTACCAGCTAGACAAGTTAAACAAAGACATGTACATGTACTATATAGCTTAAATGAATTGATTCAGAGTCAGAATCCCAGATACATTGGCCACAATAAAATAACATGCTTTCTTTTTTTCTAAGTTGGTGATTAACAAAACGATAACATGTGGCTAACAACACAAATATCAAATTGATTGGATACTGTAATGTACACATAATATCAGATACTAAAAGGATTACCATAATATTAATGGTAGCTACATGAGACAGAAAATAAATATTGTTGTCAGTGATTCTACTACTCGTCATTGTTAAGGGAAAGTTATAGTTGCTTGCTAACATAACTAAATACAAACACAACAAATAAGAGCATAAAATTAAGTATATAAAAGCTCAATGTTTTTCTGACTTTGGAAAAGAAACCCGGGAGACTTGATGACATCATGTAATCTTCTCCGGTATTACAAAAGCTTAAAAAAATACATATTGGCCAAACAGTGTACAAAGTATTTTAAGAACATGGTAATTGTCAAGTGCTTTCTTCTCTCCTGGCTCAACTCATAGAAAAAAAGGGGTTCATATAAACTTCTGAGATATAAAATCCAAAATGCATTTCTACATTACAAAATACATAATGTGTGTAATGATGAATTTTGTCTCCAGAAGAATCTCAAAACACTGAAAGGCATTCATGCATAGTATATTGTACAGCTAAATTGTATTCATGAGCAAGTTAGTAACATTATTTATTAGAATAGACTTTCAAATGCATGTGTTTTGCAAAACATCACAACACTGACAGTCCATTCTGTATTTGCTGTGTATTTAGGCAAAATACATTCCTTTGACTCTGGATATGTGTAGAAATATATAGATGGGTTAGCTGACATCACGAAAATGTCAGTGTGTTGTTGTGATTCTGGATGGCTAGATAGCTAGCAACAATAAACAAGACGCTGCTATGTGGGGAATCGTAGGAGGCTTGCATCAGCTACTTTTATTTTGCTCTTGATACCATGTCTTGTTTTGAGGTGTTTTGACTGCTGTCATGTCTATGGCTAAAATTCACTAGCTAGCTAACCAACAACTGTAGCAATGTATTTGAGAGACAACAAGTGCTCATTGTGCAAATGTATTTACACTAACGGTCAAAAGTTTTAGAACACCTACTCTTTCAAAGGTTTTTCTTTATTCTTACTATTATCTACATTGTAGAATAATAGTGAAGACATCAAAACTATGAAAGAACACATATGGAATCATGTAGTAACCAAAAAAGTGTTAAACAAATCAAAATATATTTTAGATTTGAGATTCTTCAAATAGCCACAGGTGTGCCTTGTTAAAAGTTAATTTGTGGAATTTCTTTCCTTCTTAATGAGTTTGAGCCAATCAGTTGTGTTGTGACAAGGTAGGGGTGGTATACAGAAGATAGCCCTATTTGACCAAGTCCATATTATCCAAGAACAGCTCAAATAAGCAAAGAGAAACGACAGTCAATCATTACGTTAAGACATGAAGGTCAGTCAATACGGAACATTTAAAAACGTTGAAAGTTTCTTTAAGTGCAGTCGCAGAAACCATCAAGTGCTATGATGAAACTGGCTCTCATGAGGACCAACATAGGAATGGAAGACCCAGAGTTACCTCTGCTGCAGAGGGTAAGTTCATTAGAGTTACCAGCCTCAGAAATTGCAGCCCAAAATAAATGCTTCACAGAGTTCAAGTAACAGACACATCTCAACATCAACTCTTTAGAGGAGACTGTGTGAATCAGGCCTTCATGGTCAGATTTCTGCAAAGAAACCACTACTAAAGGACACCAATAAGAAGAAGAGACTTGCTTGGGCCAAGAAACACTAGCAATGGACATTAGACCGGTGGAAATTTGTCCTTTGGTCTGGAGTCCAAAATGAAGATTTTTGGTTCCAACCGCCGTGTCTTTGTGAGACTCTTGTGTGTGAACGGATGACCTCTGCATGTGTATTTCCCACCGTAAAGCATGGAGGAGAACGTGTTATGGTGTGGGGGTGCTTTGCTGGTAACACTGTCTGTGATTTATTTAGAATTCAAGGCACACTTAACCAGCATGGCTACCAAAGCATTCTGCAGCGATACGCCACCCCATCTGGTTTGGGCTTTGTGGGACTATCATTTATTTGTCAACAGGAAAATGACCCAACACACCTCTAGGTTGTGTAAGGGCTATTTTATCAAGAAGGAGAGTGATGGAGTGCTGCATCAGATGACCTGGCCTCCACTATCCCCCGACCTCAACCCAATTGAGATGGTTTGGGATGAGTCGGACTGCAGAGTAAAGGAAAAGCAGCCAACAAGTGCTCAGCATATGTAGGAACTCCTTCAAGACTGTTGGAAAAGCATTCCAGGTGACGCTGGTTGAGAGAATGCCAAGAGTGTGCAAAGCTGTCATCAAGTCAAAGGGTGGCTAAGTATCGCAAATATAAAATATTTTTGGGTTATTACATGATTCCATGTGTTATTTCATAGTTTTGATGGCTTAACTATTCTACAATGTAAATATAAAATAGTAAAAATAAAGAAAAACCCTAGAAAGAGTAGGTGTTCTAAAACTTTTGTGACCGGTAGTGTATGTTTTCAATAAACATTGGAGACGAAATATAGTTTACATGTTGTCAACAATCTAAGCCAACACCGTTACATGTTGTCAACAATTAAGCCAACCCCGTCTGTTTTGTGCCTTAGTCCTGCATGCATCGGTTTGGTTGCTAAACAACCAACCCATCTGTTACCATGGTGATAAAAGAATTGAGCCGTTCCTCACAATCTGGCCATGAACAGAAGTACGGTACTTTCTAGACACAAATCAGAAGAACTACCAACCACTGACCATGACCATGAACACTAACCACGGAACCCTCCCACTAACCTTACGCCGGTCTTTACCTCTAAATGAAAAACAAATATATGCTCATAAATGTTGATATTTTGTATTCCTTTCTAACATGACCATCTAGTGACTAGCGACTTCAGCCAGTGGTGTGTTCTGAAGGGGGTGTGTCCTGCCTCAGTGGGAGGAGCTACGGTCATTGGCCACGTCCTGTAGTCTGCGGAGAAGGGCCGACTGGTTGTCCGGACACACCCTCTTGGGCGTTGGCTCCTCCTCAAGCTGCATGCTGCGCTTCTTGGTGGGCGTCTCCCCGGTGCGGATCATACTGTTGATCTCCGCCAAGCGCTGCACAGACAGAGATAGAAATCATAGACACAGGTCAGGGAGGGTTCATCATCGTCACTCATCAGGTATGCTATGATTAAACTAATCAATGAGTCACTTTCAGGGTTTGAAAAGTACTGTGCTGAACCAACGTGAACCAGTCTACATTGTGTGCATGAGTATGTGTATGTACTTGTGACTCACGTTGGCTGGGCTGCTGCAGATGAAGTAGAAGATCTTGTCCCGTGCGGTAGTGGAGGGGGTGGGGGGGCTTCCAGTAGTCTTGTGGGGGGAGATATAGATTGAGTGGTTGTGGGACAGGAGGACCCTGCGAGGGGAGCTGGTCCTCAGGGAGGGGTACGGGCACAGGGGAGGAGACTGCAGCTGTCACAATAACAAAAATATTATAAGAGCAAAGGCAGATACCTATTCAAAACATACATTAATTGTTCCAAAGTATCCTGCTTGTAAATGTAATTTTCCTCTCACTCTCGTCGCTCTCCCTTAGTCTCTACCTCTATCCTCTCTTGCTTTTAACCAATAGGTTTGCAGAATAGAGTTAAGTTTGTAAAGATACTAGCAAGAGCAGCGTGCGGGATTGTCTTTTCTTCTAAGTTTGTAAACATAACTTTCTCCTACTCCTTCTGCTCTTTCATCTCTCCCTTTCCAATCTTTCTCTCATTTCCTCCCAAGCTCCCTCCACCCGCTACCTCCCTCTCTCACTCACCCCTGCTGAGGGCGAGCTGGGCGAGTAGCGGAGGGCAAAGTGACGCATCTGTTTGATGTAGACCCGGTTGTAGAAGTGGATGAGGTCTCCTCGCTCCTCCTCCCCCACCACTCCCCCCTCCTTATCCTGCTCCTGAAATGGAGGGAGGGATGAGGAGGGGGAGGGGACCAAGGTGGGGGTGGATGGGGTGCTGCCAGGCTGGGGGGCAGGTAGGGTGCTGCTGGAACATATGGGCACCGGGCTGCTTTCTCCACTCCCTGAAGGGGTTAAAGAGAGAGGGAGAGAGAAAATAGACAGAGAGAGGGGAGGAGAGGTCTAGGAAAAATACAGAGACCTAACACAGAGTGTGTGTGTGTTCTTACCCTGCTTCTGGCTGGTGTCTGTGGGAGAGCTCTGTGTGTTCCCCACGCTGCTGCCCGAGTGACGTTTCTTCTTTCCAGTGATCAACACACTCCTGTAGACCTGGTAAAGAAAATCACACACAAAAAGTGGTTCCAGGGCTGTTGGAAAATGTGTGGCGAGGTGTAGTTTGCCACAGCACTTTGCAATCACTTGATTTAGTTAAATATATCGACGCAAAGCATTAGACTGATTTGATTTGTAAACTCGCGCGCAATTTATCTGTCTTTTACATCGGAGTGCTGTTGCAGACTCTTTGCGTGTCTTGACCAATCAGATTCACGGAAATCGCAGATCATGTGGGCCGGGCACAACGCTCAAGGCACGCTCTCCACTTTCCTCCGGTATTTATTTAGCAAGAGTGATAACACACCACTCCCGACAGACACACGTAAAAACTCTTAAATAAATCCAGCAGCCTATACACCCATACATTAGCGATCTTGCATGCTGTATTGCATGGAAAGGAGACCATTTTTCAGTCTAATCAACTGTAGGCTACTAACAACAGCAGCTGCATAGTCTTTTCAAACATTGCCAAACGAGGGTGATGTACGCAAGTTGGTGGCAGAACGGGGATCAAATAGAAAGGCAGCAAAAAAAGCCTCTCTCTCATATATATATATATATATATATATATATATATATATATATATATATATATATATATATATATATATATATATATATATATATATATATATATATGTGTGTTGATTATGAGTGCATTTCACACTACTTTTGTATTATAATTGGATTTTAAGGCTTACTCAGTACTTTGTTGAAGCACCTTTGGCAGCGATTACAGCCTCAAGTCTTCTTGTGTATGACTACAAGCTTGGCACACCTGTATTTGGGGAGTTTCTCCCACTCTTCTCTTCATATCCTCCCAAGCTCTGTCATGTTGTATGGGGAGCTTCGCTGCACAGCTATTTTCAGGTCTCTTCAGAGATGTTCGATCGGGTTCAAGTCTGGGCTCTGGCTGGGCCACTCAAGGACATTAAGAGACTTGTCCTGAAGCCACTCCTGCGTTGTCTTGGCTGTGTGCTTAGGGTTGTTGTCCCATTGTCCCCAGTCTGAGGTCCTGAGCCCTATGGAGCAGGTTTTCATCAAGGATCTCTCCGTACTTTGCTCCGTTCATCTTTCCCTCGATCCTGAGTCTCCCAGTTCCTGCCACTGAAAAATATCCCCACAGCATGACGCTGCCACCACCATGTTTCACCGTAGGGATGGCACCAGGTTATATAGACAAGTGTGTGCCATTCCAAATCATGTCCAGTCAATTGAATTTACCACAGGTGGACTCCAATCAAGTTGTAGAAACATCTCATGGATGATCAATGGAAACAGGATGCACCTGAGCTTTCAAGTCTCATAGCAAAGGATCTGAATACTTATGTATAAAAAGGTATTTCTGTTTTTTATTTTTAAGAAATTTGCTGAAAAACCTGCCCCGCATTGTCATTATGGGGTATTGTGTGTAGATTGTTGAGGACAAACATTTATTGAATCTTTTTTAGAATAAGGCTGTAACGTAACAAAATGTGGAAAAAGTAAAGGGGTCTGAATACTTTACGAATGCACTGTACATCATTGCATAAGCCCCTACTAACAGTACTCACGCTGCTGCTGGCCTGGGGCTGAGAGCGGTAGCACTTCATGATGTTCTGGAAGGACTTGTCCTCTTTGGTCACCTGCACAACAGTAGGAACAGACATATACATGTCTTGAGGAAGAGGACAAGCACACACAGCATGCTACACACACACTGCCTGCTACCTTACGCACCCAAGGTCCACAGTTTATACACACCACGCACGCACACCCATATCCCCCTTCCCACACAAACACACACATCCCAATACCTCCAAGATTTTGCGATTCTGCAATAAAAATAATTGTGTGCAAAATTAACGTATATACAGCGGGTGAAATAAGTATTGAACACGTCACCATTTTTCTCAGTAAATATATTTCCAAAAGGTGCTATTGACATGAAATTTTCACCAGATGTTAGTAACAACCCAAGTAATCCATACATACTCGACGGATCCGAATTAGAATACGTGGACACCTACAAATACCTAGGCATCTGGTTAGACTATAAACTCAACTTCCAGACTCACATCAACCATCTCCAATCCAAAATTAAATCCAGAATTGGCTTCCTATTTCGCAACAAAGCCTCCTTCACTCATGCTGCCAAACATGCCCTTGTAAAACTGACTATCCTACCGATCCTTGATTTCGGCGATGTCATTTACAAACTAGCCTCCAACACTCTACTTAGCAAATTGGATGTAGTCTATCACAGTGCCATCCGTTTTGTCACCAAAGCCCCATACACTACCCACCACTGCGACCTGTATGCTCTCGTTGGCTGGCCTTCATGATATATTCGTCGCCAAACCCACTGGCTCCAGGTCATCTACAAGTCTTTGTTAGGTAAATCCCCGCCCTATCTCAGCTCACTGGTCACTATAGCAACACCCACCCGTAGCATGCGCTCCAGCAGGTATATCTCACTGGTCACCCCCAAAGCCAACACCTCCTTTGGCCGCCATTCCTTCCAGTTCGCTGCTGCCAATGACTGGAACGAATTGCAAAAATCATTGAAGCTAGAGGTTCCTATCTCCCTCAATAACTTTAAGCATCAGTTGTCAAAGCTGCTTATCGATCACTGCACCTGTATATAGCCCTTCTGTAAATAGCCCACACTACTACCTCATCCCCATATTTATTTGTGTTTATGCTACTAATCTTGCACTCCAGTATCTCTATTTGCACATCATAATTTGCACATCCTTCATTCCTGTGTTAATGATGATAATTCTGTAATTTATTTCACCACTATAGTCTATTTATTGTCCTACCTCCTAACCTTACTGCATTTTTGCACTACATTTTGCACGCTGTATATAGATTTTCTATTGTGTTTTTGACTGTTTGTTTAATGTGTAACTCTGTGTTTTTTGTCGCACTGCTTTGCTTTGTCTTGGCCAGGTCGCAGTTGCAAATGAGAACTTGTTCTCAACTGACCTACCTGGTTAAATAAAGGTGAAATAAAACATACAAAGAAACCAAAACAAATATGTTCAGAAATTAAGTTATGTGTAATAATGTGAAATGACACAGGGAAAAAGTATTGAACACACTTACTGATATTTATTTAATACTTTGTACAAAAGCCTTTGTTGGTAATGACAGCTTCAAGACGCCTCCTGTATGGAGAAACTAGTCGCATGCATTGCTCTGGTGTGATTTTGGCCCATTCTTCCACACAAACAGTCTTCAAATCTTGAAGGTTCCGTGGGCCTCTTCTATGAATCTTGATCTTCAGTTCTTTCCATAGATTTTCAATGGGATTTAAGTCAGGTGATTGGCTGGGCCATTCTAGCAGCTTTATTTTCATTCTTTGAAACCAATTGAGAGTTTCCTTGGCTGTGTGTTTGGGATCATTGTCTTGCTGATATGTCCACCCTCGTTTCATCTTCATCATCCTGGTAGATGGCAGGAGATTTTTGTCAAGAATGTCTCTGTAAATTTGCCCACTCATTCTTCCTTCAATTATGCGAAGTTTGCCAGTACCATTTGCTGAAAAGCAGCCCCACACCATGATGTTCCCACCTCCAAACTTCACTGTTGGTATGGTGTTTTTAGGGTGATGTGCAGTGCCATTTCTCCTCCAAACATGGTGTATTATGACATCCAAACAGTTCAATTTTGCTCTCATCTGACCACACTATATTCTCCCAGTATTTCACTGGCTTTTCCAAATGTTGTGCAGGAAACTTTAAACGAGCTTCAACATGCTTTTTTTTCAGCAATGGAGTCTTGCGTGGTGAGCGTGCATACAGTCCATGGCGGTGGAGTGCATTACTTACTGTTTTCTTTGAGACAACAGTACCTGCTAATTGCAGGTGTTTTTGAGGCTCTCCACAAGTGGTCCTTGGCTCTTGGACAATTCTTCTGATTATTCTTTTCACTCCTCTGTCAGAAATCTTGCGAGGAGCACCTGGTCGAGGCAAATTTATGGTGAAATGATTGTCTTTCCACTTCCGTATTATGGTCCCAACAGTGCTCACTGGAACATTCAGAAGCTTAGAAATGCGCCTATAACCAATGCCATCATTATGTTTTGCAACAATTAGGTTGTGAAGGTCTTGAGACAGCTCTTTGCTTTTACCCATCATGAGATGTGTCTTGTGTGACACCTTGGCAATGAGACCTTTTTGTAGGCCATCAGTTGGGACTGAACCAGCTGATATTAATTTGCACTGACGGGGCTGGATTGCTTTTTAATTACTGATAGTTTTCAGCTGTTGTCTTGGCTTTACATGCCTTTTTGCACCTCCCTTTCTTCATGTGTTCAATACTTTTCCCCTGTGTCATTTCACATTATTACACATAACTTAATTTCTGAACTTATTTGTTTTGGTTTCATGTCAATAGCACCTTTGGAAATATATTTACTGAGAAAAATGGTGACGTGTTCAATACTTATTTCACCCACTGTATATATACAGTGGGGAGAACAAGTATTTGATACACTGCTGATTTTGCAGGTTTTCCCACTTACAAAGCATGTAGAAGTATGTAATTTTTATCATAGGTACTCTTCAACTGTGAGTGACGGAATCTAAAACAAAAATCCAGAAAATCACATTGTATGATTTTTAAGTAATTAATTTGCATTTTATTGCATGACATAAGTATTTGATACATCAGAAAAGCAGAACTTAATATTTGGTAGAGAAATCTTTGTTTGCAATTACAGAGATCATACGTTTCCTGTAGTTCTTGACCAGGTTTGCACACACTGCAGCAGGGATTTTGGCCCACTCCTCCATCCAGATCCTTCAGGTTTCGGGGCTGTCGCTGGGCAATACGGACTTTCAGCTCCCTCCAAAGATTTTCTATTGGGTTCAGGTCTGGAGACTGGCTAGGCCACTCCAGGACCTTGAGATGCTTCTTACGGAGCCACTCCTTAGTTGCCCTGGCTGTGTGTTTCGGGTCATTGTCATGCTGGAAGACCCAGCCACGACCCATCTCAATGCTCTTACTGAGGGAAGGAGGTTGTTGGCCAAGATCTCGCGACACATGGCCCCATCCATCCTCCCCTCAATACGGTGCAGTCGTCCCGTCCCCTTTGCAGAAAAGCATCCCCAAAGAATGATGTTTCCACCTCCATGCTTCACGGTTGGGATGGTGTTCTTGGGGTTGTACTCATCCTTCTTCTTCCTCCAAACACGGCGAGTGGAGTTTAGACCAAAAAGCTCTATTTTTGTCTCATCAGACCACATGACCTTCTCCCATTCCTCCTCTGGATCATCCAGATGGTCATTGGCAAACCTCAGACGGGCCTGGACATGCGCTGGCTTGAGCAGGGGGACCTTGCGTGCGCTGCAGGATTTTAAATCATGACGGCACAGTGTGTTACTAATGGTTTTCTTTGAGACTGTGGTCCCAGCTCTCTTCAGGTCATTGACCAGGTCCTGCCGTGTAGTTTTGGGCTGATCCCTCACCTTCCTCATGATCATTGATGCCCCACGAGGTGAGATCTTGCATGGTGCCCCAGACCAAGGGAGATTGACCGTCATCTTGAACTTCTTCCATTTTCTAATAATTGCGCCAACAGTTGGTGCCTTCTCACCAAGCTGCTTGCCTATTGTCCTGTAGCCCATCCCAGCCTTGTGCAGGTCTACAATTGTATCCCTGATGTCCTTACACAGCTGTTTGATTGAGTGTGTGGAGTCCGTTTGATTGAGTGTGTGGACAGGTGTCTTTTATACAGGTAACGACTTCAAACAGGTGCAGTTAATACAGGTAATGAGTGGAGAACAGGAGGGCTTCTTAAAGAAAAACGAACAGGTCTGTGAGAGCCGGAATTCTTACTGGTTGGTAGGTGATCAAATACTTATGTCATGCAATAAAATGCAAATTAATTATTTAAAAATCATACAATGTGATTTTCTGGATTTTTGTTTTAGATTCCGTCTCTCACAGTTGAAGTGTACCTATGATAAAAATTACAGACTTCTACATGCTTTGTAAGTGGGAAAACCTGCAAAATCGGCAGTGTATCAAATACTTGTTCTCCCCACTGTATATATATATATATATTTTATTTGTTTGCATATTTTGTTTATTTGTTTCCAATCACCGCACTTCTACCGCATAAATGGTTCAATCAAGCAACACGTCAACAAATGTTTTCCCTCGTCATTCTCATTTTCGTGACAAAATGGACAAAGTCATTGCGAATTGACGCAGCAAAATCAAGCATTTTAGCCAGCAATGATCACAAAAAAAAACTCTACGAAATCCTGTAGGGACTGACATCTCCCACACTCTAACCCTACCTTGGTCATGACATAGACTGCACACATGAGGAGCTGGTCTAGGTGTCGATCCATCATGAGTTCTGTGCATTGCACCAGAGAGTACTCGAAGCACGTCCAGATCTTCCTTCTCAGCTCACTAGAGATGTCCAGCTTGGCACACAAGTCTCTCAGACGCACACTGGCCATGTGGTACACCTGTTGGTGGTACAGAGCAGGCACAAAAGAGTACCAGGGTTTAAGTCTTTAAACTCAAGAGAAAATCCATAATTGATGGTACGAAATGCTACAGTTGTGGGGTTCTTAAAGTTAGGGTTGAAACTGGCCACACTTGGGCACAGAGGGCAGGAACAGAATACTAGTATAGATTTAAACTCAGAAATATAAACGCAACATGCAACAATTTCAAAGATTTTACTGAGTTACAGTTCATATAAGGAAATCAGTCAATTGAAAAATTAATTAGGCCCTAATCTCTGGATTTCACATGACTGGGCAGGGGTGCAGCCATGGGTGGGCATACACCCACCCACTTGTGAGCCAGGCCCACCCACTGGGGAGCCAGGCCCAGCCTTTATTACAGATATAAATACTCCTTAGTTTCATCAGTTGTCGACGATCCCGCAGGGGAAGAAGCCGGACGTGGAGGTCCTGGGTTGGAGTGGTTACATGTGGTCTGCGGTTGTGAGGCTGGTTGGACGTACTGCCAAATTCTCACTACCAATTTCTCTAAAACAACGTTGGAGGCGGCGGCTTATGATAGAGAAATTAACATTACATTTCCAACAGCTCTGTTGGACATTCCTGCAGTCAGCATGTCAATTGCCCACTCCTTCAAAACTTCAGACACTTGTGTTGCACATTTTACAGTGGCCCCCAGCACAAGGTGCACATGTGTAATGATCATGCTGTTTAATCAGCTTCTTGATATGCCACACCTGTCAGGTGGATAGAAATTCCCGCTAACAGGAATGTAAACAAATTTGTGCACAAAACTTGATAGAAATAAGCTTTTTGTGCATATGGACAATTTCTATGATCTTTTATTTCAGCTC
This sequence comes from Thymallus thymallus, assembly GCA_023634145.1. Lineage (NCBI taxonomy): Eukaryota > Metazoa > Chordata > Actinopteri > Salmoniformes > Salmonidae > Thymallus > Thymallus thymallus. Next base: position 29,738,201 of record CM042414.1, read on the forward strand.
ATGAAACATGGGACCAACTTTACATGTTGCTTTTATATTTTTGTTCAATATACTTTCTCCATGTCCAAAAGATGAGATGAGTTAGATTTGTAACGTGCCTGAACTATCCCTTTAAATTCAGTGACAGATGGAGATGATGTTTGTGTTCCCTTACCTTGCGGAAGAACAGCGAGAGGGAACCCTTTTTCTGAGGCTTGTTATTGGACGGGCACTGGGCTGCCAGCTTCTTGATTGGTTTACTGCTGGCGGGACTGCCCTGGGGGGCAGGACTGTTCAGGGTGGTGGTGGTCTGTGGTTGGCTGGTCAAAGTGCCAGTCAGGGACTGGGCAGACAGGGGCTGGAGCATGGCCGTGCCTTGTCCCGTCACACTCACCTGGACAGGGATGAAGGTGATGCCTCCGTTCTCATTGGCTATTCCTGCAGAGGTCAGAGGGCAAGAGATTGCTCATTAATAACACTGTATGCAATCATTTTATATGATTCATCATAGTGTAGCAACCTGCATCTGAGTCAGAACTATACAATGCATATAGGAGTCACATACAGTATAATTTGGCAGTAGTGGCAATGGTGTACAAAAAAAACTAATGTCATACTGTACAGTAATTAATCTGCAAACGTCACCTTGCACAGGTATGGTGACAGTCTGTCCGTTGTTAGCTGTAACCGTGGCCGTTGCCATAGTGACCACTGTCTGTCCGGCTGGGATGGTGGTGGTGACAATGGCCTGGGAGGTCCTGACGGTGGTGGTAGTGGTGGTGGTTGTGGTGGTGGAGGGGTCCGGGGGGGTGTTGAAGGAAGCGTCCACAAACAGACGTCTCCTGGTCGAGCCCGAGGGGGGGGAGCTGTAGCGGTCCAACAGGGTGGTGGGAGAGGGAGAAACACCTGGGGAGGGAGGCGGGGGGGGTGGAGGAAACCAAATGATTACAAACCATTGACTGACTGACTATTTGAATGAGGTATTACACAACTGACAGACAAATTGACTGCCTGACTGAATGACTGGCTGACTAGCTAACAAGCTAAATGACTAACCTTTCCCACCACTGTTGGTGCTTAGGTCAGTGCCATGGTTGTTGGGGGTGAGAGGGGCGCTGACAGCACTGATTCCTCCGTCCCCATCCTCCAAGTGCTGCGGTGGCATTACCTGAACATCAATGAGAAAGATTGTTATTTTGTCCTGATTTCAGTCCAGTCCATCTTTTTCAAGACATTGAATCCAGAGTTACTTTCGGGTCACATGATTCAGCATGTGTGTGAGAAGTGAAACCTGGCACCATTTTCCTAGCTGTGCATGTGAGGGGTAGGGTGGGGATAAGGAGGGGTGCTGTGGATGTCCTACCTCCTGGCAGGCTGGTGGCTGGTTCTTGGCCCCCCTGACGCTGTCCCACAGCGGGGATCCCCCCCTCCAGGCCAGACTCTCCAGGACCTGTTCCTCCACCTGGTTCAGATGCTTCACCACCTCCCTGAACAAGCCCTGCTCCGCCCGTACCAGCACCTCAATCACCTGAGTTACATGACACAGATATGCATGAATGCACGCACAGAAGCACGCATGCACAAACGCACACAGACAAAAGGTTAGAAAGTGACGTACTGTCTCGTCACATACACTCATGACTAACACACACTCATGACTAGGACAATCACACATTAAAACACATAATACAGGCATAAGTACAAGCATGTACCTTGTAGAAGTGGTATGCCGGGAGCTGGAAGATGTGTATGACTCGTGGGAAGTCCCCTGGGGGTCGGTAGGAGAAGATGACAATCTCCAGACAGCAGGCCAGCAGAGAGCGCTGGAACATATCCTGCTCCAGAATACCCTATGGACACACAACGGAACAAAGGGTTTATTTCTCATCCACCATAGAGAACAAATGCTTTTCCATATTTTACAAGCAAGGCAGGCAGAGATGAGTGTCAAACGTGTCATAACATATAATATCTCAACATACAGCCCAATTTAAACGTATACTGTGTACAAAACATCCTAATATTGAGTTGCACCCGGTTTTGCCCTCAGAACAGCCTCAATTCGTCTGGGCATGGACTCTACAAGGTGTTGAAATCATTCCACAGGGATGCTGGCCCATGTTGACTCCAATGCTTCCCAAAGTTGTGTCAAGTTAGCTGGTTGTCCTTTGGGTGGTGAACCATTCTTGATGCACACGGGAAACTTGAGCGTGAAAAACCCAGTGGCGTTGCAGTTCTTGACTGAAACCGGTGAGGCTGACACCTACTACTATATCCTGACACCTAGGGCACTTCAATCTTTTGTCTTGCTCATTCACCCTCTGACATACACAATCCATGTCTCAATTGTCTCAAGGCTTAAAAATCCTTCTTTAACCTGTCTCCTCCCCTTCATCTATTCTGATTGAAGTGGATTTAGCAGGTGACATCAATAAGGGATCATAGCATTCCCCTGGATTCACCTGGTCAGTCTGTCATGGAAAGAGCTAATGTTTTGTACACTGAGTGTATACAGTATGTGAACTGAAAATACAAGAGAGTAACTTGGACCTTTGCATAAATCATGCTTTCACGTCAATGGGAAATTTGTGTGAAATTTCTAGTTATCTACAGGAAACTGAGCTAAGCTAGCAGGGCAGCGCAGGGTAAGTGAGACTCACAGAGAGGTCCGTGTCGCCCAGTCTCTCCTTCTCCTGGTCAATAACGGCCTCCAGGGTTTTATAGTAGAGCGCCTCCGCCAAGCGGAAGTACTTCACTGCAATGTCTTTCCCAAGTCCTGCGTTCTCCTCCCCGTTGCCCTCAAAGTGCTGACAAAAGAGCTGGCACATGTCCTTCAGCCTAGTGGAGATGGCCTCACTGGGGTCTCTGGTACATGCTCTGAAACAAGACAGACACAGTTACTGATACACCACCTTCCATACTCATACACCAAAACTGATATAACACCCTTCATGGCTCAAATACTAACAACCTGAAATGAAAATGGACAACTTCACACTTCAGTGTGGTAACAATATAAGAATGGGTAAATATTTGACAAAGTAACTATCCAAGACATAAAACACTAAATAATAACATTCTGTATGTGGTTCACTCACACACACAGAATGTGGAATCTGATTGGCCACCCAAGTGGCCCCCCAGAAATGTTGAGATCTGTTGTCTCTGAATATATTGATAATTTTGACCAAGACGCGCACCTACAGCAAGACCGCAGAAAGCATACAGTACGAGCAGGACAAACAGCGCCCCTCTCTCTTTGTATGTGTAGCCCATGTATCTGAAAAGAGTATGACATGTCACATTAACACATCAGATTCATGGGCTACAGATACTAAGATAGAGGGGCGCTGTTTGCTTCGATCGGATGCTTTCTCTGTTGAATTAGATTCAGCCTCTTGCAAATTGAAGGAAAATGATGAAACATGGATAGACACAAATGAGACATCACATTATAAGTTTGTTTCTTTTTTTATTGTAAAATAATAAAAAGAATACTTGGCATCCATGAATACACGCCACTTTGTAGGCTGAACGTCATTACACTTATGGTGTTTGTAATAGATTTTTTCCATTCAAATGGCGTGTGCACAGCGAGGATGCTAGACTTAATTTGGAGTAGATGAACGTGCGCAGGTAACCTACTTAACCTACATTTTGAAGTGATTTGTTTGACAATCAGATAAAAACATCATGACTGGTTGTGTTCATTTAAAGGTAATACATTTATGAAGCCCATAAAAAAAGTGCACACATAGGAAGTCCCACTAAAAAAATAGACCCCCCCCCCGAATGTCACAGTATAATTTGCACTTTGGATGCCACTTTCAAGTGAATTTACTACTGTATGCTAATACCCTTATATAAAATCCTGACCTTGAATGCAAACACTGAAACAAGACCTTTGGTTTAATTGATTTATGGAACAGGGAAATGTACCAAACCTAAGCTGAAGCAAAAAATCAACCTGTTTTGGCCCACCTTAACTGGGTCCGTGTCCCACCTTGGCCACCCCATTCAAAATGTTATTATTATTATTTATTTTTTATTTAACCTTTACTTAACTAGGCAAGTCAGTAAAGAACAAATTCTTATTTACAATGACGGCCTACACTGGCCAAACTCGGACGATGCTGGGCCAATTGTGTGCCGCCCTATGGGACTCCCAATCACGGCCGGTTGTGATACTGCCTGGAATTGAACCAAGGGGTCTGTAGTGGCGCCTGTAGCAGTGAGATGCAGTGCCTTAGACCACTGCGCCACTTGGGAGTCGAGGCCACCCTATTCAAAATGTTCTGGGCCACTGGTGTAGTTGTGTACAGCATAGAATATATTTTATTATTTGTATTGTGTGCAATACCTCAGTAAATCTGTGAGTCTGCCACTGGGGCGGTGTTTGAGTCCTGTGAGCAGGCTGTGGAGTCGGCCAACACTCTGCATGGCTGTAGAGACCGGCGTGCCCAGACAGTTGTCCTGGACATACTTAATACCTGTCAGGGGAGTAGACACCTTCAAGGCTGAGGCCTACAGGACACACACAGGAGACATAACACAGGGATTACTGTACATATGCATTGAATTCAGACTCAAAGACGCAAGACATGTATGTGTGCTTGTATGTTACAGTAATCATAATAACAGCAGCACATTTCATACATAACAAGCAATAATGTATAATAATAGTATAATAATGTGTGTGTGTATGTGTGCATGTGTGTGTGCGTCTTACAGATAGACTGCCGTAGAGTCTGTATGCGGAGGCGTCCTGGTTCTTTACTCCCTCACAGAGACAGGGGCCTGGTGTGCCGATGTCTTCGTTGGCCCCCTCTCCCAGGAAGATCCTCTCATCCAGACCCCCTGTGGCTAGAACATGCTCCTCGTACACACGCCCCATGGACGCACTAGACACACACAAATACACTGAGTATACCGAACATTGGGAACACCTTCCTAATATTGAGTTGCACCCCCCTTTTGCCCTCAGAACAGCCTCAATTCGTCGGAGCATGGACTCTACAGGATGTCGAAAGCGTTCCACAGGGATGCTGGCCCACGTTGACACAATTGTGTCAAGTTGGCTGGATGTCCTTTGGGTGGTGGACCATTCATGAGACACACAAGAAACTGTTGTGTGTGAAAAACCATCAGCATTGCAGTTCTGATGCGCCTGGCACTTACTACCATACCCCGTTCAAGGGCACTTAAATATTTTGTCTTGCCGATACACACTGTGAATGGCACACATAAACAATCCATGTCTCAATTGTCTCAAGGCTTAAAAATCCTTATTTAACCTGTCTACTCCCCTTCATCTAGTGGATTTAACAAGCGACATCAATAAGGGATCATAGCTTTCACCTGGATTCACCTCATCAGTCTATGTCATGGAAAGAGAATAATGTTTTGTACACTAAGTGTATATAAACGTTGAATATCACTCAAAAGATTATCAATATCTGCTCTGTGCAGAGAGACAAGATAAGGATTGACACTTACAAACTGTCTCCAAAATTCATAGGATCGAAGAAGCCAGTCAAGCTATCTTCTTTTCCCTTGAGAATCTGTTGATAACACAGAATATCCATGATGAGACAAGGCAGACAAGTAGACTGTGTAGGACTAAGGTGTGTGTGTGTGTGTGTGTGTGTGTGTGTTTGTGCCTAACCTTCTTATGGAAGAGCCTCTTGATGAAGGGTTTCCAGAAGTGTTCCTTGACCCCCTTTGCTTCCAGCACCAGGCCATCATGTAGTTCACACAGCTGTGCTATGAAGCAATAGGGCCCTGCAGTGGGCTTGTAGTCCTTACTGCTGAAGTCCTCAGGAAGGCCTGTGGATCAGAGGAGACATAGCATCACTTGCATCTAATGCAGGAAGCTAAGGTATTACAGTAACTATGCATATTCGTATATAGAAAAGGACCATACAGATTGAACATACTTTACGTACAGATCATCTGAGTAACCACACATGTATGCATGCATGCCTGCACACACGTACACATGCACAGATACTAGCTGGATACTATCAATGTTGTTATCTATAGGAAGATAGGGAGGGTATATACAGTGAGTTCTGAAATTATTTACACATTTTGATACGTTACAGCCTTATTCTTATATTATTTATGTTGTATTGTGTGTAGATTGATGAGGAAAAAATGTATTTAATCTATTTTAGAATAAGGCTGTAACGTAACAAAATGTGGAAAAAGTCAAGGGGTATGAATACTTTCCGAATGTACCTTATGCATAGAGGGTGTGGGGAGAGATATGGGAGATAGGGAGGTGATATAGATCTCAGGGAGATACAGTAAGGAGGGGATATAGACCTCAGGGAGATACAGTAAGGAGGGGATACGGGCCTTGGCCGGGAGGTCACCTTTGAAGTTGGGGTTGAGCAGCTCTTTCCTGGTGTTACAAAGCAGAGCGTTGGAGAAAACCAGGTCCAGAGCACACAGCAGCAGGTGGTATGAGTTCACCAGGTCATCACTGATCATAGGGAAGTTTCCTGGCAGGGGAGGGAGAGAGAAGAGACATTTAAATAACCATAATAATAATAATAATAATAATAATAATAATAAGTAGGGTTTTATAGTGACACAAAGATAGTTTGACACAATGATCTGGCCATACCAATAAAGCTTGTTGAATTGAATTTATCTGAAAGATAGAGATGTCTCGTGTTGACTGCAGAGTAGTGCTGGTAGCCTCAAACCTTGATTGTAATTATTTCAACTACGTCGATAGAACAATGGATTTCACAGTATAGTATACTTACCAAAGTCACCTTTCACCTAATTCAACTAACAAACACTAGTCAAATCGAAAGAAAGTCAGTTTAGTATGTGTGAGTACACTCTTAGAAAAAAGGGTTTCAAAAGGGTTCCAGGCAGAAACCTTTTTGGTTCAGGTATAACTATTTTGGGTTCCATGTAGAACCCTCTGGGGAAAGGGTTCTACATGGAACACAATAGGGTTCTACCTGGAACCAAAAGGGTTTTACCTTGAACCAAAAATAGTTATTCAAAGGGTTCTCCTATGGGGACAGCCGAAAGAACCCTTTTTTCTAAGAGTGTAGAGTCTAGTGAGTGTGCATAGAGCCAGTGCAAGGGAGTCAGTGTAAAACAAGATAAATAAATAAATAAGTAATAAAGTGGGTCAATGTAAATAGTCTGGGTAGTTATGTGATTAACTGTTCAGCAGTCTTATGGCTTGGGGGTAGAAGCTGTTCAGGTGCCTTTTGGTCACAGACTTGGTGCTCCGGTACAGCTTGACGTGTGGTAGCAGAAGGAACCGTCTATAACTTGGGTGGCTTTGACAATAGAGGTCATTGATGGCAGGGAGTTCGGCCCCAGTGGTGTACTGGGCCGTACGCATTACCCTCTGTAGCAAGTTGCGGTCAGATGCCAAGGAGTTGAAAAAAACCAAGCAGTGACGTGCCAGTCAAGATGCTCTCATTGGTGCAGCTGTAGAACTTTGAGGATCTGAGGGCCCATGCCAAATTTTTTCAGCCATTTGAGGGGGAAGAGGCGTTGTCATGCCTCTTCACGACTGTGTTGGTGTGTTTGGACCATGATAAGTCCATAGTGATGTGGACAACCAAGGAACTTGAAGAACTCGACCCGCTCTACTACAGCCCTGTCGATGTGAATGGGGGCGTGTTCATCCCTACGTTTCCTGTAGTCCACAATAAGCTCTTTTGTCTTGCCCACGTTGAGGGACAAGTTGTTGTCCTGGCACCACACTGCCAGGTCTCTGACCTCCTCTCTATAGGCTGTCTCATCCTTGTCGGTGATCAGGCCTACCACCACTGTGTCGTTGGCAAACTTAATGATGGTGTTGGGAGTTGTACGCGGCCACGCAGTCGTGGGTGAACAGGGAGCACAGAGCGGGACTGAGCACGCACCTCTAAAGATCTTTGTGTGTGTGTTTGAGCGTGCGTGTCTGTGAGTTCTTATTAAAGATTAAGGAGATATAAAAATAACACATCAACTTGCCCTGGCCTTCGGTCTCTGTTCTCCTGCTGATGCCAACAACTCAGGGCAGGCCTTGGCGTGCCCAGTCTAGAGTAGCTAGCCCTTGTCACTTATACTTTGTGAGTAACCAAGTAGTGATCACTTCATACAGCCTTCAAACTAGCCTTTTCCCAGTACTCCACTGAGCCCTAGTACTTTCTCTCTGTCCTCCCCTCTTTTTCTGTCTTTAGCCATGAACAAAACAGAAGTACTCACCTTTAGCGTGGACAAACAGAATCCAGCAGAAGTTGAAGACTTCAGCAACGGTGGAGGGATGGCGTCTAAATAAGAATAAGTCAGTGGTCAGTCTAGTCAAGCAGACTGACCGCTGTGCTCAGAGATATTGCGATCTGGCTGGCACCAGGAAATAAACAATTAAATTTTTACATTTTAGCAAATTATCTTATCCAGAGCAACTTACAGTAGTGAGTGCACACAACTACTTGGCTTTGTTCAAGAGCGTCAAACTACTGTAGTAAAATAGTGAGGGTGTCAGAACTTTATAGCGAGCTACAGTATCAACAACTAACTCACCTCTGTTTGCGGCTCCTGTGGACTCTGGGTGGGTCGTCAGAGGGCGCCTTAAAGATGGCTTTGAATATGGGGATGTATTTCTTGAAGATTACGGCGGAAATTGTGAAATTCCTCTCCAGCTTCTCCGTGCTCTGGCGAAAGTCTTGGGGGAGACTTGCCATGTCCTGCCATTTCTTCATCTTGTTAAAAAACTCAATGAGGCTGCAATCAGAAAAATAACAACTGTTTGAGAAATGCCAGTATTTTTCAGTTCAATAAAATATATATTACATAGGACAGTTATGTGGTTAGTAGATGTGTGGTTCCTTGTTCAGCATTACTTAACATTATTACATAATTTATTACACAAAGAACCAGGTTGGAATCAGAATCCAAGAACTAAGCAAGAAACCACATTGACTGTTATGCAAATCTATGGAGGACTTTGTGTGAAAGTCCTTTAGTAAGTTACGTATGAAGTGGGGCACATTTAAGGCTAGTTTCCTGGACACAGATTAAGCATAGTCCTAGACTAAGAGGCCCGTTCAATGTGTAATCTCCATTGAACATGCTTTATTAGTCTAGGATTAGGCTTAATCTTTGTCCGGGAAACCGGACCATAGGGATGAGTGCTTGGGCATTTATACCTTTGTTCTGAACAGCTGAGGATTCTGGTCAGAGAGACATAGTTTCCCTCTGCGGTGCCCTTACCCACCGTTGGTACAGCTGTCCTGCAGGCCACATAGAGAGCACAGGCTAACCAGTGTAGCTCACTGCCCTGTAAGAAAGGGGGATGGAGACAAAGAGAGAGAGTGGGAGAGAGAGAGAGTTACCTTTTCTGTCCCAGGCTAGTGGTCTCTTCTGTTATCCATATTCCTCATTTTCTGCCAAACAACTCCAAATAAACCATACACAGATACAGCAGTTGGCTATCCCTTATGGGGAAAGGTTTGTGAATAAGGCATATGCACAATGCAGACTTTATTGTAACAACCATGATATCTATAATTATACGATACGTTAAAATATCAAGTAAGTTGGATCATTCAGTGTTATGACCAAAGAACAGTGCCCACTTTTCCAGACCAGGGGTTGCCAACTTAGGGGGTGCGCCCCCCATATGGGGCGGCAACATTTTGTTGGGCTGTGCGGGACCTTCCTTGATGTAAGGAGTCATTTATTCTTTATTTTTTAACAATTTGCGATTGTTTTTATACCGATCTAAAAACGATTAATACATCTGCGATGCTTTAAGCTAGAAACAAGGGGTAAAATGCCAGAGGAAGACTAATGCACGTGGGAATATATTTGTCTCTATGACACTCAGAAGCTGAGCTACGACCTTCTAAAGTCGAGGATCAAAGAAATGGGACTTTGGTTGGGAAGTAATCTTATACAATGTGTGACTCTGTCGCTATCAATTGATCTAATCACTTTCTGTAAAAGAGAAAATGTATCATTAAATAGAGGGTTCATATAAATTATCTTAATAAAACATATTTGGTAGGGGAATAACATTTGGAGGAATTGGGTTTAGAGTTTATGTTCAGTATGCATTATTATTATTATCATTAAATAGCCTAGATGTCATGATGTCTTATTAAATTATGTAGAATTGCAGGAAATGAGCTTCAAAAACAACATTTTCCTAGGTCCCTAAAATGAAACAAAATCAAGCTGGTGGTGTATTTAATATAGGCTATCTCAATAAACAAAAATGTTTTGTGACATTTTTCAAATGTGAAAAAGGGGGCCCTGGGGATAAACGTTTGGGAACCCCTGACCCTAGTTAACCTTGTCCTATTCTAAACCCTGAGATTGGTCCGCCTCCAAACCTGACTCAGGCCGGTAAACTCCTCCCCTTTCCACAGAAGAATATCACAAATAATTGCAGTTTTATTTAAAATATTAATGTAAAACTACAAACGTAATACAAGCTGCGTCTTTAAATATAAAATGAGACGACTTAAAATGTCGGTCATGAAAGGTAGAGGCAATGCTATTCTGCAAGTGAAGCCTGCGGTAAACCGGTTGCCAAAATGGCTACATGTATATTACTGTACAATATACAATGCAAAACATATTTACCTCTAATGTGTAATTTTTGCTTATGTTTTCGTAGCTCTTCCATGCTTCGTTGCTCGCCTCCTCATCCATATTCAAAGCTCGACAGAGATCTTCAAACCCCTGCCTTGTTTTCGGCAAAAAGTCTTCCTCCTCGTTCATTTTGACTGTTCCAAAAGGTACAAGGCAAATAGATTCGGGTCCAAATAACAATGCAGTTGCAAAGCAGAGTCGACTAAAGCGCGGTTTGTTACAAAGTACATGTAAACAATGTTACAATTCCTATTGTGCGATCCGATATACAGTGTAGCCATTTAAATGTCCTTTGAGTGACAGCTACTATCGTGCGTAGCAGATTACGTAAAATACTTGCGTAGAGTACATGAGCGATGGAAAACGTGACATTATGGACGGTATTTGCTTGGTGAATACAATATCAAGGGTACTGGGGGTTTCCGCCCACAAAAAATGCGTTCCCAACCTTTAATGGATGAATACCAGTCTTTCAATAAAATGACACTTCCGCCTGATTATATCATTCATACCAGTTTTTTTTTGTTCGATGTTTTTATCATTCAACAACGTAAACTAAAGCTTACGTAAAATCACTGGCGATTTTAGCATGTAAATCTTGGTGGGGAAGAAATATATATATATTTGTAGATGCATGCCATCAAAGCCACTAAACAATACATTAATTGCACTATAACGGTGACACACGGTGCCCACAAACTGTTAGGTCCTACATAAAGCTGTCCCAACAGCAGTCCCAACACCTTACCACTGCTACACCTGGCTATCAGCTGAGCCTTGTCTGGCAGCGAAACAGTTCATTCAGCCTCATTTACTGCCTTTATTAAAAACATAGCTGATATGGCTGACTTGCTTAAACAAATGTAGTTTCTACTGACAATTGAGATGTACAAACTATGGCATAAGGGGACAACGAGCGGATAAGAGGCAATCCGTAATTTCAATTGAGACATTGAGCGAGTTAGGACGGACATAGTCAATATAACTATTTGTTCAGCACTTTCGAAATGTACAGCGACAGAATTCAGAACATGGGCTGTTCTTACAGTATTCTCCCTGTACACCAAGTCAGAACCATAAATAAAGGGGGCATATAAGCAGACAATGAAAGCGCTTACAATATTTGATGATTACATATCTCTAAAACAGCCTATAGGCTACATGTGCACCACCAAGTCAGAACAGTAGGCTAAGTTATGAGGGGGAAAGGGACCAAATTATTAGGGTGAGGCACATGGGCTACTAACAGCTTACTACACAACATACACTTAGTATTAGTTTCTTAGCTACAGTATGCATATCTCCCTGGCATATTACATAATTTATGCAGCAGCATACAATACATTTTTGGACTCACCTGGTTGTGCTGTGCTCACTTGAACAGGATGGTGGTGCGGCGGTCCTTCGTGGGCAAATTCTGTCATCAAACTTTGTCATCAAAGTCTGGCATTCTCTGGATTTATGGTGCTTTCAAGACAACTGTGAATTTGGATAAAACAATGTCGAATCATGATGTCAGTGATCTTCAGGTTGGAGCTCTAGAAAGAGGCCTGAGTTCCCGACTTCCCAGTCGAATGTGCGATTTCCAACTTGTTGTGTAATGTTTATGTCCAATGAGCACAGATACACTTTATCTAGAATTTCTCTTCATATGACAAGTATTAAAAAGGATTTGCCAGGAGACTGTCGACTTGATTCATAATGACTATTAAGGGGGCTAGGGTCAGTCTGTTATATCTGGTGTTATTCTCCTCTCTTATCCGGTGTCCTGTGTGAATTTAAATATACTCCCACTAATTCTCTCTCTCCCTCCCCTCCCAGAGGACCTGAGATCATGTTTTGCATGAAAACCTCCCAATTCTTCTGCCCAATAAAGCAGATTGGGTGTTACTTTGAAGCAACTACCACCACATGCCAGTCAACACATTGTACCAACTATGTTGTAACAACACGCAGCTAGGCAGATTTAAATAGTACGATGTAAAAAGAGAATGAATCCTCTTGTAGATATAGTATGTTTATTTTGTTGCACAGCATTGCTCCTTGTTGAAAAACATGCCACTGAACACAGGACTGCCTAGATTAGATAAAAAAAAGGCATATGTATTTAAATTTGTATTTAACTAGGCAAGTCAGTTAAGAATAAATTCTTATTTACAATGACGGCCTACCAGGGAACAACTGCCTTGTTCAGGGGCAGAATGACAGATAATTTACCTTGTGAGAATTTCACTTATAAGACTATGATCCTCTTTTCAAAGAGCTTTATAACACACAAATTAGTGGACACCCAATTGCCTTGACCTCTGTGGCAGATATTTTATATGTCACAGGAAATTAAGCACTTGTTATCAGAGCTAGTGAACCCTGCAATATTAAATCCTGCCAAATATTTTTTACATGTCAAAAGGATGTTTGAAATAGAGGTTGTTCTGGCAATCATTAAAACAAAAAAAATGAAGGATAGGAATTAATACAAAAAAATATGGAAACTATTACTCTAACAGAGGTAAAAAAATAAGATATTTCTATGCTTTGGACATTCTATAACTCTACTGAACACCCTCATTTCAGATATAAACATGATCCAAAATATGTTGAGGTAATGTTTTCACAGTTCGTACATTAGTCCTGGTTTGTGCTAATTATCCAATAATAACCAGAGACAATGTCACAAGGCCCTATAAAACAGTTTTTTTACTAATACAATTTCACACATCACGACATTGACATGGAGTGCCATACTGCCTCAAAATTATCCCTTTCGACTATAAAAATATATAAATAAAATATATTACCTAAATACAGTACAATAAGCAAATGACTAATTTACATACGTAACAGTATCAGAACATAGAAAAATGTATCCATAGACCATATAGCCATTAAACATTCCAAGTTTTACTTCTTGTAGCTCCCAGAATAAATAAGTGAAGTGATGAATGATTGTGTAAAGAGCAGTAAAATGTATTTCTAGCAGTCGGCTAGTGGGAGGAGCTACAGGAGGACAGACTCATTGTAGATGCTGGAATGGAATGAAATCAAATAATTTATATGGAAAGCACAAGTTTGACTCCGTTCCATCCCATCCATTACAATGAGCCCGTCCTCCTATAGCCCCTCCCACCAGCCTTTACTGATTTCTAGTGTTGTCTGAGACCAGAAGACTTGGGCTAGCTAATGCCTAGGCTTTAGCTCTGTGAGCTAACACAGTCTTGTGGCGTGCAGGAGCCCCAGCTCCACATTCCAGTCGTTCACACTAGTAAAATGTCCGTTGTGAGTTAACCCTCTGCCTTTTGTTCCAGTGAGGAGAGGGGTGTGTAGTCATGGTCTGGGTCCTCCATGATAGACTGTAGTGCCTCCAGTCCCTCTACAGACACACACAGACTGCCCACCACCACACTGCTGTCCTGCACATCCACAACTACACACTCAGAAAGAGAGACAAAGAGGGGGAGAGGAAGTAAAAGTAAAGAAGGCGCGAAAGAGAGAGAGCGACAGAGATGCACACATAAAAAGAGGGATGGGGTGAGAGAAAACAAAGGTTTTACTTCCTGTTACAAAAGTTGACATAAAGACCCAGTTTTCTACACAATATACATACACGTATACTCACTGTTCAGGCTGGTCTCAATTAGGTCCTGCTGTTGCTCCAGGATGGCAGGGATACTGAAGAAGGCCACACCCACGTCTTCACACTCTTTCTCCTGCTCTTCCTCCTCTGGTGGCTCGCTCACCACTGTGAACCTGATACTGGCCAATCACAACATACCAGAGGTCAGACAGGACCAATCACACACAGCAGGTCAGTGATCAGGCAAGGTTAATATGTCCCCGTCCTTCCTCTACCATCCTGTCAATGTCAGCGTCTGTCTAAAAGTTTGTTTTTATTATATCTACCTGTATCGAAAACCTACACACCGTATACATCCAAGTGTTTAGTGAACTTTTATTTCATCTTACTGGCGCGGTTTCGTTTGGATTGTTGTAGAGTTGCGCCTTCCTGGCTACCCAGTTCTGTCGTGCGTGCTACGAGTCGGACCAAGCTGCCTGTCCCTGCCTTGATCCTGGACCGGGTGGTGTGCCTTTGGTGGCTGGCTGGATCCTGGGTTGTCTTCATCCCCGGCCTTCCCGGCTGCCTCCTTTTGCCGGTGCTTCCAGCCCAGCAGCGGGTTGACTCTCCCCGGCAGTGGTAATAAACTCTACAAATAAACTCTGGAGTAGACTTTTATCACAGGCCCTCGTTGCCTGCGCATGAAGTTGAGATGTACCAGCTCTTCACCGCTTTGTGTCTGCTGGCCTTGTGCGGACAATATGAAGGTGTTGACCGCATCGCTAGTAGGCCTACCGCTTCTCCCACTCTGATCGTGACTAGCAGGGGTATGTGGACAAATATTTCCGTGAAGAGGGAGAGAGAAGTCGCTGTCACTGACTCTTTCTGCTGGCCTTTTAACATTGGTTCCACTTATGTGCCTTGTGATTTTATAAGATCGTTGCATCATGAACACGCATGGCTTTTTAAAAATCGATATGACTTGTAATTACGAGAAAGATATTCCCATCAAATTGGTAATGCAAAGGTGTTTAATTGTTTTTATGCTGCTCTTATCTGGAAATGTGTTGGCAAATCCTGACCCGCATAAAGTTGAAAATCTTACTTTTAACACTCCTGCTGAATTTAAATCAAGAGCGGGGTTAGGTTTTATACATTTGAATGCACATAGCTTAAATCGTAAAAATGGATATAGCAGGTAGCCGAGTGGTTAGAGCGTTGGGCCCGTAACCAAAAGGTTACTGGATCGAATCCCAGAGCTGACAAGGTAAAAATCTGTTGTTTTTCCCCTGAACAAGGCAGTTAACCCACTGTTCCTAGGCCTTCATTGTAAATAAGAATTTGTTCGTAACTGACTTGCCTAGTTAAATAAAATAAAGTACTGCCGACGCTGATGTGATCGTTTTATCTGAGTCGTGGCTCAGTAAAATCAGTTTTAGATAAGGATATCCATAAATGGATATAATGTATATAGGACAGATCGACTTAAGAGGTAGGGGTATAGTAAAATATATATAAAATGTAGGTATCATGTAAATGTGTTACTCTCCAAATCGGTTAGTAAACAATTTGAATTATTGGCTCTTGACCTGGAGATTTCTAAATCTCTTCATCTTACTGTGGTGGGTTGTTACAGGCCTCCCTCAGCAGCCAGTGATGCTCTCCCCTCTTTAATCAGTCTTATCTTCTATCAATTATAAGGAAATTGTTCTTATTGGTGATTTTAATTGGAACTGGTTACAGCCAGTGTCTGATGATTTTAAAGCACACTGATTTTTAAAATTTATTTCAAGTGGTCGATAGTCCTACTAGACAGTCTAAAATATCCTGAAAAATCTTCACTAATAGATTTAATTCTCACAAATGCTCCACATAAATACTCCTCAGCTTCTGTCTTTCCAAATGAGATCAGGGACCACTGTAACGTTGCAACTGTTAGACTAAATTAGAGAAAACAAGGCCTCGTATTATAATCAAACGAAATATGAAGCAGTTTGTGGAACATGGTTTTGTGCATGATTTATCTCAGTTTGACTGGGAGAAGATTTACCTCATTCTGGATGTAAAAAGTGCTCAAGCATTTTTCTACGATGGTTTTATGGGAATTATTAATAGACATGCTCCCTTTCGAAAATACAGGGTTAAAGGTCGTGACAATGCATGGTTTTCGACTGAGCGGTCATGTCTTCACCAACGTGACATGGTGTGGGCCAAGGCCAGGCACTCTGACCTTGAGTCAGACTGGCTGTCTTTTATGCAATTTAGGAATAAATGCACTGTTTCTATTAAAATGAAACTGCAAACAATCTGAATAATCCAAGGAAGTTTTGGAAAACCATTAAATCTTTAAATGGTCATAAAAAAAGCTTCAGACCTTCCTCCATGCATTGTCAAAGACTCAATTAAGATCTCTAACAAAGTTCATATGCTTGAATTAGCATTTTGTTAGTGTTTTTATTTTATTTCAATCTCTAAACCATACCTGCCCAATACTTGAAAATGCTGTTAATGATGGTCATCAAATCAATCAGTTGTTTGGTTTTAAACCAATTACTAACTCAGAGGTACATAAAGCCCTCAAATCGTTGAATACAAATAAATCAGCTGGTGCTGATCATTTAGATCCATTATTTTGAAAGTTAGCTGCTGATTTTATTTAGCCAACTTTCTTATTTTTAATCTTTCATTAAGATCAAACTAAATTGGAAATCTGCCTTTGTGCTTCCCCTGTTAAAAGGAGGAGATCCCACATTGTTAAATAATTATAGACCTATTTCCAAACTCTCTGTTTTAGCCAAAAATCTTAGAATCACTTGTGAGTAAGCAACTAAAAGATGTTTTACTTACAAATGAGATCTTATCAGTTTGTTAATCTGGTTTTAGAAAAAAAAAAACAGCACAATTACAGCAG
The DNA here is from genome assembly GCA_023634145.1 of Thymallus thymallus. Classification (NCBI taxonomy): domain Eukaryota; kingdom Metazoa; phylum Chordata; class Actinopteri; order Salmoniformes; family Salmonidae; genus Thymallus; species Thymallus thymallus. Next base: position 29,755,267 of record CM042414.1, read on the forward strand.
GTCTTAAAGTAATAAAGTATTTTATTGTCTTTCTAGACAAGGGGCACTCCTGTGCAGCCCTCTTCATCGACCTATCAAAGGCTTTTGATACGATGGATCATGAAAAGATGAAGTATAGACTTGGATATAGGCTTATCAGTAGAAACTGTCTTAAGGTGTGAAAACTATTTATCAAATAGATCACAATGTGTGCAGGTACAAGCTCTAAGCCTGTGAATGTTTTAAAGGGTGTGCCTCAGGGATCGGTTCTGGGACCACGCCTCTTTACAATTTACATAACATAGGCATAGACGTACTCCAAGCTAACTTTCATTTCTATGCAGACGATACTGTGATTTATTGCTCGGCACCCTCTCAGATTTAGGCCCTTTCTCAGTAACAGCTTGCTTTCAATATTGTTGAAAGATTTCATAATCTGAAACGTCCTAAATGCTGATAAAACAGTTTGTTTTCAAACTCAAAGAAAAACAAAAACAATAAATCTTCCATTACTTACTACACTGCATAGATAGATAGATAGATTCAATTATTTCTATCTATCTATCTGTATACAAATATTTTAATTGATGACACTTTCTCCTTTAAGACACATTTTACACTTGGTAATAAACTGAGGTTAAAGTTGGGTTGTTATTTTAAAAATAAGTATTGTTTTTCTTTTGATGCTAGAAAGAAACTTTTATGCCTGTTTTAGATTACGGGGATGTCATCTACAAGCATGCTTCTTCTCAGTCCTTACATGCTCTGGACACTGTTTATCATGGTGCTTCAAGGTTCATTACCAATTGTAGAGCGCTCACTCATCACTGTGTTCCGTACAATAGAGTAGGCTGGTCCTCATTGTCGACACTTAGGCACTCTCATTGGTACTTTTTAATTTACAAAGTTATTCTGGGTTTGACACCATCTTACCTTTGTGAACTTATCAGCAAAAAAGTTATAAAAGCTATTGCTTACGATCACAGGATCTCTATTTACTGTCAGTTCCCACTGTCCGCACAGAGATGGTGATATTACGTGTTTCTAGGTGGAAGGAATGAGTTTGTAACCAAGAGAGAAACTATTATTGCTGTGACCTTTATATAGAATGTGGTTCCTAAGCATTTTGTGTCATTGGAGACACAGGCCAGCATGAAGGATATTTGGGGCACTCTGCTCATAGAAGCAGGCTGAGGATTACCTTATAGGTAACAGTCATTCAGTATATAAGCTACAGGAAAATGTCATTCGTGGTTCCTATGACAAGTTACAAGCACCTGGTGGTTTGTGATGAGGAAGCCAGGTACGTCTAATAATAAATGTTTGTGTCAACTTTCTAATTGAGCATTGTGTTTCCTCCTCAAATCTTAAATACTTCAATACCAGAGAAATCATCATTACAGATAGGAAGAAAAGCTTTTAGGGTTGCTGCTCCTACTGCATGGAATGGTCTTCAAATCGGACCTAAAAATGCAGAAGCCTGTAGCAATGGGTGTTTTTAAAGACCAATTGAAAATATTGGAGGAGGGCCTATCTAGTTGTTATTTGGTTATTTATTGGCGCTGGATGGTATGGTTGCTGTATTTTGATTTCCCTATGTTTGTGTTGTGTGTTTTAAATGTGTATTTATTTGTGATGCCCGTCTTGGCCAGGACACTGCTGTAAAATAGATTAATCTCAGTGAGTCCCTTCCTGGTTAAATAAAGGTAAAAAAAAAAAAAAAAAAGTAATCTCTAGAACGGTCTGTACATTTCTAGAACAGTTCAGTCTAGAACAGTCCTGTCCTCTGTCTCGTCTTCTTGTCTTCCATGACTAGTTACGCCATAGAGAAGCACATAACTCATCACTATCTGGTCTATTCATTTTGGCTATTTTCTACCTGACAGTAATGTTGCTTAATGTTACTTTCAGTTTTGCAAGGAAAATCTCAGCTATGCCTCCTTTTTTACTAACAGAATAGATACGGATGCACGTACGTACGCACGCGCAATGTACACAACCACACACACGCTTAACCTTTTTCTTACCTTTCCATTTGTGGGTTGCGTCCTTCTAGTACCCCCCTTAGAATCTCCCGTCTGGTCTTGTTATTCTCTATGTCCACATGAATCACTGTCAGGAGAAACAAGGCATGGCTTACTGAATCACATCTGACACTCCAAGTACACACACACATACAGACTCAAAACATGCAGGAAACATTTCAGGCTCCATCAAGCCTGTCAGTTTCTCTTTAGCTACTTAATCTGTAGCTGAAATTCTACACTAGCAAGGGCTCAGTAATAGTGACAGTGTACATTGTAGAGAGTATATGCGTGTGTCAGTGGAGGTTGCTGAGGGGAGGACGGCTCATAATAATGGCTGGAACGGCATGGAAACAATGTGCTTGATGTATTTAATACCATTCCACCTATTCCACTACCAAAAGCATGTCCTCCACAATTAAGGTGCCACCAACCTCCTGTGGTCTGTGTGTGTTCAGCATATATGCGAGTGTATTAGTGTGTGTAGGCGCTCTCTGGTATCCCTTACCATTGCTGTAGTTGTAGTGGCTGGTCTTACCCGGTGAGGGTTTGGGCAGGGACAGTGGCGTCTCTTCAGAGGGCATGTCCAACAGGGAGTACTCTACAAACAGCCTGACCACACTACTGTCTACTGCTGCCCGCGACTCAGGCCTCAGGCTCAGAGACACAATCTCCACACGCATACGCTCAGAAGGCTGCAGAGACAAATGGGACGCTGTAATGTCATAAGACTCAGTAATATAACTCCCCTGGAATAAACAAGGATTTTGGAAAGTCTATTGGTTAATATTCATGCCGTGGATCCCATTTACTAGGCTGATGGGTCTACAAGAACACACTGTAGAATCTTAACCTACCAGGGAAGTAATGACTGAAGAATTCCAGATAGTCATATACCTTATTTCTTATACCTACTAATATGTTTGGAAGGATCAGACATAATTGTACTGAAATATAAACTACTAAAATAATTTGAATAATCTAAAATAGCAAAGAAAATTCACTGTAAAATAACATTCTAAGCAGATGTGAAAGAAATATACAAGTAACTCACTTAGAATAAAATCGCTCCACCTCCTTCCAGATAGATCTATCTTTCTAAGCTTTTCTATCCATCAACAATAATGCAGCTAATATTGAACTGGATATCATATCTGTACAGTTAAAATCCACACCATTAATGATGAATGAATACTTGTGTTTTGTGCTGCGCTTTCAATAAAGAATCAATAATCCCAACTGACAAACTGGTTCAAGATGATCAGTAGAAAACCTCAGCACAGGAAATATACTTACAGCACTAGAGGTTTGTACAAACAATGTGGGTTTGCAACATAATAAATATAACGCAAACTAAACTTGTTGAGCAAAACTTTTCCCCCAAATGATCAGCTTTGACCTGGATGCTGCGGTTATAGTCCCGTGATACATGACCCTTACACTGTGAACATTGAAGAACCAACGGCCTTGATATAAACACAACAAGCCCAATAACCTTGATACAGTACTTCCTATCCAACTGTACTGTACTCCTATCCTCTATGGACTCAAAGTACAAGGTAAACAGGCTGGGTTCTATCCTCTATTCCTGGTTCACCCACCTTCCGTCCCATGGAGGACTGGCCAGGAACAATGCAGTCATCACTGTCTGAGAGGATAGATTCACTCTGTTCCTCGTCCTCCGCCCCTGGGGCCTCCTCCACGTCTGGGGGAGGGGGGATAGAGGGAAAGAGAGAAGGAGAAATAGAGATTCAGTCATAACCAACAAGAGAATTTCAGGCTTGATGTGTTGCAGAAGGGAGCAAGGTGAGGGGAGTTATACTGAGCGATAGAGTAGGACAGGATAAATAAGTGTTGCTGTGAGCGTGTGTGTACACTGCCTGCGTGTTTTGAAAGGAACTGGGGAGAATGACATCACCTAGTCTTATTGGCATTGATGTGTTGACAGTGAGTTTCATTGAAGCAGGCTGAGTGATATGTACCAGTGCTGAACTTTGAAGGGGTTGTCTCTCCCATACTACTCAAGGTCAGCATTAACATTGATGGGCTCAGCTATCCCCAGCCTGAAGACTATTGGCAGCAGAATTCAATATTTATCGATTTTCTGGTGAAGAAACATGCCAGAAAACAATAGCATGGAACTGTTTGCACTTAAAAGAGAATACAATAGTACGTATTTGTTTCCTAAGGATCCATTGGGGATTTGGTCCCATGGAGGTCAGTTGGTAGAGCATGGCGCTTGCAATGCCAGGGTTGTGGGTTCGATCCCCAAGGGGGACCAGTACAAAAATGCATGCACTCACTACTGTAAGTCTCTCAGGATAAGAGTGTCTGCTAAATGACTAAAATGTAAATGTACATTTGGGTGTAAGGCTGAAGAGACAGAGCTGACCTGCAGCCCTAACCCTATCTGTACTCAATAAAAAGCAAGTACTGCATACTTAAGAGCGTTACAGTACAGGTTTGAGTTTTGTTTGTAAATTAGGTCTTGCTGTAAAATGATTAAGATTGATGCAAGAAGTAGAAAAAATTGTTGCAATTCCAAACAGTGTAGCAGCTGCACTCCAAAACACAAGACATTCTTGCCAATTCCAATAGGACCTTGATAATTTTTTTTTAGCATTATCGTTGGACAAAGGAAAATAGAAAACTGGTTGTTATTGTTACATGTTTCTGTTAGTGTTGTTGATATCAGTGAGATGCTTACCTTCCATCTGTTCTAGAATCTCCTCTGAAATGTCTGATTCGTCTGAGGTAGACTGAGAGCTGGCTGTGATCACCTGTCCCTCAGAGAAGTGAGACTCTTCCTCATCATCCTCTTCTTCTTCTGTGGTGCTCTGAGGAAAAACTGGTGCTGCCTCTGACCCTGTGACCACCTGTGGAGCACATCACCGTTCTATGCATGCATGTAACCCCTTGCATAATCTCACAGTAGACATTAACTCTATATAAAGCTTAATCATCACATCGAATTGCCTCATTACAGTTCCAGTGTATATACACACAAGCTAAAATTACAACTATAACATGAAGCAAAATAATTCCATCTTCACCAAACCCCAGAAAAGGTATGCGTTTAATATAAATGTATAACTCAGAGACATGAAGTACCTTTGTTAGGGGCGGCAGTTTTGAGATTTCCCTTTTCTCTGTTCTAGGCAAAACAGAGGGATATGAAACATTTCCAGCTTCTTGATTTTCGGGAGCTGTGACATCAACGAATGACACTTTTTTGCTCGCCGTTCTCTCTTTCACCAAGGTCCGTAGTCTAGGTTTTGGTAAGGGTATCTTGGGAGACAAGAACCAAACACAATTTCATGACAAATCAAAAAGTAACTGAAACATACTGCAATGCTTTCCCATCAAATGGTATTTCAAAAGGTACATTGTAGCAAATACTATTTCTGTACTGGAAGCCATCTCAAAATCCATCAAACTACCCAGACCAAGCTAACATTACCCTCCTAGTACCTGTCCTTACCTCAGATGCAGTGGAAGTAGTAGGAAGAGGAAGAAGAGCTTTGGCCCTTTTCTCATCCTTCACCATGCTCAACTCCTCTTTCTTCCCCTCCTCTTCCCTCCTCTCCTCCACTTCCACCTTCTCCTCTACCTTTCGTGTCATTAGCGTCAGTGGTCTCTCTTTGGTTACAAACTTGGCCTGTTCAACTGTCATGGTAGAGCCAGGAGGAGGGAGGTAGGTGAACTTCCACTTCATCGTCACATCAATATGGCCACTGGGGAGGCCGTACGGGTCAGTCAGCTCAAATGTACCTGAAATGTGGACACAGAGGGTTGGAGTGGCCCAAATGGTCCCACTCAAACAAAAGAGAGTCGTTTGTGTGACTAACATTCAATAAAATAGACAAAACATGGAAGTAATGTATGCCGTTTGAAGACACAGAGAGATAAAAGTACTAACCAAACCTCCACCCATACAAACACACTCAAAGTCAATAATTACCAGTGTAGTTGCTCTAACTAACCACCCAGACTAACCAGTAATGGCCTTGTCGTGGGCCAGAGAAAGGAGGGGCACCCTGGCTTTGCCCAGGTACATCTCACTCTGGATATCGTGGTCATTGAACACATAGAGCAGCAGAGCCCCTGCCTTCAGGTAGCTGTCCAGCTCTGCCTCCATGGCCACTGGGAAGGACATAAGGTCCTCAAACTGAGGATCGCTGCAGTCGCCCACGATGCAGGTGTCGTGGTCAGGGAAGTCATAGAACTGGTAGACCACGTAGGGGCTGGGTGGGTGGGCCTGGTGGGTCTTCAGGTTGCTACAGCATCGGACGGTGACGTTGAGCTCATTCAGGTTCAGGCCCCCGTCGGCTGATACTGACTGGGGGGTTAGGGTTGAGGTTGACGCCTGAGGGATTATAGAAAAACAGAGTGGGGTCAGTAAGGATTTATGGGCCAAGTAGTATATAAGCATTTTAACTAAAGTTTTGTGAAATTGGACACAACCTCCAACATTGAAACACCAAAATAAGGTGGACATTACATTTGTCTAGTTCTGTGTTGTGGTTAGTTATAAATCTTGTTAAACCCAGAACTAAAATCTCACAGAATTTGGTCAGATTAAGTTCTGGGTTCAAGCACCAGAACTACTGCTACTTGTTATCTGACACATCTTAAACGTCTCTTGACATAAACTACATGAACAAAAGTATGTGGACACGTACTCGTCGAACATTTAATTTCAAAATCATGGGCATTAATATGGAGTTGGTCCCCCCTTTCCTGATATAACAGCCTCCACTCTTCTGGGAAGGCTTTCCACTAGATGTTGGAACACTGCTGCAGGGACTTCCATTCATTCACAAGAGCATTAGGGAGGTAGTGGACTGATGTTGGGCGATTAGGCCTGGCTCTCAGTCTGCGTTCCAATTAATCTCAAAGGTGTTTGATGGAGTTGAGGCCAGGGCTCTGTGCAGGCCAGTCAAGTTCTTCCACACCAATCTCGACTAACCATTTTTGTATGGACCTCGCTTTGTGCACAGGAGCATTGTCATGGTGAAACAGGAAAGCACAGAATGGTCAAGAATGTCATCGTATGCTGTAGTGTTTCCCTTCACTGGAACTAAGGGGCCTAGCCACAAACAATGAAAAACAGCCCCAGACCATTATTAATTCTCCACCAAACTTTACAGTTGGCACTATGCATTGGGACAGGTAGCCTTCTCCTGGCATCCGCCAAACCCAGATTTGTCTGTCGGACTGTCAGATGGTGAAGAGTGATTCATCACCCCAGAGAACGTGTGGACACTGCTCCAGAGTACAACGGTGGTGAACTTTACACCCCTCTAGACGTTTCCACTTTACAATAGTAGCACTTACAGTTGGCAGGGGCAGCTCTAGCAGGGCAGAAATTTGACAAACTGACTTGTTGGAAAAGTGGCATCCTATGATGGTGCAACGTTGAAAGTCACTGAGCTCTTCAGTAAGGCCATTCTACTGCCAATATGTGTCTATGCATGGCTGTGTGCTTGATTTTCATACACCTGTTAGCCAAATCCAATAATTTGAAGTGTGTCCACATACTTTTTGCCATGTATGTATGGTACTATTTTTTACGTAGTCTGTCCAAGAAAGATTTGTTTGGTTACAGCTACCTGCTGTTCAGCATTGAAAGCAGAGCTGAGGTAGCCCAGGGCTTTCACTCTCTCCTTGTACAGCCGGATGGCCTGCTCCATGGGCACCCGCAGCCTCACCCAGTACTCCACAGAGCCAAACGACTGCACCTCGCCAGCCACACCTGAGGAGCAAAGAATGGAGAGCAGAGTTAATGTAGGTACTGGATATACAGCAGATACCTGAGAATCTGAGTTACATACACTGATAGAAATAAGTCCATATTAAAACCCCTCCACTCACCAACCAGCTGTACGGTCCCATGGGCTTTGCTATCGCTCTCCAGGAGCTGCGTAAGCCTGAGCTGCCCCACAGCCACTGTCGTAAAGTCCATGCCCCGGGCCAGCTGTAGCTCCAGCGTCACCGAACCCGTGTGGAGGTACTGCAGGAATAGGTCGTTCACCCTCACCACGTACTGCGACGTGAAGCCGTAAACCGGCCGGGCGCCCCTGACTACGGGTGTAGCCTGCAGCTCAAAATCGTAGAAGGCGTAGGTGCAGAAGGTGGAGGGCTCGCGGTCGCTGAGTGTCTCCAGGGCGACTGAGGACAGGGTCGCCGTGCCGATGTGGATTTCCAGAAGGTTCTCTCCACGCTCCAGGTGTACGGTCTCGTCGAACTCGTCGGCCACGTCGTCATCGGTAACCTCGGGTTTGAAAACGTGTGTTTTGGTGCCGTAGGCAATGTCTTTCAGTTGGGCTGCAGGGTGAATGGAGAGGGTACAGTACAACAAGGAAATCAGTTTAAATTACAATAAAGACAAAACCAGACACGACCAAACACAAAACAATCATGTCAGAATAAATACATACTCTCTAGTTTCTTGATCTTAGCTGCCCTCATGTCCAGCAGTTGGGCAAGACGTTCCAACTTTAGCTCGTACTTCAGTTTGGAGTCATCCATCTTACGTGTCACCGCTTCAACTTCCGCCTGAGACACAAGAATACGGTGTGTCACCTTATCAAGTGAAATACTACAAATAAAGACAATTTCTAAAGTATATGTAATGTAAGACACCATTAAATGGTCCTTGTTGCAAATGTTATGGAATATCAAGCTATTTTCCTAAGTGTAGTCCAAGTGATTCATGCTGTGTATAACCATGTACCTGGTAGTCCTTGTTGATCTTGTGCTGGACGATGAGCATGTTCCTAGTCTTCTCCAGCTCCTGGATGGTCTCAGCATGCGTGGCCTGCAGCTCCCTTATGGAGTGCTCCGTGTCGCTACACACCTCCTCCTCCAGGAAGCCCAGCTCACCACTCCTCTGGGACTTACGCACCTGAGGGAGGGAAGAATCACTAGTTACCACAGCAACAAAGTCATACTTTTGTCTAAACCCCGCCTATTGCTATAATTTACCTACTTAAAATCTGATTATAAACCTAACCCGATCACTAAATTTAAACCACAATGCTAACCTTAAATAAAAAACAAAAAGCTATTTTTGGTGTTCATACATTTTTACAATATAGCCTGTTTTTACTTTGTGGCTGTGGTAACTGGTTATGCACAGTGCCCCCTTGTGGATGGGAGTGGTAGCATATGCTGATGCTGCATATGGTCAAAGTAGACCTTACAGTATGATTTCAGGTAGAGATGAGAGACCAATCTGGCCATGTACTCTTATAATCCCCACCTGGCACACCCCTCAGAGCCTGGTTCTGCTCTCGGTTTCTTTCTAGGTTCCTGCCTTTCTAGGGAGTTTTTCCTAGCCACCATGCTCTACATCTACATTGCTTGTTGTTTGGGAATTTAGGCTGGGTTTCTATACAAGTACTTTGTGACATCTGCTGATGTAAAAAGGGCTCATTAAATACATTTGATTTGAGGTAAAATGACCAAATACCTTGATTAGCATCAGTGCCTCACTGAGTTCTGCCACATCAATCTCACTCTCCTGGAAGAGAAAAAACATGAATGCATATCTATAACCATGTTGGGTGAGGTATACACATTAAAAAACACATAGATTTCTTATATGGAGTGAAAACTGGCTCCTGTACCTTTGTGTAAAACTTTATTCGATCCCTTATTTCATCTAACTGCTGCTTTTGCTCCAGGAAACGAAGCTGAATCTCTTCATTCTCTTGACTCAATTTTTCATTCATATCTAAAAAATTAATACAATTAAAAAATGTTAATGTAAAATGTTTCTGAACGTGAATGCACACAAAAAGGTTCTGGTCAACAGTTACCTCTTTCAACCTTGATCTTATCCAGAATCTCGTTTTTGTCTGTCAGGTCCGACTTCAGTGCCACCTCTAGCTGGGCTATCTGTAGTTTCAGCTGCTGCTCTCGCGTCCTAAATTTTTTATCCTGGCTTATGTCGAAAGCACTGGGAACACAAAACCATATGTCATTCACAAAATTATCATACAGAAAATAGTTTTCAATATAGGATTTCCACATGCAAAGCAACGTATAAACGTGGTGTCCAATCCCTCACCTGTTCACCAGTTTATCACAATTCTCCTTCAGCAGCACTCTTTCCTTCTCCAGGTCATAGATTTGCTCCTGCAACTGTTTCATTCCAAAGAGGATAGTTTATTAGCCAAGAGTTTAGCCAAGGGTTTCCCTACAATGTTATGAGATTGTTTCAGACTCAACAAATTGCTCTGGATAAAAGAGCCTGCTAAATGACTAAACCAGAAGGGCCATTTTCCCAGACACATATTAAGCTTAGTCCAGGACTATAAACCATGCTCAATGGAGAATCTCCATTGAAAGTGCTTTTTTAGTCGAGGACTTGGCTTAATCCGGGTCTGGGAAACCAGCCCAAAATGTATTGTAAGGTTACCTCCTCTGTCCTTCTATGGGAGAATGAGTTGGCCTGTAGTTGGCTCTCCAGGCCCAGACTCCTCAGTCGCTCGTCTTTCAGCTGGCCCGTTAACTCATCCACCTTGGCCATCACAGCTTCATGACTTGCCTTCAGGGTTCTCTGATTCTGCAATCACAACATGGTGGTCATTACCATGGTGACTGGGTTTGAATAGTATGTGTTCTTTTAAATACTCTTTTAAATACTTTAAAAGAACAAGATATTTGAAGTTTCCATGTCGACTATTGATTAGAATGTGCTGGTTAAGACCATAAAGTACTCTGAATCCCATTATATCTATCAGCTCAAATATGTTTCTTAAACAGTACTAATGCCACCTGCATTTCACAAATAATGCACACATTGCTAGAGCATTGCTAATCAACTAGTGTCTCCTGGAACATGCAGTTGTATTTTACCTCTTGGAGTTGTAGGAATCTGCCCTCGAGCACAGTGAAATCGTTGCCCTTCTCAACAAGCTGCTTCTGCAACCTGATCATCTCCACGTTGTCCTTGATAGTCGACCTGGAAACAACACAATACAGAGAGATGCTTTTGATCAAATAAAAGTTTATTTGGCATGTGTCGCGAATACAACAGGTGTAGACCTTACAGTGAAATGCTTACTTACAAGCCCTTACCAACAGTGCTAGCTGTTCCCCATATAGTGTGTGTGTGTCCGTCGTGTGTGTGCATTGTACGCCGTTACTGAAAAGCAACTGGAGATACACAGGTACGTGAACACTACCACTTATTGGGGATGTGAATCTCCTCCCCCAAAAAATATATCAAAAGTTTGTGTGTTGTTAGGATGCAGAGTAGCTACTTTTGTATGGTATGTTACCTCTGCCCAGTGGTCTGCTGCTCTCGCAGGTGGAGGAGCGACTCCTCAAATTCTCTCTCCTTCCTCCTCAGCTGGTCCCTCAGCAGCTCTGCAGCTCTGTCCATCTCCTCTATGTGAGACCGTTGAGTCTCGACCACATTCTCACTGACAGACAAAGATTCAGATGAGTTTTATTAGCATGAATGACAAGGCCACTGTTGCTAAAGAAAAGTGGGATGACAGACATTATCTCACATTTCTTTTAGACTAACATTTAGTTTTCAACAGGGGAGATTTGTATAAACCTTGCAATCTGTCTCTCCGACATTTGCAACATTGTTTCAATATTCAAATTTGATCTCCAGCTGTCCCATAGTAATGAAGGAGTCGGGACGAGACAGACAGGCAGGCAGCGTTTCTCAGCCAGTCGAAATCATGAATCAGCTAGCATCATTTTTATGGATATATACAAAGAAATGTCAAAAATAAAAATAACGAAACAAAGTGCAGCTAGTTTGCAGTCTTTCCAGCTTCAGTTTGAAATGATGTGTTATCTGTGTTTTTGGCTAGCTCCTCTGAACAACAGTGTCCTGATGAGAGAGCACATTTTCTATGCCAGGCGAAATCACGCCTCATTAGCTCATTGTTATGGATGTGTCCAAAATAAATGTCACTAAAGAAAACAGCTTAAACAAATGCAAATGCAGCTACTGTTCTTATTTGGCCTGCACTGTTTGACGTGGCTGCAAGTTAGCCGTAGTTGGCTAGCTATCAAGCAAGGAATAAGAACATTTCCAGCCAATATGGCAATGGAACATTTAGAACAAAAAGACTGAAATACTGGATTGCGTCTCTGGCAACCGAACCGATAGAACGAACGACCAGCCGGCTTGGGTAGCAACCCTAGATTTGTGTTGGGACTATATCTTGTGGAAGGACAGAAAAGTATAAATAAATTCATCAAAATACAATTTATGAACATATGTCAATAATTATTTGAATATGTTAGTAACCCGTTGGTTAAAAGTGATAATGCCCCCGAAGCCGGTCTTTGGAGGTTATATTGGCTCGGTTTGCCTGCCCTCGACATTGTCTTGACCCTAACAACACCCGTACCAATATATCCTCTAAACACCGGCTTCTTCGGCATTATCACTTAAATAGAAAATATATATATTTTTAAATAAATACAAAAAAGACAAATGAGAGGGAAGGGGAGAGAGAGATAGATGGGGAGACAGGGAGGGAGGGAGAGAGAGGGACAGATAGAGAAAAAGAGTGTGAAAATTGCAGTCATGGAGGGGATGTTGCTAATATGGTGCAAAAAGTACAGTCCCTCACAGTCTAGCTAGCTGATAAGAACATTACATACAGGTTGCGGATCTCAGCTCTGGCGTCGTCCAGCAAACTGTGTCCGTATCTGGGCAGCAGTCCCTGAGGGGCCCTGCCACTCATCTCCACCTCCACACTTCTGGGGCCTGGGAGAGACAAACATTAAGGCGCCATATTGCTTTCCAATCCAATCTATGCCTAGGGAGTAGAGACTGAGTTCATTTGGGATTCAGTGTCAAAGTTTCAAAGAGCTCAAGTAAAAGGTCAAAGGTCACCTCTGGGAGCAGCAGGGGGTAGCTGAGCCAGGGTGAACGTGTCCTCCCTTAGCCTCCGCAGGCCTGTATTGACTCGTGATTGGACATGGCCGTAGGGGGTGGGGCGTTTGCTCTGCGTCTGCAGCTGCTGTTTGGCGGCCAATAGGCGCTGCTTCAGGCCCTCATTCTGCATCTGCAGCTCCTGGACCTAGAATTTAATTACATGATTTTGGGTTGCAAATAAACAAAACGTACATCAACAAGATGCGCATAGGATAACACATGAAAACATTCATGAAAACACTGTCTGTGTCCCAAATGGCACCCTATTCCTAGTGCACTATATAGGGAATAAGGGTGCCACTTATTTTGGACGCATCTACTTATTTCCAAAGTTGTCACCTTCTCTTGCAGCTCTTCCATCATCTCCTCCAGCTCCACGTCCCGGCCCCCTGGACGCACCCCGCCTACAGCCAACTGTTCTACACGCCGACGGTCCTTCACCAAGCGCACCAACTTGGTGGCCATCCTGTGAAAAGCCAAGGTCAGGAGTAATAATTTAGAAGTTCAATAGAATGGGAGCAGAGGAAAGGGTCAGAAATGAAGAGTTGTTGAACTCTAAGGTTTGATACTGTAGGGGTATGCATTGGGGTTGAAACCTTTGTTAAATGTGTGTGTATGTGTTGCGTGTGTGTGCATGCATCCAGGTGTAGTTCCCACCTTTTGATTTTGTCCTCCTGCTTGTGTGTGTGTTGTTTGAGGAGCAGGTTTTCCTCATGGAGGCGTAGGAACCTGTCCTCCAGCTCCTCCCTGCTCACCCGCAAGATTGCCTGCCTCGCACGGGCATTCTGGGCTACCAGCGACTCTGCAAACAGAACCAGGAAGTTACCACCACGTTAGACACAATTGTTAAGGTGCATAAGGTAGAGTAAAGTAAACTACAGTAAAGTAGAAGGCAATGACATTAATAACCTGATAATCCCACTCCGACTTTAGTGAGGGTGATGTCTTTAACGGGCACATCTGCTGCAGTCTCGTCAGCAAACGTAGACATGGTTCAATCTGGAAAATAAAGGTCCTCTGTGGCTTTTTGTAGCTAGGAAGGTCATATGAAAACAATGCAACGAACAGTACTAACTATTTGCCATCAATGTCTAGAATAGGTGTACATATTATTGTTCTACTAGCTTAGCTACATTTCTCTTTGTAGGTCAAAAGACAGCTGAGCTCACAAATAGGCTAGCTAGGTGGGTTTGGCTACCTACAAAAACAGCGGCTCGTCTGAAGCCAAGTCTCATTTAGCTAACTAGTTTTAGAGTGGATAAGCAAGTTAGCTATCGTCCAGTTTAAAAGTGTCTATCCAATAGTAGTGTAGTACAATTTTTACAGTTTACTATTAGTTACCAGCATATTTCTTACCGTTTCACATAAACATGTCACTCCTCAGCGACTGTTGCTAGCAAACAATATTCTTCCTGTGCGCATGCGTTTAAAAATAATAGTGGGATACGTAGTTTCAGGAGAAGAGCACTACAGTCAAAAAGGAACAGGCGAGTGAGTATATTCCAAAATATTATGTACAGTGAGTCAGTATCTAAAAGGTATTTGGTAGAGTACCCTACTTTTTAATACTCAAATTATTTCAGTAATTGTGTCTCTTTTGATTACCATGTTGACCAGGCACGTGCACAGGCAGGGGCGAAGGGGGTGACGGACCCTGACATTGACAAAGTGCTCTCCTGTCTGGATGTATATATCTTTTTTAAGAATATCATTTTTTTCTAAACACAACCAAAGAGTACTAGTAACATAACACTCTGTATATAGATTTTTCTATTGTGTTATTGACTGTACGTTTGTTTATTTCCCATGTGTAACTGTGTTGTTGTTTTTTGTCGCACTGCCTTGCTTTGTCTTGGCCAGGTCGCAGTTGCAAATGAGAACTTGTTCTCAACTGACCTACCTGGTTAAATAAAGGTGAAATAAAAAGAAAAAAAACAAACATGAAAAATAGGCACCCAAGCGAAAAACAGAACAACCCTCTCCTACCAAATGGCTGGTTAGCACATATTTTACATATTTTTGTATCTGAAATGGTCCACTCATACAGACAGTGTGGTGAAGAAGGCGCAACAGTGCCTCTTCAACCTCAGGACGCTGAAGAAATTTGGCTTGGCACCTAAAACGCTCACAAACTTTTACAGATGCACAATTGAGAGCATCCTGTCGGGCTGTATCACCACCTGGTACGGCAACTGCACCGCCAGCAACCACTGGGCTCTCCAGAGGGTGGTGCGGTTTGCCCAACACATCACTGGGGGCAAACTACCTGCCCTCCAGGACACCTACAGTACCCGATGTCACAGGAAGGCCAAAAAGATAATCAAAGACATCAACCCCCTGAGCCATGGCCTGTTCACCCCGCTATCATCCAGAAGGCGAGGTCAGTACAGGTGAATCAAAGCCGGGACCGAGAGACTGAAAAACTGCTTCTATCTCAAGGCCATCAGACTGTTAAATAGCCATCAATAGGCGGCTTCCAACCGGTTACTCAACCCTGCACCTTAGAGGCTGCTGCCCTATATGCAAAGACTTGGAATCACTGGTCACTTTAATAATGGAACACTAGTCACTTTAATAATGTCTACATACTGCTTTACTCATTTCATATGTATTTACTGTATTTTACTGTATTTTAGTCTATGCCACTCCGACATTGCTCGTCCTAATATTTATATATTTATTAATTCCACGTGTCTTGTGTTTAATGCACAGCCCACTGGCTGGTTAGCACATAATTCATAAGGTCCTTGGCTAGGTAAGTCTATTGCAGCTACGTGACATTACATCGGTTATCAGCATATGAGCACCCAGCTAGCTAACATACAACATACACTGGTTTACTGGTGAGTGCGTGAACCAATTCTTCCTGCTGCTGTTTTCACCCTCCCTGTCTGACAAAGTCTGAAGTTCATCCCCTAACAACTGAAATATATTTAAATATTTAAAAAATAGCTGGCTACCTAGCTAGTTACCCTAAGCTTTAGTGGTACTAGCTTGGAATGCATTGCTCAGCAGCAATTGTTCATTGCTACAGTAGCTACATTAACTTAACACATCTGTAACGTTACTAGGCTCAGCTGGCTCACATTCTCTTGGTAGGCAGACATATCTATTCAGAAATGAATATGGAGGCCTGTTCATCCTATGTACAGTCACATTAGAAGACAGAAGACAGGCTAATATACTGATTCTGGCTGCTGTTCATAATATGGCATATATATTTGCAAATGCAATCATAAACAAAGAAAACTATATGGATGTAATTGGGTGTATGTTCAGTGCCTGAAATGTTTTTCTGGATAAAAAGTTTGCCCAAGGTTAAGATGCTGTGGATTCTTTTTTTAGGCCAGGGGTAGACAACTATGGCCCGGGGCGATTCAATCCGGCCCAATTTATGTATTTTGTGGTTTTTAAAAGCACTGCAACCCTCTATTAAACATCTCAAACTTGATCCAAAGTACATAATAATTATTATAGACCTATAAATGTGTCAAAAACTGCTTTTCTGGCCAGCAAATAAATTCTGACAAACACATTTTACATCAAATAAAAATATGTTACCAAAATATGTGCATTAGTGACCCGATTGGGAATCCTTATGATTTGTAGTAAATATTTCTGCTCTTTTTCATGGTTGCAGTGCAAACATGCCATGCAAGGAGAGAATTCAGAAACAGAAGGAGAAAGAGTTACAGCAGGCAGCCAAGGCTAGCAGCTCTCTTAGTTCATGGCTAGAACCAAGTAGCAGGAGAGAAGATAAGTGATGAGGAAAGGATCACTCGGATTTGGAACAAGATACAGACACACTTGAAAGAGAAGTAATTGACAGTAGTGGACAACACAATAGTGGTCAGCAAGTTGTTACAGGGGCAAGTGCAGCTGCGGAAAAAAAGTCCAGGGAAGAAATGTCTAAAACAGTTTTAGAGGAAGATAATATGATGGAGACAGGAGAAGCATCAGCTGCAGCGTCAGAGGGGACTGAAATGTCTAGGAAAACAAATGAAAAGGCCATGTCAAACCTTCTAACTTTACAGTATCCTACAGATCCATCTCACATCCAGATGTTCAACCTAAATGATAATGACAACTACATAAAGATATGTAACAGTGTAGGACCATGCAAACCATCCCTCAAATACCCCCAAAACACAGAGGGACGATCTTTCCATAAGGAGTGGATTGAGAACAACACATGGTTAGAGTATTCCCCCAAAAAGGATGCAATGTACTGTTTCAGCTGTCGTCTTTGTCTACATGAGGACACTTACAGGAGCAGAATTGCCTGGAAATCAGTTGGCATTGATAATTGGAAAAAGGGGATGGAAAAAATCAAAGAACATAAGAGTACAGAGGCTCATATGATGAGCATGGTGAGGTGGAACAATTACAGTAAGAAAGCTTTTATAAGGAGCATTTGATGTCTCAGACACCCATGGCAAAGCAATAAAAGAAGAACGAAGAAACAGGGAGGTTTTGACCGGATTGATTGATATAGGAAAACCATTCAGAGGAGATGATGAGTCTGACTCCAGTTTTAACCAAGGTAACTTCACGGAACTGGTGCAGATAGCATCCTAACATTTCATTTAGATTGTATTAAGGAGAAACGTGGCACCAAGAAAAGACACCAAGCGACACTATTGTCAAACAGGACACAAAATGATATAAATCAAGGCCTTGGCCACCTTTGTCAGAAGAGAGATCCATGAAGAAGTAGAGGATTCCCAAATCTTATCAATACTCCTCGATGAGACCACCGATGTCTCCTACACAGAGCAGGTGTCTTTTGTAGTGCATTACGTACACAAAATGGAGGTGAAGGAGCGTTTCATTAAAGTGTGTAATGTTGATAAAACAACAGGTGAAAACATGGAGAATGTGGTCATTGCTCTACTACAGAAGAATGGCCTGAAGATGGAAAACATGCGTGGTCAAGGCTATGATGGTGCAGAGAACATGAGTGGCCAGTACAAGGAACTGCAGTACAGAATACTCAAGCACAATGAGAAAGCTCTGTATGTGCATTGCCAAGCACATTGCTTGAACCAAGTCCTTGTTGAGAGTGCCAAGTCAAGCAGGCATTTGATTACCTTTTTCAACCTGGTTGAAAAACTGTGTTCTGTACAAGATCAACAAAACGGCACACAGCATTTCTAGAGTGTCAGAAGTCTCTGTACCCTGAGCAGCGAATTGTTGAGCTACAGAAACTGTCAGACACCCGATGGGCATGCAGAGAAAAATCACTGAGGGCCCTACGAAAAGTTCTGAAAGCTGTTGTGAAGCTGCTTATCACTGAGCAAGATCCTCCAGAAACAGCTGCTGGGGATGCAAAGATGTATCTTCAAGCCTTTGACTTTGAGTTCTTCCTCTGCCTTGAAATCACTAACCATGTGTTTGAGATACTGCGCTGGCCTCTGATGCTCTACAACAGCAAGACATTGACCTTGCAGCTGCCTACACTGTTGTTGCTGGGGTGCTGGACACATTGGGGAACCTGAGGTCTGAAGAGGAGTTCAGCATTCCCCCTGTTCCTCCCGGACAAGAACGTCAAAGGAAGGTGCCTGCAAGATATAGACAAAGTGTAACGGCTGCGGCAGAGAACCATATATTTGAAACTGTGGAAGAATACTACAGAGTTAAAGTATTCTACACATTCATGAATGCAGTGACACAAGAACTTGAAAGAAGATTCAAGGGAGATGGGAAAACTCCTACAAGCAAGATCCTGAATGCACTCCACAGCCTGACAGTCACTGCAAACTGGATAGGCCAGTGTAATGTGAAGAACCAAGAAGCCGTTCACATAGTATCTGAATTTTATTATGTTGATGAGCAGAAGCTGAAGGCAGAGCTCATACCACTCCTAGTTTCCAATAACCATCTAATCAAACAGCACAAAGAACATGTTAATTACCATGATAGACAACAATGGCATCCACATATTTCCAACGCTGGTTAAAATGCTCCAGACATATGCCACATTACCAGTGTCAACAGCCACAGTAGAGGTATTTTTCAAAGCTGAGACTGGTGAAGAGCAGGCTTTGAAACCTCTGCTCAGAAGAGAGGCTCTCTGATCTTCTCTTGCTGGCTGTTGAGAGGGATATTCCAGTAAACCACAGTGAAGTGATCAACATTTACAAGGCTATGGCCAACAGAAGACTGCTGCTCTGAATAAGGGTGTATTAACAATTTGTGCTGACGACAATTTCATTGTAATATTATGTAAATCTTTTTTTTCTTGATTCACACTAACAGTCCAATTGCTGGACTGGAGGATGTGGTCAGGTTCAAAACATGTGCGTGCAGTGCTTTGGCTAGTTTCCTGTCCTGGAAGCTCATTGACTTACTTGAAAACTTGTTCTCCTACAGTGGGGAGAACAAGTATTTGATACACTGCCGATTTTGCAGGTTTTCCCACTTACAAAGCATGTAGAAGTCTGTAATTTTTATCATAGGTACTCTTCAACTGTGAGTGACGGAATCTAAAACAAAAATCCAGAAAATCACATTGTATGATTTTTAAAGTAATTAATTTGCATTTTATTGCATGACATAAGTATTTGATACATCAGAAAAGCAGAACTTAATATTTGGTACAGAAACCATTGTTTGCAATTACAGAGATCATACGTTTCCTGTAGTTCTTGACCAGGTTTGCACACACTGCAGCATGGATTTTGGCCCACTCCTCCATCCAGATCCTTCAGGTTTCGGGGATGTCTCTGGGCAATACGGACTTTCAGCTCCCTCCCAAGATTTTCTATTGGGTTCAGGTCTGGAGACTGGCTAGGCCACTCCAGGACCTTGAGATGCTTCTTACGGAGCCACTCCTTAGTTGCCCTGGCTGTGTGTTTCGGGTTGTTGTCATGCTGGAAGACCCAGCCACGACCCATCTTCAATGCTCTTACTGAGGGAAGGAGGTTGTTGGCCAAGATCTCGCGATACATGGCCCCATCCATCCTCCCCTCAATACGGTGCAGTCGTCCTGTCCCCTTTGCAGAAAAGCATCCCCAAAGAATGATGTTTCCACCTCCATGCTTCACGGTTGGGATGGTGTTCTTGGGGTTGTACTCATCCTTCTTCTTCCTCCAAACACGGCGAGTGGAGTTTAGACCAAAAAGCTATATTTTTGTCTCATCAGACCGCATGACCTTCTCCCATTCCTCCTCTGGATCATCCAGATGGTCATTGGCAAACTTCAGACGGGCCTGGACATGCGCTGGCTTGAGCAGGGGGACCTTGCGTGCGCTGCAGGATTTTAATCCATGACGGCGTAGTGTGTTACTAATGGTTTTCTTTGAGACTGTGGTCCCAGCTCTCTTCAGGTCATTGACCAGGTCCTGCCGTGTAGTTCTGGGCTGATCCCTCACCTTCCTCATGATCATTGATGCCCCACGAGTTGAGATCTTGCATGGTGCCCCAGACCGAGGGAGATTGACCGTCATCTTGAACTTCTTCCATTTTCTAATAATTGCGCCAACAGTTGTTGTCTTCTCACCAAGCTGCTTGCCTATTGTCCTGTAGCCCATCCCAGCCTTGTGCAGGTCTACAATTGTATCCCTGATGTCCTTACACAGCTCTCTGGTCTTGGCCATTGTGGAGAGGTTGGAGTCTGTTTGATTGAGTGTGTGGACAAGTGTCTTTTATACAGGTAACGAGTTCAAACAGGTGCAGTTAATACAGGTTAATGAGTGGAGAACAGGAGGGCTTCTTAAAGAAAAACTAACAGGTCTGTGAGAGTGTCGGAATTCTTACTGGTTGGTAGGTGATCAAATACTTATGTCATGCAATAAAATGCAAATTAATTATTTAAAAATCATACAATGTGATTTTCTGGATTTTTTTTAGATTCCGTCTCTCACATTTGAAGTGTACCTATGATAAAAATTACAGACCTCTACATGCTTTGTAAGTAGGAAACTGTATCAAATACTTGTTCTCCCCACTGTAAGTGTCACAGTTAATAAAGGCCAAAATACACTTGGCATTGTGTACCGTTTCTCATTGTAATGTACAATAAGGTGGTACATAAGAAAGAAAGGACGCTAACTTATTGGTCAGATTCACAGGCACATAGTGTATAAAAGGAATACTTATTGCTGTTATGCATTAAAAGGTTTTACTATTTCCCCTGCGAGTGTAGGTATTTATTTTCTATATTATAAAAATATAATATATGGGGTTGGCCTCTGCCCCTCCAGAGGTCTGTGCATGGGCCTGATGTTGACAAGCCTTGACCTAGCCCAATATCTAGCTCTTAAGGAGCCTACTGTTAGCCTACTCCTTAAGGTCCAAGGACAAAACAGCCAAATACTCCATCTAAACGTGAATCGATTCTCAATTGCGATAATGCTATAGAAACATAAAATGATCTCACAAAAACAAAATATGCAATTACTGTACACTGTTTTAACCGGCTTTGTCACACAGTTGCAGCAGACAGTTTTTTTCAGTGACAACACGTTTCTGGCGGCCTTCTTCCATTGAGGGGGGTGGGTGGGCGGGGGTCCAGCTGCGACATCATCTCTCGGAGCACAGTCAAAAATGTTCTAATCTATCTGTGGCACAGTCATCCCTCTGGGTTTCTATGCTGCCACCTACTGCTATGTCATCTCTCAGTGCAGTGCATCTCTGAGGAAAAGTGGGTGTTTCGAAATGAGTGGATGTTTCAAAAGGAACCAATTAAGGAGAAGTAATACGTTGTTTGGGTTATTGTGTACATTAGTCATGGTCTGCAGAGATGACTGGAAGGAATTTCAGTTATGCAAAAAAAAGGTCTAATTCCCTGACTGAGCTGTTTCTTTGAATGTTACCTACCGGTAGCCATGTAAGTAACATTACATTTTTCGAAAATGTAAACGCTAATGTTTCATTTACATTTTAGTCATTTAGCAGACTTACAGTAGTGAGTGCATTTATTTTAATAATTTTTTCATCCCCTTTGGGAATCAAACCCACAACACTGGCGCCATGTTCTACCACATGAGCTACACAGGACCAGCTACCTTAACTTATAAAAAAATACGCATACATATTTTTTGCGTGAAGGTATTATTTATTATTGAATATTTGAAATAAATAATATTTGAAATAATATTTGAAATATCAAGTCATGGCGGTGCTAGTAGTTATGGAATTCTAGCGCTTCTAGTGTTAAGACTCCTTTCGAAATCACCACTTCTCCTTATATGGTTCCTTTCAAACCCCTCACTTCTCCTTATATGGTTCCTTTCTAAACACTCACTCCTATCGACACCCCTACTTTTCCTGAGAGATGCACTGCACTGAGAGATGACATATCACTAGGTGGCAGCATAGAGACCGTGACTGCTCTGACGCTTCGAACACACCGACTATTGCTTTGAACACACCAACTGCGTTATTGTGTTTTGTTACACTGGACGTACATATTTCCAATGGAAAGCTGCGTTTGTCTTACAGCATTGCGTTGCAGAGGCAGTTGCAGTGCGTTCTGTGTGGTGCATATGTTGGATTTATTGAACGTATGCGTCAAACTGTATGCGTAAACGGGTTGACAGAAATGGTAGCAGAAGGTGAATGTTGAACTTTTGTTGCACACTGTCACGATGTGGGTGTTGGAGAGACCAAGACGCAGCGCAGGGATTATAGTTAGACATTCTTTTTATTTATACTATGTATAAAATTGCCAAAAGAACGAACTATACAACACCAAACGAACATGATAGACACAACATCCCGTTCATCAAAACAAAACTGAAATGAACGGACATAACACAAAGTTGCACACTTACTGTCACCGTGACTGCGACATATACCGATAACAACCCACACCCGCGTGAGGGACAGACTCAACATATATTGGATCCCTAATTAGAGACAACGGGTAGCAGCTGCCTCTAATTAGAGATCCACCCAAAACCCACAAAGAAACAGAAACGAACGACACTGTCAGACTCTGACCATAGCTACTTAGAGAAGCCTATTGCTTCTCTATGGCCAGAGCCTGACAGTACCCCCCCCCCCCCAAGGCGCGGACTCCCGGACGCCTAAACAAAACCCACACACAAAACACGGGGGGGTAAATGGGGGGGAAAACTAGTCCATCGGGGGCGGGGGCGGCTCCGGCTCCGGCGATGTGGAAAGTTTTGTCCCGTGCCCCTTCCTTATCACCGGTCCCGGGCTGTGGACCGGTGGGGCAAAAGGCTCTGGCCATGGAGCGGGGAAAACAACCGGGCCCGGACTGGGCACCGGTGGGGCAAACGGCTCCGGCCATGGAGCGGGGAAAACAACCGGGCCCGGACTGGGCACCGGTGGGGCAAACGGCTCCGGCCATGGAGCGGGGAAAACAACCGGGCCCGGACTGGGCACCGGTGGGGCGGACTGCTCTGGCACTGAGGCGGAGCAGGCGGCTGGACCCGGAACGGGCACCGGTGGAGCGGACTGCTCTGGCACTGAGGCGGAGCAGGCGGCTGGACCCGGAACGGGCACCGGTGGAGCGGACTGCTCTGGCACTGAGGCGGAGCAGACGGCTGGAGGTTCGGGGGCGCTGACCTTCGCTGGAGGTGGCGGGACGCTGACCTTCGCTGGAGGTGGCGGGACGCTGACCTTCGCTGGAGGTGGCGGGACGCTGACCTTCGCTGGAGGTGGCGGGACGCCTAATTCACTGACTGAGCTGTTTCTTTGAATGTTACCTACCGGTAGCCATGTAAGTAACATTACGTTTTTCGAAAATGTAAACGCTAATGTTTCATTTACATTTTAGTCATTTAGCAGACTTACAGTAGTGAGTGCATTTATTTTAATAATTTTTTCATCCCCTTTGGGAATCAAACCCACAACACTGGCGCCATGTTCTACCACATGAGCTACACAGGACCAGCTACCTTAACTTATAAAAAAATACGCATACATATTTTTTGCGTGAAGGTATTATTTATTATTGAATATTTGAAATAAATAATATTTGAAATAATATTTGAAATATCAAGTCATGGCGGTGCTAGTAGTTATGGAATTCTAGCGCTTCTAGTGTTAAGACTCCTTTCGAAATCACCACTTCTCCTTATATGGTTCCTTTCAAACCCCTCACTTCTCCTTATATGGTTCCTTTCTAAACACTCACTCCTATCGACACCCCTACTTTTCCTGAGAGATGCACTGCACTGAGAGATGACATATCACTAGGTGGCAGCATAGAGACCGTGACTGCTCTGACGCTTCGAACACACCGACTATTGCTTTGAACACACCGACTGCGTTATTGTGTTTTGTTACACTGGAAGTACATATTTCCAATGGAAAGCTGCGTTTGTCTTACAGCATTGCGTTGCAGAGGCAGTTGCAGTGCGTTCTGTGTGGTGCATATGTTGGATTTATTGAACGTATGCGTCAAACTGTATGCGTAAACGGGTTGACAGAAATGGTAGCAGAAGGTGAATGTTGAACTTTTGTTGCACACTGTCACGATGTGGGTGTTGGAGAGACCAAGACGCAGCGCAGGCATTATAGTTAGACATTCTTTTTATTTATACTATGTATAAAATTGCCAAAAGAACGAACTATACAACACCAAACGAACATGATAGACACAACGTCCCGTTCATCAAAACAAAACTGAAATGAACGGACGTAACACAAAGTTGCACACTTACTGTCTCCGTGACTGCGACATATACCGATAACAACCCACACCCGCGTGAGGGACAGACTCAACATATATTGGATCCCTAATTAGAGACAACGGGTAGCAGCTGCCTCTAATTAGAGATCCACCCAAAACCCACAAAGAAACAGAAACGAACGACACTGTCAGACTCTGACCATAGCTACTTAGAGAAGCCTATTGCTTCTCTATGGCCAGAGCCTGACAGTACCCCCCCCCCAAGGCGCGGACTCCCGGACGCCTAAACAAAACCCACACACAAAACACGGGGGGGTAAATGGGGGGGAAAACTAGTCCATCGGGGGCGGCTCCGGCTCCGGCGATGTGGAAAGTTTTGTCCCGTGCCCCTTCCTTATCACCGGTCCCGGGCTGTGGACCGGTGGGGCAAAAGGCTCTGGCCATGGAGCGGGGAAAACAACCGGGCCCGGACTGGGCACCGGTGGGGTAAACGGCTCCGGCCATGGAGCGGGGAAAACAACCGGGCCCGGACTGGGCACCGGTGGGGCAAACGGCTCCGGCCATGGAGCGGGGAAAATAACCGGGCCCGGACTGGGCACCGGTGGGGCAAACGGCTCCGGCCATGGAGCGGGGAAAACAACCGGGCCCGGACTGGGCACCGGTGGGGTAAACGGCTCCGGCCATGGAGCGGGGAAAACAACCGGGCCCGGACTGGGCACCGGTGGGGCAAACGGCTCCGGCCATGGAGCGGGGAAAACAACCGGGCCCGGACTGGGCACCGGTGGGGCAAACGGCTCCGGCCATGGAGCGGGGAAAACAACCGGGCCCGGACTGGGCACCGGTGGGGCGGACTGCTCTGGCACTGAGGCGGAGCAGGCGGCTGGACCCGGAACGGGCACCGGTGGAGCGGACTGCTCTGGCACTGAGGCGGAGCAGGCGGCTGGACCCGGAACGGGCACCGGTGGAGCGGACTGCTCTGGCACTGAGGCGGAGCAGACGGCTGGAGGTTCGGGGGCGCTGACCTTCGCTGGAGGTGGCGGGACGCTGACCTTCGCTGGAGGTGGCGGGACGCTGACCTTCGCTGGAGGTGGCGGGACGCTGACCTTCGCTGGAGGTGGCGGGACGCTGACCTTCGCTGGAGGTGGCGGGACGCTGACCTTCGCTGGAGGTGGCGGGACGCTGACCTTCGCTGGAGGTGGCGGGACGCTGACCTTCGCTGGAGGTGGCGGGGCGCTGACCTTCGCAGGAGGTTTAGGGGCGCTGACCTTCGCAGGAGGTTTAGGGGCGCTGACCTTCGCAGGAGGTTTAGGGGCGCTGACCTTCGCAGGAGGTTTAGGGGCGCTGACCTTCGCAGGAGGTTTAGAGGCGCTGACCTTCGCTGGAGGCTCAGGGTGGCTGACCTTCGCTGGAGGCTCAGGGTGGCTGACCCTCGCTGGAGGCTCAGGGTGGCTGACCCTCGCTGGAGGCTCAGGGTGGCTGACCCTCGCTGGAGGCTCAGGGTGGCTGACCCTCGCTGGAGGCTCAGGGTGGCTGACCCTCGCTGGAGGCTCAGGGTTGCTGGCCTTCGCTGGAGGCTCAGGGTTGCTGGCCTTCGCTGGAGGCTCAGGGTTGCTGGCCTTCGCTGGAGGCTCAGGGTTGCTGGCCTTCGCTGGAGGCTCAGGGTTGCTGGCCTTCACAGGAGGTTTAGTGCGGGGAGCCGGCACGGGTCGTACCGGACTGGGGAGACGCACTGGAGGTCGTGTGCGTGGAGCAGGCACAGGAAGTACCTGGCTAGGCACACGCACTGGAGCTCGAGTGCGGGTAGTAGAGCAGAGGTCCGGACCCGGACTGGACATCGGAGAAGCGGATTGCTCTGGCATGGAGGTGGAGTAGACGATCGGACCCAGACTGGGCACCGGAGGAGCGGATGGCTCTGGTAGGGAGGAGGAGTAGATTACCGGACCCGGACTGGGTACCGGTGGAGCGGACTGCTCTGGCATGAGGGTGGAGTAGACGACCGGACCTGGACTGGGGATGCTCCTCTTGGGCACCTTTAGAGCCAGCTCCCTCCTCTCGCGCTCACACTCCTCCATGTTTAGCCAACATAGCTCCATGATCCTCTCGTACTCCTCCCTCCGTCGGTATTCCCCCACGTAATCTGTGTTTGGCGAATGCCACCTGGAAAGTGGGGCTGGTCAGGAGTAGAAGAGGAGGAACCAGTCCCACTTTCCAGGTGGCATTCGCCAAACACAGATTACGTGGGGGAATACCGCACTAAACGACACTGTCAGACTCTGACCATAGCTACATAGAGAAGCCTATTGCTTCTCTATGGCCAGAGCCTGACACACACATACACTACCGTTCAAAAGTTTGGGGTCACTTAGAAATGTCCTTGTTTTTTTAAAAAGAAAAGCACATTTTTGGTCCATTAAAATAACATCAAATTGATCAGAAATACAGTGTAGACATTGTTAATGTTGTAAATCACTATTGTTGCTGGAAACGGCCCATTATTAGCAATCATCACCCCTGTGTTCCAATGGCACATTGTGTTAGCTAATCCAAGTTTAAAAGGCTAATTGTTGCAAAGAAAATGCCATATCTTCCTCTGTCCAGTGTCTGTGTTCTTTTGCCCTTAATCTTTTCTTTTTATTGGCCAGTCTGAGATATGGCTTTTTCTTTGCAACTCTGCCTAGAAGGCCAGCATCCCGGAGTCGCCTCTTCACTGTTGATGTTGAGACTGGTGTTTTGCGGGTACTATTTAATGAAGCTGCCAGTTGAGGACTTGTGAGGCGTCTGTTTCTCAAACTAGACACTCTAATGTATTTGTCCTCTTGCTCATTTGTGCACCGGGGCCTCCCACTTCTCTTTCTATTCTGGTTAGAGCCAGTTTGCGCTGTTCTGTGAAGGGAGTAGTACACAACGTTGTACGAGATCTTCAGTTTCTTGGCAATTTCTCGCATGGAAGAGCCTTAATTTCTCAAAACAAGAATAGACTGATGGGTTTCAGAAGAAAGTTCTTTGTTTCTGGCCATTTTGAGCCTGTAATCGAACCCACAAATACTGATGCTCCAGATAATCAACTAGTATAAAGAAGTTTTAATGCTTCTTTAATAATCACAACAGTTTTCAGCTGTGTTAACATAATTGCAAAAGGGTTTTCTAATGATCAATTAGCCTTTTAAAATTATAAACTCGGATGAGCTAACACAACGTGCCATTGGAACACAGGAGTGATCATTGCTGATAATGGGCCCCTGTACGCCTATGTAGATATTCCATTAAAAATCTGCTGTTTCCAGCTACAATAGTCATTTACAACATGAACAATGTCTACACTGTATTTATTTTAATGGACAAAAAAATTGCTTTACTTTCAAAAACATGGACATTTCTAAGTGACCCCAGACCTTTGAACGGTAGTGTTGATGCTGCATACTATTTTGTGCAATTGCACAGTCGGGTGTGTTCAAAGCGTGAGAGATGACATCACAGCTGGACCCTATTGGGGCTTCCATTACGCACAGGTGTTCTAAGCATGCTAGATACAGTTGAAGTCAGAAGTTTGCATACACTTAGGTTTTAGTCATTAAAACTCATTTTTCAACCACTCCACAGATTTCATGTTAACAAACTATAGTTTTGGCAAGTCGGTTAGGACATCTACTTTGTGCATGATAAGTAATTCTTACAACAATTGCTTACAGACAGATTATTTCACTTATAATTCACTATATCACAATTCCAGTGGGTCAGAAGTTTACATACACTAAGTTGACTGTGCTTTTAAACAGCCTTAAAAGCTTCTGATAGGCTAATTGACATAATTTGAGTCAATTGGAGGTGTACCTGTGGATGTTTTTCAAGGCCTGCCTTCAAACTCAGTGCCTCTTTGCTCGACATCATGGGAAAATCAAAAGAAATCAGCCAAGACCTCAGAAAATAAATTGTAGACCTCCACAAGTCTGTTTCATCCTTGGGAGCAATTTCCAAACGCCTGAAGGTACCAAACAATAGTATGCACGTGCAAATCAATCCCAGAACAACAGCAAAGGACCTTGTGAAGATGCTGGAGGAAACAGGTACAAAAGTATCTATATCCACAGTAAAACGAGTCCTATATCGACATAACCTGAAAGGCCACTCAGTGAGGAAGAAGCCACTGCTCCAAAACCGCCATAAAAAAGCCAGACTACGATTTGCAACTGCACATGGGGACAAAGATCGTACTTTTTGGAGAAATGTCCTCTGGTCTGATTAAACAAAAATAGAACTGTTTGGCCATAATGACCATGGTTATGTTTGGAGGAAAAAGGGGGAGGCTTGCAAGCCGAAGAACACCATCCCAACCGTGATGCACGGGGGTGGCAGCATCATGTTGTGGGGGTGCTTTGCTGTAGGAGGGACTGGTGCACTTCACAAAATAGATGGCATCATGAGGAAGGAACATTATGTGGATATATTGAAGCAACATCTCAAGACATTAGTCAGGAAGTTAAAGCTTGGTCGCAAATGGGTCTTCCAAATGGACAATGACCCCAAGCATACTTCCAAAGTTGTTGCAAAATTGCTTAAGGACAACAAAGTCAAGGTATTGGAGTGGCCATCACAAAGCCCTGACCTCAATCCTATAGAACATTTGTGGGCTGATCTGAAAAGTGTGTGCGAGCAAGGAGGCCTACAAACCTGACTCAGTTACATCAGTTCTGTCAGGAGGTATGGGCCAATATTCCCCCAACTTATTGTGGGAAGCTTGTGGAAGGCTACCCGAAACGTTTGACCCAAGTTAAACAATTTAAAGGCAATGCTACCAAAAAACGAATTGAGTGTAGGTAAACTTCTGACCCACTGGGAATGTGATGAAAGTAATAAAAGCTGAAATAAATAATTCACTCTACCATTATTCTGACATTTCACATTCTGAAAAAAAGTGGTGATCCTAACTGACCTAAGACAGGGAATTTTTACTAGGATTAAATGTCAGGAATTGTGAAAAACTGAGTTTAAATGTATTTGGCTAAGGTGTATGTAAACGTCCAACTTCAACTGTATATACTGTATGCTCGACATAGCTCATTCTAATATCTACCATTTTTTGTTACGCTGTTTATACAAACAGCGTATTTACATACTGAATTCTTGACTTAGGTAATATATCTACTGCTGTACATACAGTATCATATGTATAGATTGCATTTGGATTACTGATACAATGTTATTTGGGTTGTTAATTGGATTCTTTCTGACATTTCTTGTTTGACATTTTACTGGATTGTTAGGAGCTAGTAACTCAAGCATTTCACTGCACCCACTATAACATATGGGGCATGACAGTCTCTGCTCCTGGGCTGCCACACAGAGAGTGCTCGGGCATGACCGTCTCCTCTCATGGCTGCCTCCTTAAATCCTAACCTTTGACCCCCCATCTCTTTATCGGAGGGTTGGGAGTGGGTCAGGGTGCTTTTCTTTTGGCGGTGGAGCAAAGGCAAGGCGTGTCTGTCTCTCTGTCTGTCTGGTTAGCGTTCATTTAACTGTCAGAGCTGGCCTGTCGTTGAGTTCCATGATGCTTTTCTAACTTTTGTTCAACAAGCCGTACCACCTCCACTGCAGAACAGAACTGTCAAGCACATGATCAGACGAGCATGGAAAGGGCACTTTTTTCACGCCTCCTTTCCCCTACCTCCCCCATTGTAATATGAGGAGATTTCCCTCCCTAGCAGTCTGGTTTTATTCAATTTATTCAGATGAGTTTCCCCAGCTAGCAATTCTAGGGAGAGAGAACATTTTTGTAATGTTACCCGTAATGTTCCCCTAATGTTTGTGTATCCTGTTTTCCGTTAGTTAGGGGAACATTGTATCCATGATAGCAAAAACCTTCTGAGAACCTTTTTAACATGTTTTGGTGTTAAAGTTAGGAGAACATTCCCTTAATGTCAACCAACCAACGTGGTTACAATGTCTCAGAATATACTATTGAACATTTATGTTTCCAGTTGTCTGAGGGTTAGGATAATATTCCATCAACCTCCCACCAAACATACTCAGCACATGGTTACCATGTTCTCAGAATATACAATATTAATGTTCTAGACATGTTTCATGGAACTTTGCAAGAACATTTGTGTCCAGTTTTCTGAGGGTTAGGAGAATATTCCATTAAAGTCCCACCAAACATTCACAGAACATGGTTGCCAATAGTAATGTTCTAGACACGTTTCATGGGAACATTGCAAGAACATTTCTGTGTATGGGTTGTCAAGATGTCGCCTGATTGTCCCAAAGAAATGTTTTCCCAAAAATGTTTTGTTTCATTACACATCACGCCCTGTTACTGTTGCCAAGCCCATCAAGGCCCTGATTGGTGAACCACTGATCCATTCACAGCTCTTTTTGTCTGTTGGCAAGGTTACTCACACACAGTGCTTTTAACATAGCGTTTTCAATTTACATATTTGAAACACTTTGACATAAATGATTACATTGTGCATGTTAATTTATACAGTAATTATTATTCAACATTTACTCACAACCTCTTGTTTCACGGCATTCAGAGCTTCCTGCTACACGTACATGTCTGATCATTTGAGAGGTAGAGGAAATGTGGTCATAATTCATGCTCAAGGGGTAATCCTACAGATTCTCATCTTTCAATGACAAACTAATTTTAATTAGATCAGATAGGTGTGTTGTAACTGTTGCCAAATAATGACATAAACACATATTGTTAAGAATGTGAGAGTAGGGTGACTCCTCTAGCAGGCCTTAAACCCAGGCCACCAGCACCAATGACAAACACCCTAACCACTATCCCAATAAAGGATATCTCTAGCTGTCACCAACCGGTCAGCCTTCTAGGCATTCCTAGTCTATCACCAAACATTTCTGTAGAAAAGCCAATGATAAAGACTTGCGTTCCATTATTATTATTATTATTATTGACTTTGCGCTTTTGGTGGAAGGTGCACTTGATTCAGAAACCCTTTGTACCGGGTAGGCAAAGTGTTCCCATTTTGAACAAAGGAGGACCAGTAGAGCTATGGCTAAATCAAGTGCGCCTACTGTGCCAAACGTATAGCTCAAATCACCGTGATTAGTACAGCTTCCACAACCCTACAGCAAAGTTTGATGGCAGCCAACGTGTGTCGATCTGAAACCACTTGATAGATGTAAGCAATAGGTTGAATGCACTTTCAAGTTAATCTCAGCTCTGTTAAAAGTATACACAATAACAACTTTTGATCATAGTGATTCAGGAGTATAATTGAAACAGGTTAATATGCCACACCAACATTAGACAACTATACTGAAAGCCCTTAAACTGTTGAAATTATTTAATCAAATATTAGAGATTTGCCAAATTACCTGATACCTGACATGGACATGGTGGCATAGCAAGAAGATTGGAATACTGTGAACCAAGAGGTTGTGAGTTCAAATCACAGGTGAGGACATGCTGAATAAAAATGACTGATTAATTGAACATGCACAATGTAATCATGTACAGTGGGGAGAACAAGTATTTGACACACTGCCGATTTTGCAGGTTTTCCTACTTACAAAGCATGTAGAAGTCTGTAATTTTTATCATAGGTACACTTCAACTGTCAGTGACGGAATCTAAAACAAAAATCCAGAAAATCACATTGTATGATTTTTAAATAATTAATTTGCATTTTATTGCATGACATAAGTATTTGATACATCAGAAAAGCAGAACTTAATATTTGGTACAGAAACCTTTGTTTGCAATTACAGAGATCATACATTTCCTGTAGTTCTTGACCAGATTTGCACACTCTGCAGCAGGGATTTTGGCCCACTCCTCCATCCAGATCCTTCAGGTTTCGGGGCTGTCGCTGGGCCATATGGACTTTCAGCTCCCTCCAAAGATTTTCTATTGGGTTCAGGTCTGGAGACTGGCTAGGCCACTCCAGGACCTTGAGATGCTTCTTACGGAGCCACTCCTTAGTTGCCCTGGCTGTGTGTTTCGGGTCGTTGTCATGCTGGAAGACCCAGCCACGACCCATCTTCAATGCTCTTACTGAGGGAAGGAGGTTGTTGGCCAAGATCTTGCGATACATGGCCCCATCCATCCTCCCCTCAATACGGTGCAGTCGTCCTGTCCCCTTTGCAGAAAAGCATCCCCAAAGAATGATGTTTCCACCTCCATGCTTCACGGTTGAGATGGTGTTCTTGGGGTTGTACTCATCCTTCTTCTTCCTCCAAACAAGGCGAGTGGAGTTTAGACCAAAAAGCTCTATTTTTGTCTCATCAGACCACATGACCTTCTCCCATTCCTCCTCTGGATCATCCAGATGGTCATTGGCAAACTTCAGACGGGCCTGGACATGCGCTGGCTTGAGCAGGGGGACCTTGCGTGCGCTGCAGGATTTTAATCCATGACGGCGTAGTGTGTTACTAATAGTTTTCTTTGAGACTGTGGTCTCAGCTCTCTTCAGGTCATTGACCAGGTCCTGCCGTGTAGTTCTGGGCTGATCCCTCACCTTCCTCATGATCATTGATGCCCCACGAGGTGAGATCTTGCATGGTGCCCCAGACCGAGGGAGATTGACCGTCATCTTGAACTTCTTCCATTTTCTAATAATTGCACCAACAGTTGTTGCCTTCTCACCAAGCTGCTTGCCTATTGTCCTGTAGCCCATCCCAGCCTTGTGCAGGTCTACAATTTTATCCCTGATGTCCTTACACAGCTGTTTGATTGAGTGTGTGGAGTCCGTTTGATTGAGTGTGTGGACAGGTGTCTTTTATATAGGTAACGAGTTCAAACAGGTGCAGTTAATAGAGGTAATGAGTGGAGAACAGGAGGGCTTCTTAAAGAAAAACTAACAGGTCTGTGAGAGCCGGAATACTTACTGGTTGGTAGGTGATCAAATACTTATGTCATGCAATAAAATGCAAATTAATTATTAAAAAATCATACAATGTGATATTCTGGATTTTTGTTTTAGATTCCGTCTCTCACAGTTGAAGTGTACCTATGATAAAAATTACAGACTTCTACATGCTTTGTAAGAAGGAAAACCTGCAAAATCGGCGGTGTATCAAATACTTGTTCTCCCCACTGTATGTCAAATATTTAAGTTTAAAACACTATCTTAAAAGCACTGTGCGTGTGATTATCCCTATCCTTGCCAACAACGAGCTATGAATGGATCAGTGGTTCACCAATCAGGGCCTTGATTGGCTTGGCAACAGTAGCAAGACTTGGAAGTGTAATGATTATTTATTGGGACATGTTTTTGCAACGTTCCATAGGAACGTGTCTAGAACATGAATACCTTATGTGTTATGTTCTGAGAACATGCCAACCATGTTCTGTGTATGTTTGGTGGGATGTTGATGGAATATTATTCTAACCCACAGAAAATGACACATTAATGTTTTTGCCACGTTCCCCTGAAACGTGTCTAGAACATTTTATTATTGTTCTGCGAACATGGTATCAACGTTCTGGATAAGTTTGATTTGACATTAAGGGAATGGTCTCTTGGAAACATTCATTGCACATCTATGAAAACATTAGATAATGAACTAATGAGAATCAGCACCACCCCAACATCAACATATGTGAAAATGGCGTATTTCTATGTTTTGTAGTAAAAAATATAGAAGTGTTTCCAATTACATCATCAACCAATTAGCAGGCAATTTGTAGGCAATGCCTGCTCCTATTTGGTTAAAATCACAAGATGCACACCGATGATGTCATTGGAAACGCTTATCTTCCACTATCTTTTTTACTACAAAACATAGAAATGTGCAATTTTCACATATGTTGATGTTGGGGTGGTGCTGGAGATTATGAATATTAAAAAGATTACCCTTTAAGTAACATTTTCTAAAGTTCTGGGAATGTTTGTTGTTAGTTGGGTCACTAGGTTCAGATCCTGTTGCCCAAAATGAATGATCAAGGATAGAGGAAAGAGTGAACACTTGACCCAGCTAACCCATGTGGTTCATTGGAAGTTGTGGGAACGTACGTTTCGTTTTCCCATTGGTTTTGGGAACGAAGCCATATGTTTATAGACCGGTAAAACATAACTATTTAAAAACATTCTAAGAATAAAACATTTTTTGCTCGTTCTGGAAACCTACATTTTTAGGTTGCAGGGAGGTTCTGAGAA
This sequence comes from Thymallus thymallus, assembly GCA_023634145.1. Taxonomy (NCBI): domain Eukaryota; kingdom Metazoa; phylum Chordata; class Actinopteri; order Salmoniformes; family Salmonidae; genus Thymallus; species Thymallus thymallus. The sequence continues at coordinate 29,789,920 of CM042414.1, forward strand.
TGTTTTACTATGGTTCCCTGAATGTTTCCCTAGGTTTTTATTAATGTTCTGAAAATGGAAAATATTAGTTAATTTTAGGTTTTTATTAACTTCCTTAACTTTCACTGAATGTTTCAATAAGACTTTTTTGTGTAAACGTTTTTGGACTCCAAGCACAGATACAGTAGGATACATGGAAATTAATTTCCTAAGGCATTAATCATACAAATACATTTATTTTTTATTGTCACACTGCATCATTGAGATTCAAACCAATAGTCTTCTGTTCTCTATACATGGAATTAGTCCCTTGAACCAACAGGATTGAGCTAGTATGCACTATTTTTTTTTATGCATACAAAGCTGTTAATTTTTGTCTATTCAAACGGCCCCCGTTTCAATGGAAACAAGCACACATTAAGATCAGGAGGTGTGGCCAATTAGTGGGTGCGGCCAACACATCTGAACACACTTAAAATAGAGGCTAGAGAGTTTTGTTAATGCTGAGAACGGAATGTATATGTTTTTAAATAACATTCTTAGAACACTCTCTGAACATGACTAAAGTTTGTGTTTTTATGGTACGTTTTCAGAACGATTTGAGAACATTACTTTAAATAGAGAACACCATAATGTTTCCTACAGGTTAAGTACTGAAATTCCCACAGAAGAACGTTATTTCGTAACGTTATTGGAACAATGAGAACATAACTTTAAATATAATCATTAGGAAACCTTTGGAAATGTTACACTTAAGTACTGAAATTCCCACAGAATAACTTCTTCTTAACGTTCTTGGAACAATTTGAGAACATTCCCAATGTCAACCCAATTGGATAACGTTCCTAGAACATTACCAAAATTTTAATTAAATGTAACCATGTTTGAACTTTTAGGAAACGTTCTGTTAAAGTAATGAAATATCAAGAATGTTTTTGTCAAATTCTTTAAATGTCCTGAGAATGTTCCAAAGCCAAGAAACTATCCAGCACCATTCCCAGAAAGTTGTGGGAAGGTTGTATGCAAAATAACCATATGACAACCACGCTCACCAAGCTCTAACAAACATATCATTCTCAAAACGTTATGCGTCAGCTGGGGACATACTTAATCTCTTTATTGCAGATTTATCATTATCCCTGTAGGCATGCCACATCGATACTGTAGGACTACATTCACATTAATCAACGATTTTATAGTAGGCTATAGACCTATAACACAAGATATTTTAATAAATGTATGTTGTGCCTGGAAGAACAGGGTCAGAGGAGCAGAGCAGCGCTAGATACAACATGGCTCTTGAAATAACAATGTGGAGCTATACGGCGCTATAAGGAGCCTTATTAAATATTGTGTGAGGTGCCCGGCGATAAGATACGAGAACATTATTAAAGTGGCTAGAGTTCCATTTCTTAAAGTGGCCAGTTATTTCTAATCTATGTCTATAGGCAGCAGCCTCTAATGTGCTAGGGATGGCTGTGTAACAGTCTGATGGCCTTGAGATATAAGCTGTTTTTCATTCTCTCGGTCCGAGCTTTGATGCACCTGTACTGACCTCGCCTTCTGGATGATAGCGGGTGAACAGGTAGTGGCTTGGCTGGTTGATGTCCTTGAAGATCTTATTGGCCTTCCTGTGGCATCGGGTGTTGTAGGTGTCCAGGAGGGCGGGAAGTTTGACCCCGTTAATGCCTTGCGGTTGTGGGCGGTGCAGTTGCCATGCCCACACTCCCAGAGCCCTCACCTCCTCCCTGTAGGCTGTCTCATCATAGTTTGTAATAAAGCTGTTGTGTCGTCTGTATACTTGATGATTGAGTTGGAGATGTATACTGCCCTACCAAGCAAAAAGGCAGTAACTGCTCATTTGGTCGAAAATATCCTGCCTCTATTGTATTGTGTTTTGGAGAAAATGGGGGTCATGTAAGCCATTTTTCTCAGTTCCACACTATGAGCAGTTACTGCCTTTTTACTTTTTGCGTGCCTTCAGTTAAAGGGACAGTTAACCAAAAGGTGCAATTAAAGGGTCAGGTAACTAAAAAGTCATATCATTTTTTTTGCCTTTTCTCCACACACTCACAAACCACATTTGACACTAGATGGCACTTGGTTACCAGTCTCTGAGAGGCTACAGCACACACTCCCTCATTCATCCTCTTGGGGGCATAGCCTTTAGTTCTGTTATTGTTTCTGTTTGTTTTCATGCAGCGTAGGGCCATGGCAGCCTTATGTTACTATAGGTCACAATGATGAATATCCATTCACTTTGTCACAGCTCACTGTACATCTGCTAGACATGTTTTTAAGGTGTCTTCGACAACAGTCTAGTTTAAATTGGTTTCATAAAAAAATAACTATTGATTTCATATTAACAGAAAGATATAAATAACACTTTGGTTATGTTCTAGGAACGTTCTCCAACTGGTTTGACATTAGTAATGTTCTCATAGTTCAGAAACAACATTCTTCTGTGGGAATTTCAGTACGTCAACATAATGTTTCCTACCGGTTTCCTTATGGTTCTATTTAAAATAATTTTCTAAAATTGTTCCAAGAATGTTAAGAAACAACGTTCTTCTGTCGGAATTTTAGAACATTAGCATAACTTTCCTACAGATGCACAAATGTCATACCCCCCCAAAATGCTAACATCCCCTGTTATTGTAATGGTGAGAGGTTAGCATGTCTTGGAGGTATGATATTTGTGTCTGTAACTTTCTTACTCATCCTTATACACGATTCATTCACAATTATCCGTAATCATTCACATTGTGTTAACATATTCTATTCTTATTTACAATAAAAGCGACTCCAAAATGAGACAATACATTATTTACCATTAATTTCTATTGGGCATAAAATAATCTGAAACACAACTAAAACAAAGAGCAAATGCATCCAACAAACTTAATATAAAGTTGAAAGTCTGCACTTAAACCTCATAGCCATTGTTTGATTTCAAATCCAAACTTTTGGAGTATAGAGCCAAAATAAGAAATGGTTGCCCTTAATTTGCTATTAAAGTTATTAACTAAATTATCACAAGAGGAAAGCAGAATAGGTGATGGTGTATTGTTCATACACTCAATAAAATCTGTAGCAACTTCAGAGGTAGGATAGTATTTCTTAATAATGCGTCAAGTATTACACTGCTATGGGCAACAGGGTAGTAAAAAATACATGATGTGGTGATCCTATGAAGCAACATCAACAATAGAAGATGTGTCAATAGAAAGCCCCTTGGTAATAATCAGGTCCAGAGTATGGTCGCAGTTATGGATGGGCCCAGTAACATGTTGGATAAAGTCCATAGATAATAAATTAAATGGCCTTGGAGTCAGTCTCTTTGTCAACATGAATATTCAAATCGCTCAACACAATTATTTTATCATAGTTCTCAAGGACAAGGGTTTAGAGCAATCAATATTTGCATGATTAATCAAATTAATCTCCATGTGTCCTAACTGCTAGTGTGTGGATGTGAGGCTAGTGAGCACAAAAAATGAAGGAGATTGAAAACTAAAATGAAAAGCGGTCCGCCATCTGTCCCCCTGCCTCTTCTGGCGGGCTACCGCCTCCTGCAAGCGGATGTGAGTGGCGTACTATACTTCCTCGGCTGACTGGAACCAATCCTCCACTACAGGCACATCACTGGGCTTGGTGCCCATCCAGGAGCACAATGGCGGTTGCCGACCCAGGACGGCCTGGAAGGGTGTTAACCCTGGCGTATTGAGTTCAGGGCGTACTCCGCCCAGGGGAGAAAGCGTGACCACTCTAGGCAATAGCTACGCAGAAACCTTCCCAGCTCTTGGTTAGTGCTTTCCGCTTGCCCGTTTGCTTGAGGATGGTACCTCGACGTGAGGCTGACCATGACCCCCAGCCTGGACAGGAACTTCCAGACCCGAGAGGTGAATTGGGGACCACGGTCGGAGACAATACCCCTGGAACTCCATACATCCGAAAGACCTGCTGGAACAGGGCCTCAGCGACCTGAAAGGCAGAGGGCAGCCTGGCGAGAGGAACAAAACTAACAATCTTGGAAAATCTGTCCACGATCACCAAGATGGTCGTATGTCCCTCCGACCTGGGTAGGTCAGTCACAAAATCCACTGCCAAGTGTGACCAATGCGGCTGAGGTACTGGCAAAGGGTGGAGCTTACCCACGGGAGCCTGTCTCGATGCCTTGGACTGCGTGCAGATGGAGCAGGACTGGACGTGGTAGCGCACAGTCCTCCACATGCCAGGCCAGCAGTATTTCACCTGGAGCGCCTCAAGTGTTCTGACAATCCCCGGGTGTCCTGTAGACGGGGATTGATGTGCCTAGGTCACCAGCCTACCATGCACCCTCCGCAGCACGTAGGTCTTCCCCGGGGGGCACGTTGCTCGTGGTGGGTCCCTTTTTCCTGCCCGCACGATCTCCTCATCCACATCCCAGACGACTGGGCCCACGACACACTCCTTGGGAACCTCTTCTGTCCCAGGTCATGCATTCGGGAGAGTGCGTCGGCCCTGGTGTTTTTGGTGCCTGGACGGTAAGTTTGAGTGAATCGGAACCAGGCAAAGAACATTGTCCATCTGGCCTGACGGGGGTTAAGGCGTCAATCAGCCCTGACGTATTCCAGGTTGCGAGGATCCGTCAGGACTGTAAAAGGCTCCCGTGCACCCTCCAGCCAGTGTCTCCACTCCTCCAGTGCCACCTTAACCGCCAGTAGCTCTCTGTCACCCACACCGTAATTCCTCTCCTTACTTCTTTGAAAGGCAGCATCGGATCCGGATGAGGGAGCAGGGGTGCTTTGGAGAACCTGCCTCTCAAGTCCTTGAAGGCCTTCTCCGCATCCAGGGTCCATTGGAGGCGCTGAGAATTGCCTTTCAGCAACGACGTGAGTGGCGAGGCGATGGAGCTGAATACTTGGATGAACCAGCGGTTAAATTTGGCAAACCCAAGGAAACGGAGCTCCTTAATAGTTTTGGGAACTGGCCATGACCTGACTGCCCGAACCTTCAGCTCTTCCATCCTGACGCCCTCCGGAGAGATGTGATACCCTAGGAAGGAGATGGATGTTTGGTGGAAGACACACTTTTCTCCCTTGACGTACAGATGGTGGTCTAGGAGACGTCTCAGGACCGCACAAACACCTCATCTAAGTACAATTGGAATACCGCAGGCGCATTGGCTAAGCCGTACGACATAACCAAATATTCGTAGTGGCCCGACGTCGCGCTAAAAGCGGTCTTCCACTCATCTCCCTCCCAAATGCGTATCAGGTTGTAGGCACTCCAGAGGTCCAGCTTGGTGAAGAATCGTGCCCCCCCAGAGCTACTCTATGGCTGATGGGACGAGGGACATCGGGTACCGGAACTTGGTCGTAACATCGTTGAGGCCCCGGAAATCGAAGCACGGTCTGAGTCCCTTGTCCTTCTTTGAAATGAAGAAAAAGCTTGCTGAAGCAGGCGATGTGGATCTGCAGATGTATCCCTGCTCCAGCGACTCACTGATGTAACTCTCCATCACCGAAGACTTGGCCACAGAGAGCGGGTAGATCCTGTTCTGGGAGGGCACAGCTTCAGGCAACTGGTCAATGGCACAGTCCCATGGTCTGTGAGGAGCGAGACATCTAGCCTTTTCCAGAGAGAACACTTCCCCCAGGTCCTCGTATTCCAGTGGACCGTTGGGCTGAAGGGCGCATACCGGGCTCTCCACCGATGTAGATCCGCAGGTCAGTCCTCCATCTTGCTCCACGAGATGTGAGGGTTGTGCCCTTGAAGCCAAGAAAGACCCAGGATGACCGGATGTATAGAGGACGTCAGCATCATTAGCTCCACTCTCTACCGATGGCAGCCGTCGATGGTGAGGGTGAAGGGTCGAGTCACGTGGGTGATGGACCCGGTACCTACCGGTCGGTCATCCACAGCTCGGAACTGGCCGATGACCCGGGGAAAGGACCTCAGTTCCTCAGCACCACTCCCCCACAATGCCGTTACCCAATCGAGAGCGCGCCCGGTAGAGAGATCATTATGGTTACCTTCTCCCGGTCAGAGATCGGCTTATCTCCAAGATACAGCTCGCACTGGAGAAGGAAACCACGACAACCATCCGGATCACCATTGTGCTGCTCCTGTGCGGCTTTCCGGATCTCACTCACCGGGACGTTGCTAGGTGCCCCACGCTCAGAGGAAGAGGATGCCACGAGACCTACGGGCTGATTCTGGGTCTCCTCCCCCGACCGCGGTGTCATGCGGGACATGAGCTCTCGAAATGCTCCCATGAGCTCTGTCATCTGTCCCTCCATGACACGCCACCTGTCCTCCAACTCCGACAGCCGGCCGCCAGGACCGGGGCCCCCATCGCGCTCTCCCGTGCTCATGACGAGAGTGAGGAAAAAAGGGGGCGAACTGAACTCAACAAAACGGTAAGACAAAAACGTGCAAAAAATTATCTCCGGGATGGTGGATTATTCTGTGAGGACGCGAGTGTAGTGAGCACAAAAAACGAAGGAGATTGAACACGAAAATTAAAAGTTTAATCATCACTCTCAAACAGGAGTACAATTACAATAATCCCCACACTCACACTAGGGCTTGGAACATAAATAGGGAGGGCAATCATGTGAAATAGGAACAGGTGTATGTGTGTGTGGAATCAGGGTAAATGGGAATAGGTGTGGGAGCTCGGGTGTGGCTGCCATCATCCTGCTGCAAAATCTGGACCCCTACAAATCTGCTGGGCTAGACAATCTGGACCCTTTCTTTCTAAAATTATCAGCCGAAATTGTTGCAACCCCTTTTACTAGCCTGTTCAACCTCGCTTTCGTATCGTCTGAGATCCCTAGAGATTGGAAAGCTGCCGCGGTCATCCCCCTCTTCAAAGGGGGAGACACTCTAGACCCAAACTGTTACAGACCTATATCCATCCTGTCCTGCCTTTCTAAAGTATTTGAAAGCCAAGTTAACGAACAGATCACTGACCACTTAGAATCCCACCGTACCTTCTGTGCTATGCACTCTGGTTTCCGAGCTGGTCATGGGTGCACCTCAGCCACGCTCAAGGTACTAAACGATATCATAACCGCCATCGATAAAAGACAGTACTATGCAGCGGTCTTCATCGACCTGGCCATGGCTTTCGATTCTGTCAATCACTGCATTCTTATTGGCAGACTCAACAGCCTTGGTTTCTCAAATGACTGCCTTGCCTGGTTCTCCAACTACTTCTCAGTTAGTTCAGTGCGTCAAATCAGAAGGCCTGTTGTCCGGTACTCTGGCAGTCTCTATGGGGGTGCCACAGGGTTCAATTCTTGGGCCGACTCTATTCTCTATATATATCAACAATGTCGCTCTCGCTGCTGGTGACTCTCTGATCCATCTCTACGCAGACGACACCATTCTGTATACATCTGGCCCCTCTTTGGACACTGTGTTAACTAACCTTCAAACAAGCTTCAATGCCATACAACACTCCTTCCGTGGCCTCCAACTGCTCTTAAATGCTAGTAAAACTAAATGCATGCTTTTCAATCGAACGCTGCCCGCACCCGCCCACCGGACTATCATCACTACTCTCGACGGGTCTGACTTAGAATACGTGGACACCTACAAATACCTAGGCATCTGGTTAGACTGTGAACTCTCCTTCCAGACATTAAGCATCTCCAATCCAAAATTAATTCTAGAATCAACTTCCTATTTCGCAACAAAGCCTCCTTCACTCATGCTGCCAAACATGCCCTCGTAGAACTGACTATCCTACCGATCCTTGACTTCGGCGATGTCATTTACAAAATAGTCTCCAACACTCTACTCAGCAAATTGGATGTAGTCTATCAAAGTGCCATCCGTTTTGTTACTGCGACCTGTATATATTCGTTGCCAAACCCACTTGCTCCAGGTCATCTACAGTGGGGAGAACAAGTATTTGATACACTGCCAATTTTGCAGGTTTTCCCACTTACAAAGCATGTAGAGGTCTGTAATTTTTATCTTAGGTACACTTCAACTGTGAGAGACGGAATCTAAAACAAAAATCCAGAAAATCACATTGTATGATTTTTAAATAATTAATTTGCATTTTATTGCATGACATAAGTATTTGATCACCTACCAACCAGTAAGAATTCCGGCTCTCACAGACCTGTTAGTTTTTCTTTAAGAAGCCCTCCTGTTCTCCACTCATTACCTGTATTAACTGCACCTGTTTGAACTCGTTACCTGTATAAAAGACACCTGTCCACACACTCAATCAAACGGACTCCACACACTCAATCAAACAGCTGTGTAAGGACATCAGGGATAAAATTGTAGACCTGCACAAGGCTGGGATGGGCTACAGGACAATAGGCAAGCAGCTTGGTGAGAAGGCAACAACTGTTGGCGCAATTATTAGAAAATGGAAGAAGTTCAAGATGACGGTCAATCTCCCTTGGTCTGGGGCACCATGCAAGATCTCACCTCGTGGGGCATCAATGATCATGAGGAAGGTGAGGGATCAGCCCAGAACTACACGGCAGGACCTGGTCAATGACCTGAAGAGAGCTGGGACCACAGTCTAATAGAAAACCATTAGTAACACACTGCGCCGTCATGGATTAAAATCCTGCAGCGCACGCAAGGTCCCCCTGCTCAAGCCAGCGCATGTCCAGGCCCGTCTGGAGTTTGCCAATGACCGTCTGGATGATCCAGAGGAGGAATGGGAGAAGGTCATGTGGTCTGATGAGACAAAAATAGAGCTTTTTGGTCTAAACTCCACTCGCCGTGTTTGGAGGAAGAAGAAGGATGAGTACAACCCCAAGAACACCATCCCAAACGTGAAGCATGGAGGTGGAAACATCATTCTTTGGGGATGCTTTTCTGCAAAGAGGACAGGACGACTGCACCGTAAGAGCATTGAAGATGGGTCGTGGCTGGGTCTTCCGGCATGACAACGACCCGAAACACACAGCCAGGGCAACTAAGGAGTGGCTCCGTAAGAAGCATCTCAAGGTCTTGGAGTGGCCTAGCCAGTCTCCAGACCTGAACCCAATAGAAAATCTTTGGAGGGAGCTGAAAGTCCGTATTGCCCAGCGACAGCCCCGAAACCTGAAGGATCTGGATGGAGGAGTGGGCCAAAATCCCTGCTGCAGTGTGTGCAAACCTGGTCAAGAACTACAGGAAACGTATGATCTCTGTAATTGCAAACAAAGGTTTCTCTACCAAATATTAAGTTCTGCTTTTCTGATGTATCAAATACTTATGTCATGCAATAAAATGCTAATTAATTACTTAAAAATCATACAATGTGATTTTCTGGATTTTTGTTTTAGATTCCGTCACTCACAGTTGAAGAGTACCTATGATAAAAATTACAGACTTCTACATGCTTTGTAAGTGGGAAAACCTGCAAAATCGGCAGTGTATAAAATACTTGTTCTCCCCACTGTATCTTCACAAGGGGAGGGTGCTAGTGTATTGAAAATAGGGGTGCCAATACTTTTTGTATTATTAGCAATTGTATCAGTATAAAATAATATAATTTTAGAGAAAGACAATACTTTGAGTGTAAAATAAGTTTTAAAAAATTATCATTTTGTGTGTTCCGTATGACGTGATTACACTAGCAGTGAAAATAGCCTATGATTGTATATGTGTGACAAAGAGAAGTGTGGTATCTTACATCATGTCCTATAGCTCTTTGTTTTTGTCATTATGGTTGTAATACTGTCAATGATCAGCCATTTCTGTGCCATAATGCTATTTTGGTTGTATTGTTCTTATAAGAGTAAATACACTTGGGCCATGAGAAGCTTGAGATCACTGTACTGTACTGGACTTCTCTTTATCAAATCTAGGCCACACATTCAGAGAGAGAGGGAGAGATCCATCTTCATATGAGTGATTTCACCTCTGCCAACCCTGCTGTTTAGACCAATGAATAGAACTTCCCCCCCAGACTAAAAGAACAATTAGTGGACTCTTCCATTGGGTATCACTGTGAGAGAGCAGAAGAGGTCTGCTGGCACACTCATTTTTCATGGTGGTTTTACAGAATGAATGCCATAGTGATCGAGTGGTTGGCAATAACGTGTGTGTGTGTGTGCGGCGTGTGTGTGTGGAAGGACTGCCACAGGGACTTTGTGTGATTTATAGACAAGGCTGACAATACAAAACTGCAGCCAGGTCTCGACTGGCCTGACACCCAGTAATAGCAACTAGCTTTAAGATGAATGCCCCATCTAAGTTAGCAATACATTAGTTATCACTTAACATTCCATGAGTCAAAGGAGAGCCTGTTGATATGATATTTGTGCGTCTGCATTTTAACCTCATAGTCATTGTTTGATTTCAAATCCAAACTTTTGAAGTTAATATAGCCAAAAGAAGAAAAAATGCTTCACTGTCCCAATTACAGAGGGCACTGTATTAGATTCTGATGGTCATAATGCTTCTTGACAGTGTCATAAAGTGTATTTTATTAGTCCAAGTAAAGTGACACAGGATGGTCATAATGCTTTATGACAGTGTCATGAAGTGTATTTTCCCCAAGTTATTTAAAAAACGATGAAAAAAAAACATGACTGTAAATAATTTAATTACAACAACAACTAAGGACTTAAGAAACAAACTTTCAAACGAAAGGAAACTTCTTGGCAGGGAAAAAATAGATTTGAAAAAAACGTGGGTTTTGACACAAAAGAAATAACCCAATATGTCACAACAGGTGTAACACTGTCACAACATATTATGACATGGTTATGACCATCTCATAACGTGTTATGATGCTGGGTGTCAAGTAAAGTGTTTCCAAAATGTGTTTAACAAGTCATATAATAAGTTGCATGGACTATGTGTGCAATAATAGAGTTTAACATTATTCTTTAAAGTCACACATACAATTATCTGTACAGTCCCTAAGTCGAGCAGTAAATGTCAAACACAAATTCAACTACAGATCAGGGAGGTTTTTCCAATGCATCGCAAACATGTAACCTATTGGTAGAAAGGTATAAAAAATAAGCAGACATTGAATATCCCTTTGAGCATGGTAAAGTTATGAATTACAAGCATTTCGCTACACCCGTAGTAACATCTGCTAAACACGTGTATGTGACCAATAACATTTGATTTGAATACCCCTTTGAGCATGGTAAAGTTATTAATTACACTTTGGATGGTGTACCAATACACCCAGTCCCTACAAAGATAGAGGTGTCCTTCCTAACACAGTTCCTGGAGAAGAAGGAAACCGCTCAGGGATTTCACCATGAGGCATAGCCACAGGAAATGCATCGGCCTTCGCTGGTGAGTGAGTTGTGCATCATTGGGTGAGTCAGTGAAACAGGGCTATCATTTCAATATGTGTGTTTCCACCACCTAGGCCTGGGGTATGGATGGATTCAAGACATTGATCTCAGTTTGTCAGTTTCAAAGTAGCCTGTCATTTCATTAAAAATAATTGTAGAATTGCATTAAATGCGTTTTATAAAGCCCTCTACTCTACTGTTATATGCCAGTATGCAAAAGAAATGATAATGCATTCATTGCTTTATTATAAAGATAATTTTTTTCATGCGTTCCAGTATCCCAGAACCCCCAGGGACCCCCCTCTAAGGCTCAGGTTTTGTTCCAGCACCTCCCAATTGACAAATTAAGCACTGCCTAAATGAGTGAAAAGAAGGAAGCTTGTACAGAATACAAATATTCCAAAACTTACATCCTGTTTGCAATAAGGCAGTAAAGTAAAACAGCAAGAAATGTGGCAAAGAAATTAACTGTATGTCCTGAATACAAAGCATTATGTTATGGGCAAATCCAACACAACACATCATTGTACCACTCTTCATATTTTCAAGCATGGTGGTAGCTGCATCATGTCATGGGTGTGCTAGCCATCGGCAAGGACTAGGGACTTTTTTAGGGTAAAAGAAACGGAATAGAGCTAAGCACAGGCAAAATCCTACAGGAAAACATGGTTCAGTCTGCTTTCCAATTGACACTGGGAGAAAAATTCACCTTTCAGCAGGACAATAACCTAAAAAAACATGGCCAAATATACACTGGAGTTGCTTACCATGACGACATTAAATGTTCCTGAGTGGCCTAGTTACAGTTTGGACTTAAATCGGCTTGAAATTCTCTGGCAAGACTTGAAAATGTCTGTCTAGCAATGATCAACAACCAACTTGACAGAGCTTGAAGCATTTTTTAAATAGTAATAATGTGTAAATATTGTACAATCCAGGTGTTCAAATCTCTTAGAGACTTACCCAGAAAACTCACAGCTGTAATCGCTGCCAAAGGTGATTCTAACAGTGTTGAATGCCTGTGTAAATGAGATATTTCTGTATATTCAATAAATAAATCAGCAAACATTTAAGAAAAACACATTTTCACTTTGTCATTATGGGGTATTGTGTGTAGATGGGTGAGATTATTTTTTATTCAATCCATTCTTAATTCAGACTGTAGCACAACAAAATGTGTAATAAGTCAAGGGGTATGAATACTTTTTGAATACTGTATTTAAGTGTCACTAGTTTCTTCCACTACAAGAGACTTAACCACTAAACAATAGTCACATAATTTAAAAAATGCTAAAGTTATATATTGATATTAAAGTGAATTAATATTTGATATTACCCACACATTTGGTTCCTTGGCTGAACCTCAGTCTTTGCTTGAAGTTATTGAGGGATGATTAGGCTTTGGCATTGTGAAGATAAGAATTCCAGTATGGTACCTCTGTATCTGATAGAGAATTGACTATGTGAGGTCCGGCAGTGGGGAAGGCGAAGGTTATCGCATGTGTCTTGTGTTATATAGATGAATTTCAGAATTAACCTGGAAGAATCCATTGAAGGGTTTAGGTAAACTGTCTGGGAGGTATGAGTAGTTGTAGATGAAAGTGCATAATTTGCATATATTAATGTTGTAAATAGACAAGATATTGAGTTTACTAAGCAAAGGTGCAGATGGAGCCAGGTAATTAGAGGAGGTGGCTAGTTTTGAAAATGTATTTTGTATGACAAGTAATTTGTGTAGGTAGGAGGCATATGTACTGGCAGTGGTGATATTAGCATGTCAATCGTGGTGGGGCAAACAAAAATAAATACGTTTTTTAGATGCATGCCAGCAAAGCCACTACACAACACAACACTAAACAATACATTAATTGCACTATAACGATGACAAACGGTGCCCACAAACTGTTAGAGCCTACATAAAGCTGTTCCAACAGCAGAGTCCCAACAGCAGTCCCAACACCTTAACACTGCTACACCTGATTATCAGCAGAGCCTTATTCAGCCTCATTTACTGCCTTTCAAGAGATGTACAAACTATGCCATAAGGGGACAACGAGCATATAAGAGGCAACCCGTAATTTCGATACCAATGTCAAACCAGTTGGAGAATGTTCCTAGAACATTACCAACATTGAAATTAAATATAACCATGTTTTAACCTTTCGAAAACGTTCTGTTAAAGTATTGAAATACCAACAAAATGTATATTTTAAATGAAAATGTTCCAAAGCCAAGCAACTATCCTGCACCATTCCCAGAAAGTTGTGGGAAGGTTGTGTGCAAAATAACCATAGGACAACCACGCTCTCACAAAGCTCTAAGAAACATACGTGCTAGCTGGGTACTGTAAAGGATCTAAGCACATATTTGTTTTACTTATCTGCTGATGGTGTCGTAACTGACAACATGCTCTTGGGCCTGTCTGCATAACCAAGTTAAAAAGTGACGTGTGCATATCCAATGACTTTAATGAGAAGCTTCATTATCTGACTCTACACTCCCAAGACAGTTGAGCCCAATGCAGTCATGATGGCAGACCCAGCCTGCATACCAAACGGCTCCCTATTCCCTGTTCTGGTCGAAAGTAGTGCCCTATATAGGTAATAGGGTGCCATTTGAGATGTAGCCCAGTCTGCCCTGAACACTAATTACTGCTGGTTATTATCAGGCTGTTTAAGTGGTGAGGAGGAGGAGGTTAATGTCAATGTCAATACTAATGTTAATGCACTGTGTGCTTGTCTGTCTGCTCTAAGCTGCAGAGAGGGTTGTATATGTAGTGTCAGTGTGGAGTTGCCAGACTGCCAACATATGCAGCATAACTTGGAAACAACATATTTTATAACTACAAGGGCCCCCATGTACAACATACAAGCAAACAGTATGATGTATAGCTTTTGGTTGAGAGAATTTGGTTGATAGTAACGTCTTGTTGAGATAAATATGTAATTGTGAAGAGTTTTAGGATATTGAGCTCGGATGCATCCTGTTTCAATTGATCATCCTTGAGATGTTTCTACAACTTTATTGGAGTCCACCTGTGGTAAGTTTTATTGATTGGACATGATTTGGAAAGGCACACACCTGTCTATATAAGGTTCCACAGTTGATAGGGCATGCCAGGGCAAAAACCAAGCCATGAGGTCGAAGGAATTTTCCATAGAGCTCCAAGACAGGATTGTGTTGAGGCACAGATCTGGAGAAGGGTACCAAAACATTTCTGCAGCATTGAAGGTCCCTAAGAACACAGTGGCTTCCATCATTGTTAAATTGAAGAAGTTTGGAACCACCAAGACTCTTCCTAGAGCTGGCCAACCGGCCAAACTGAGCAAACGGGGAGAAGGGCCTTAGTCAGGGAGGTGACCAAGAACCCGATGGTCACTCTGACAGAGCTCCAGAGTTCCTCTGTGGAGATGGGAGAACCTTCCTGAAGGACAACCATCTCTGCAGCACTCCACCAATCAGGCCTTTATGGTAGAGTGGCTAGACGAAAGCCACTCCTCAGTTAAAGGCACATGACAGCCCGCTTGGAGTTTGTCAAAAGAGATTCTCTGGTCTGATGAAACCAAGATTGAACTCTTTGGCCTGAATGCCAAGCGTCACGTCTGGAGGAAACCTGGCACCACCCCTACTGTGAAGCATAGGGGTGGCAGCAGAATGTTGTGGGGATGTTTTTCAGCGGCAGGGACTGGGAGACTAGTCAGGATCAAGGGAAAGATGAACTGAGCAAAGTCCTTGATAAAAACCTGCTCAGGACCTCAGATTGGGGTGAAGGTTCACCTTCCAACAGGACAACGACCCGAAACACACAGCTAAGACAACGCAGGAGTGGCTTCGGGACAAGTCTCTGAATGTCCTTGAGTGGCCCAGCCAGATCCCGGATTTGAACCCTATCGAACAGCTCTGGAGAGACCTGAAATTAGCTGTGCAGCAACGCTCCCCATCCAACCTGACAGAGCTTGAGAGGATCTGCAGAGAAGAATGGGAGAAACCCAAATACAGGTGTGCCAGGCTTGTAGCGTCATATCCAAGAAGAATTGAGGCTGTAATCACTGCCAAAGGTGCTTCAACAAAGTACTGAGTAAAGGGTCTGAATACTTACGTAAATATGATATTTCCGTTAGATATTTTATTTTTTATACATTTGCAAAAAAATATAAAAAACTGTTTTTGCTTTGTCATTATGTGGTTTTGTGTGTAGATTGATGAGGGAAAAAAACTATTTAATCAATTTTAGAATAAGGCTGTAACGTAGCAATGAAAAAGTTAAGCGGTCTGAATACTTTCCGAATGCACTGTATATAGTACCATTAGATATGACAGTGTAAAGAGTGCACATGGCACTACTGTTAGGGTCTGGTTACAATCCACCAGACTGTTCCAGTTAATTTCATAGCAAGCATATTGTCTGTTCAAGGCTCCTGAGCAGGTCATAAATTATGTTGAAGGTGAACGGTGACTTGGGGAAAGAAGCAGTTATGAAAATGTAATCAATCTGGCGAGGGGAGAACCAGCTGCTCCTTTTAGTGGGCACTTCTGTGGAGGAACTGGGCCGGGTGCTGGGGGATCAGACCTGGGTGTGTTGGGACTGGAGGGGTGGGGTTGTGGGGAATAGGGTTGGGGTGACCTATGGGGGCTAAAGGGGCTGCTGGCTTTGGGAGGGATAGGGCCTGGCTATCACATTACCCAGTTGGAATGGCTGGGCCAATACTGGTTCTTCTGCTACCAGAATACACTAACATACACACTGGCACCCACAGACATCAGGGTAGAAAGTTATTAATTGAATGGAACGTCTTGTGCAGAAACTACTGGACACCATCTGTAACAGTTCACAAGAATGTAACGTTTTCATCCAAGAAAAACTAACATTCAAGAGCACCGTAACATTTACGGAGGCATCATTTCTCATCCACCATCCATGGTATTCTTCCTTGTTAGTTCCTTCCTGCTGGGTGAATGACTTCCAAAGCAGGAGGACACATGACCTTTTGTGTCTAGGTCGCACTCTTCGCTGAAAGTTGTCTCGTCCCAAAGGCCGGCGCGTTCTGGCACCTCTGACAGACGTGTAAACAGATGCAGCCGTTGTTTGCAGTGACAGGTGATTATAGCTGGCACCGGTGCCAAGGCAATTAAACCCGGGGTCTGACAGCACCATTTGGTGGACTGCCTGGCTGTTATTCCAACGTCGGTCGGAATAATTGTAGCGGCACATGTTCACCTGCTAGGCTGCGGCTCTGCGGCTCTGAACATCATTAATTGAACAGAGGAACACGCCAGCCGGCTGGAAGGGTAGGCTACAGTGTCATAGTGGGGCTATGTAACGCTGTCTTTGGCCCATGTGTTGTTTGATCATGTAATGAGATGAGATATCTGTCTATCGCAGACTGGATGAGATTCTCCCTTTTGATAATTTCCCTTGGCCAGTCTGGGTGGGTTTCTATGTATGATTTATTTTGGTCTTGTACATTCAACTTCGGACAGCCAGGAACACATGCATACACACATTCCCATTAGGATATGGCACATATGCCCTATGGTTATGTAGACACTGCACTATACATACTGACAAGGACAGGACAAGACAATGAAATTTCCCCCCCGGGGGATCAATAAAGTACCTATCTATCTATCTATCTCTATCTAAGAGACATTCATTAAAGTTCAGTGACGTCAATCTTGTCTGCCACCTGACCGCCATAATTGTGGTATTTCTGATCTTGGGGGACAACAGTTCATTAGAATCCCCTGTGCAGGTCTTGCCAAATCAAAGTCCCCAATGTACATGCATTATAGCTACATCTGCAGTTTTAGAAGGAGTCACAATGTCTTGTAATGAACCTTGTATTGCACCATCTAGGTCAGTGGTTACTGTACCAACAACTGAATTTTGCTCTGCCCGGAGTACCCCTGAAGTACCCCCTCATGTGCATTTTTACCAGTAAGCCTATGGTCTCATAAGTCTTCTCAAGTACCTCCTGTGGATAGGCCAAGTACCCCCAGGGTTCTTAGTACCCCTGGTTAGTAACCACTGATCTAGGTGCAAAGTTACCCCATACATATCAAGAACTGGAGCTACACAGCAATTGTAACAAACTGATTTGTTGATGCCTGAGCTGTAGCCTATGTTGTCATCTCTGCTGTTTGCTAATGTCTGTGTGTGCCATTTCTAAATACAGGACAGCTGACCTGTCTGTATAGCAGACTAACAGCTGCATCCCCATTTGCACATTACACCATCACACCACCACTTAATTGACGGATCAGCTAAAGGTATTCTGCTACATGCATATAAATCCAATGCTTAATTCCATTGTCTGGAATTTACAATAACTGCCCATCACTCCTAAATTAATGATTGACTGCGAGGAACTTTAATCACCAGCAGGACAAGGTAGTTCTCTTAATGTGAGAGGGGCTTGTCTGGTTTTATAAGGCAGTTAACTGTGGATTCCAAGACAGTTCCGCTCAGCCTTAGCTCAGTAAATCCTAACCAGTTAAGTGTCGGTCGGACGGTTACGCTGGCAGGCAGCTGGTCTGGAGAGCATAGGACACCATTTGCCATCACAGAATGTCGCACACTGTTATTCTTTAATTATTACGGTGGGATTCAGTTGGCCTCCGCTAACAACGTTTAATCAACTGAGATTTACAGAAGAGCAAGGAGACAGAATGAAACGGAACACTGACTATAGCACACACTCAGCCGCGGTGACTGCCTAGACTACAGACCTCCTACACCACCCCCTTAACCACTCACAGCCTCTCTATTTTAAACTGCAGCTTGAGGGGGGGTCCCTCTTAATTATATCCCAAGGGGGCAAGTGAATAGCTCTCTTATCCCTTCATCGCCAATCGCATCCACTCACACTGGTTTATGTTTTTTATCAGTTGCCGTATGTCTCTGCTCCATTTTTACACCGCCCCTGGCTGAGGGCCGGGGAAGGAGGAAGTATTGTTTTTTTGTCTGTTTGTCTGACCTTGCAGGGAGGGAAAATAGTGTCAGAAGGCTAGGGGATAATTAGGACTAGACTGGTGGCTCTGGAGGGAGAGCATCTTTGATGCCGTTTGGGACTCAGGGCTGTCAGTTTGGTCAAGGCCAAAGACCTTTAAATATTGGGTCAAAGACACCCCTCTGTGTTTTTATGGGTTCTAGTATTGTTTTCACCCATCCCCTCCACCCTTGGATCCTTATGTCTATTTGAGCTGGAAGTCCTTTATACAGTAGCTACAGTATTTTGTAGAAGAGGAAAACTGAACCAAAAAACCCCAGAAAAGTCTCCTGTGTGTGACTTTCAGTTAAATCTAGACTGTAGTGCATATTTTGGGAAACACCTGTCATTTTATCCCCCAAAATGTAATTGTGGTCACGGGTCATCATATTGGTGCTGTTGTTTATCATAGAACAATTCCGGACAGCTGATGAAACTGGGTTTGCACAACCAAATAATTTCTGTACAAACTGTCAGAAACAGTCTCAGGAAAGCTCTTCTGCGTGCTTGTCGTCCTCACCAGGGTCTTGACCTGACTGCAGTTCGGCTTAGTAACCGATTTCAGTGGGAAAATGGCCACCTTCGATGTCCACTGGCATGCTGGCGTTGGGGTTATGGTATGGGCAGGCATAAGCTGCAGACAACGAACACAATTGCATTTTATTGATGGCAATTTGAATGCACAGAGATCCTGAGGCCCATTGTCGTGCCATTTATCCACCGTGATCACCATGTTTCAGAATAATAATGCACGGCCCCATGTTGCAAGGATCTTTACACAATTCCCGGAAGCTGAAAATGTCCCAGTTCTTCTATGGGCTGCATACTAACCAGACGTCACCCATTGAGCATGTTTGGGATGCTCTGGATCGACGTGTACGACAGCGTGTTCCAATTCCGGTCAATATCCGGCAACTTCACACAGCCATTGAAGAGGAGTGGGACAACATTTCACAGGCCACATTTAACAGCCTGGTCAAGTCTATGCGAAGGAGATGTGTCGCACTGCATGAGGCAAATGGTGGTCACCCCAAATACTGACTGGTTTTCTGACCCACACCCCTACCTTTTTTATAAGGTATCTGTGACCAACAGTATTCCCAGTCATGAAATCCATAGATTAGGGCCTAATGAATTTATTTAAACTGACTGATTTCCTAATATGAACTGTAACTCAGTAACATCGTTGAAATTGTTGCATGTTACGTTTTATAATTTTGTTCAGTGTAATACTGTTTCATTTGTCAAAGGGATTATTGACTAATAATGCAAAATTAAGAGTTTGAAAATGTCTGATGGTATTATTAGAAGAATAGAGGTTACTATTAACAGATGTCCAGTAGAGAAAGGCAACCTGACTTGGCATTGCTTTAAAATTATTCCTACATATTCAGATTCAATCAAATGTCATTGTTGGGGGTTTTGACAGTGTTTCATGAATCAGATGAGATAATTCAGAAACTGTCACATTCTAATTTCCACAAAAAGAAAGATAGTTTGTAATTTATTAAATAAATAATGTCCCTTTTAACATGTAAAAATAAAGTAAATGTGTGACTTTTGTACTTTTTCATTTTCAAACTATTTCATTTTGAGTCTGAGCTCAAATTCAAAAACTCTTGAAAGAAATGTCACAGTTAAAACAATGCTTTTATTCCAGTCTATGGGGGATCATTGAATGGTGTTTTAAGTAGACGAGGGTAGCAATTAAAAAGAAAAACTTCAAAATAGAGACATTTACACTTTAAAATGGTTAAAACGCTCCCTGCTGAATTGTCTCTCAATGTAAAAATATGTCAAAGAGCATAGCTTATTTTGAATCATACTGAAAAGGAACAGACACATGGTAAATATTTACTATGCTTTTGCTGTCAACCTGCTTTTGCCCTGTCTCTCCCAGCCTCTCTCTTCCCTGTCACAGAGACACTGAGGTATTTCAGAATATTTAGCAGAAGATGTACAGTAGGCAGCTTCTTGAGAGATGAAGTCAAGCATATCTTTTCTTCCTTGCTTGGAAGTGCCAAAAGTAAGAAACGAGACCAACATAGAGGAAAATAGATTCCGTACCTGTAATTATTATCTCCTCAGTTCCAGAAGGTTACCCAACATTCTGCCCCATTGTTCCAGTAAACAAACACTTGATGTGATTATAATGGGCAGATTCCACCTCAGAGAGCTCATAATTGGTCTACGTCCTAAATGGCACTCTATTCCCTTTAAAGTGCACTACTTTTTACAAGGGCCCATAGGGCTGTGGTCAAAAGTAATGCACTAAATAGGGAACAGGGTGCCATTTGGGAGACAGCCTTAATGTTTTATTTACAATCGGCTATTATGAGCTCTGTCTCCAGGCTGTGGGTGTTAAACGGACCCAATCTCCCCCAGCCATGCAGCCAGAGCTTTACAAACACAGCAAATTAAAAGAGCTATCATCGACAGAGACAATAGTAACCCACAGGAGAGGTATTTAAGAGCCCATCGAGTAAAGTGGTGCAGAATAAGTGCAGTTAAAGCATGAGTGTTGCTGGTCATTAAATTGCACCTGCAGCGGACTGGGGCCACCAATGTAAACACAATTGGTTATGGATTTAATTATGAGATGACGAGAGGCCATTGGAAACTATGAAGCTAAATCACTATCAGCAATAGTGAACTCTCAACAATTCAGGTGAGAGTGAATATTCAGAATTCTTAGTCAAAATAAAACAATATTTGTAGGAGGCTTCGATAATCTGTATTTTTCAATTTATCTGTTTCCATTTAAGTGGTAGAAAATGTCTGATCACATCATGTTATTTTACAGCAAGTTGTTAAGATGGCTGTAATTCAGCCATTCTCAACTGGTGGGTCGCGACCCAAATTTGGGTCGCAGGAGGTTTTGAATGGGTCGCAATTGTATGAGTAAAAATACTCCAGTCTAAACGTAAACAACTAAAACCAGTTAGAAAGTGTGTAAAAAAAATTAAAAATAATTTAACCTTTCAATACAGAGTTATTATTATCAGCGCTATTTAGCTGATTTCGTTGATTTTGTGGACGCAAACCAGTTAGCTTAACATTCTTCATCAAGAATATGGGCAAAATTGAAGGATTTACTATGTTTTTCCCTTGTCATATAATCGGAAAGTATTCAGACCCCTTGACTTTTTCCACATTTTGTTACGTTACAGCCTTTATTCTAAAATGTATACAATTGTTTCCCCTTAATCTACACACAATACCCCATAATGACAAAGCAAAAACAGGTTTTTAGATTTTTTCTTTAAAAAGTATCCAGACCCTTTACGCAGTACTTGTTGAAGCACCTTTGGCAGCAATTACAGACTCAATTCCTGGGTATGACGCTACAAGCCTGGCACACCTGTATTTGGGGAGTTTCTCCCATTCTTCTCTGCAGATCCTCTCAAGCTCTGTCAGGTTGGATGGGGAGTGTCGCTGCACATCTATTTTTAGGTTTCTCCAGAGCTGTTCGATCAGATTCAAGTCTGGCCTCTGGCTGGGCCACTCAAGAACATTCAGAGACTTGTCCCGAAGCCACACATGCGTTGTCTTGGCTGTGTGCTTAGGGTCATTGTCCTGTTGGAAGGTAGAACCTTTATTTTTTTCACCTTTATTTAACTAGGCAAGTCAGTTAAGAACAAATTCTTATTTACCATGACAGCCTAGGAACAGTGGGTTAACTGCCTTGTTCAGGGGCAGAACAACTGATTTTTACCTTGTCAGCTCAGGGATTCATCCAGCAACCTTTCAGTTATGGGACCAACGCTCTAACCACTCAACCCCAGTCTGAGGTCCTAAGCACTCTGGTTCATGTTTTCATCAAGGATCTCTCTGTAATTTGCTCCGTTCATCTTTTCCTCAAACCTGATTAGTCTCCCAGTCCCTGCCGCTGAAAAACATCCCCATAGCATGATGCTGCCACCACCATGCTTCACCGTAGGGATGGTGCCAGGTTTCCTCCAGACGTGACGCTTGGTATTCAGGCCAAAGAGTTCATTCTTGGTTTCATCAGACCAGATAATCGTGATTCTCATTGTCTGAGAGTGTTTAGGTGTCTTTTGGCAAACTCCAAGCGGGCTGTCATGTGCCTTTTACTGAGGAGTGGCTTGCGTCTGGCCACTCTACCATAAAGGCCTGATTGGTGGAGTGCTGCAGAGATGGTTGTCATTCTAGAAGGTTCTCCCATCTCCACAGAGGAACTCTAGAGCTCTGTCAGTGTGAACATCGGGTTCTTGGTCACCACCCTGACCAAGGCCCTTCTCCCCAATTGCTCAGTGTGGCCGGGCGGCCAGCTCTAGGAAGAGTCTTGGTGGTTTCAAACTTCTTCCATTTAACAATGATGGAGGCCACTGTGTTCTTGGGGACCTTCAATGCTGCAGATATGTTTTGGTACCCTTCCCCAGATCTGTGCCTTCGACACAATCCTGTCTTGGAGCTCTACGTACAATTCCTTCGACCTCATGGCTTGGTTTTTGCTCTGACGTGTGTGCCTTTCCAAATCATGTCCAATCAGTTGTAGAAACATCTCATGGATGATCAATGGAAACAGGATGCACCTGAGCTCAATTTCGAGTCTCATAGCAAAAGGTCTGAATGCTGTACTTGTGTAAATTAGGTATCTGTTTTTTATTTTTTTATACATTTGCAAAAATGTATAAAAACCTGTTTTTGCTTGATTATTATAGTGTATTGTGTGTTGATTGCGGATGATTTTGTTTTATTTAATCCATTTTAGAATAAGGCTGTAATGTAGCAAAATGTGGACAAAGTCAAGGGGTCTGGTAGCTGAGTGGTTAGAGGATTTGGCCTGTAACCAAAAGGTTGCTGGATTGAATCCCCGAGCTGACAAGGTAAAAATCTGTTGTTCTGCCCCTGAACAAGACAGTTAACCCACTGTTCCTAGGCCTTCATTGTAAATAAGAATGTGTTCCTAACTGACTTGCCTAGTTAAATAAAACATTTAAAAAATACATTACGAAGGCACTGTAGCATTAAGAATTGTTTTCCAGATTGCATTTTGGCAACAACAAAAAGCACAATGCGAATATTGGATTGCAACTGAGACAACCTGGTTCAATTTGGGTCTCAAGGTAAAAACCAATTGAGAACCACTGCTGTAATTAGATTGTCACTGACCTCTTTTTTGCAAACGGTCATTAACCACTATAATCAGGTCTCCGCAGAAAACTTCCTTCACACTGCTTAAACTTCAGCTGCCCTCTGAATTGCTTTTGACACTGTGGAGAAATGTCTAATATCAATGCGTAATGGATTCTGATGACAAACTACATGGTTGAAAGACCATGTAATCTCCCCTTAATTAATTAAAGCGCACAGGGCTTTCCAACCCATCTACTCCTGGCCATGCTGAACCAGCTGCCACTAAATGGGTTCACTTGCACTGCTGTCAAGTGGAAAAGATTGAGCTCCTCATGCTCAGGAAGGTGCTTAGGCAGATGCTGGTGTGTGTGTGTGTGTGTGTGTGTGTGTGTGTGTGTGTGTGTGTGTGTGTGTGTGTGTGTGTGTGTGTGTGCACTAACACCATGAGTCCTCAGAAACATCTGCACATTCAGTGGGTTAATTACCCGCACCAGTACACCAGTCCATCAGCAATTTAATACGCACACAAACACGCACCTATATGCACACAGAGACACATTTGCAAGCGTGTGTGTACAGAAATATTCTCTCTCTACAACACACACATATATTACAGTACATATCATACATAATTAATAACAAAAGCAAAAACAGAACTGGTGTTACCTGTCATAACAATACCATAACTTTTTTGTATTTTCTACTCAACGACCATGCACCTTTGCTCAAGAACATTAGGCCTAATCCTAAACCGAAGATACAAAAATCATCTTTTTTTTTATAACACAAATCCCAGCTCTGACTTTATAACTCGTAATTAAATGAGAAATTACTTAGGCTTTACTTTGGTTTTGATAAGAGCTATCAGTTTGGAGTTTCTTTGGCTATTGATTTGATTAAGGAGCTTATACATTGTTTTGCACTTGACTGAACACACAGTAATCAGGCTGATTGGGATCTCACTCTCTCTGGCAGCAGAGCGGCTGCTTACCACATTTAACAATCAAACCACTCTGAGCTATGCGAGAAGGAGGCTGTCCAAATCAATGGGACTATTTATTTTAAACTCAGAGTAGAAATCTTTATTTCCACATCCCATAAATATTCGATTACAATATTTATGCCTGAAGAGACTGAGACAAAGACATCCCGCTGTGTTTCAATGGAGGTGCAAATTAAAGGGGACTCCATTGTATGGTTTCACATATAAAGTAAATTAAAGAGTAAGTACTGTGAATGTCAAGAATCATCTACAAAGCATCTATGAACAAAATACGCTATGTAGGGCTATTTACTGTTTACAAACCCCTTTTAAAAATGTCATGGAAAATGACAAATGACACTTGGGGGGAGTTTTGCGCCTCTTGAAGTAGCAAACGATCCAAACACTTAACCCACTACATACTATATGAATGATGAAAATCTGGATGAAATTTGCACATATTTGCTCAGTTCCATAGTAGCCTAAAGGTTGGGGCTGTAGATTGCCCTGGGCCAGGGCCAACACTAAGGAGATCACCTCGGTGGGTGACTGAGTGAAGAATAATGTGGGTATAATTCTCATTAGAGGAAAAGAGGATATCTAAAGCGTATATAGCCTATATAATGTGGATATCATTCTCCTTTAAGAGTCCCCCCCTGCCCTCCGAGACAGCTTTATGCACCTCTGTTATGAAAACAGCTAGAGCTCACTGCTCAATCCTGCCCATGATTGACAATTATAGCGGCATAATTCTCCCCCGGCCCGTCATCCCATCTACTGCTCCTTCACTCTCTCAGCTGGTGACAGCCACCTCAGATAGCGGAAGATAAATATGTCATAAATCACAGTGGTCTGGGCTTTAAGGTTCTCCGGGGAGTAATCTCCCGTGGCTTCCCGGGCTACTATTCATCATTAGATTGAGAGTCACTCACGGTCTCTTTACTGGCTCTGACAGAGGGACCGTGAAGAGGCACGGACTCAAAGCCAGAGCAAACAGCGGGAACAAAGCCTACTCTGTCCGGTGCCAATAACCAAGCATTAAAGATAAGATTGCCTTGGTTTCTCTCTCTCTCTCTCTCTCTCTCTCTCTCTCTCTCTCTCTCTCCTCGATCCCTTCCCTTTCCTCTCGAAGATTTAATGTCAACATTTCCCTTTTTTCCTCCCAGCACCCAAGCCAGCGTCGTGTCAGCTGTTGTTAGCCTCTTCAGTTATTAACACCCTTCAACGGACGCTTTTCCAGCCGTCAGTTTTGTTAGCGTTGGCTAGCTTGACAGTTGCGACGTTAATTAGCTTGTCTAATGAGAAGCCGGTGTTTAGCTGGACATGGCGTTTGAGGTGTGTCGGAAGAGAAAACAAACAAATCAACTATTTTATTAGCAGAATGTGACAGCTTCCTTTTTTACCTTCCCTCTCTATAGACCTATCTCTCTCTCTCTCTCTTAAACTGAGCTGAGTCTACATTGTGTTTGTTTTGAGGCTATAATGATCTACAGTATATATCCAGGCCTATTTCTTCTCTATCTGGAGGGAATAACAGACCACATGGGATTCTGTCTTTACTTACCAATTATTAGTGCCAATAGAAATGAAATCACAGTTAGTTGCCTGTGGATGTAGGGCTTAAAACGACACACACATTAATCATTTATCTGTGTAATAGCCCTGTGACGCGCTCCCCTCCTCCTGTTACCAGAACTAAGATGCTTCAGTCGATTTTAAGCCAGATAATGATCAATTGTGTGTGAAAACTCTGTGCTATGTGAGTGTGCCAGTCCTGATTATATTTACACTGTCTTCCCCAAAGTAGTCAGTTCCTGTCCCTGTAGTGGTAATAATAACTGTGGTGGAGCTGGAGCGCAGGCTTCCAAATCACCTAATCACCAGCCAGGAGACAGCTGAGAAAAGGCTGCTTCAGTAATTAGACTGGTGCTGTGACAGGAGCTGAGCGCTGCAACCATATCATATTAACATCTAGGGTACGCTGAATTGTTTGGACAATATCTGTGTATAGTGTATATGCTCTCATATAGGCTTATAGGCCTTATCATTGTCTGATCGACCACTATGCACAAGCTTATTAACGCATCATGGCAATGGATACCCATGATATTCCAAGAGTTAATACTTTCTTTATACTTGTTTGATTTATTGAGTCACTATTTAACTTTGCAAAGGCTTAGGATCAAAGGCAAATTTGTCTATGCTGTACCTGTAGCTGTGTTGCACCTTCTATATAGCCTGCATGGGTATTATCTGACCCTGGTGGTCATGAACGTTTGAACGTCTTTAAAACCCCCCAAGGTCGATGTCCACAGCCCGCGTAAATCTAATTAACATAATAATAAAATCCCCATAAAAATCTGTCAGTTTGTTTTGCACTGCATCCACCGATTGTCACACTTTCGCATCTGTGGTGAAAGGTGACAGAGCTGGAGCAGTGTTTGTCAGACCGTGAGACATCCCGAACGTCGGTCTTCTCACAAAATCTTAGGCACAAAATCTTGGCCTGCAAACTGTTATGACCACTTTATTGAAAGGAGCATGGTGGTGGTCTCATGAACACGATGGTGTTCTCAGTTTTGCTCTACGACTCATGGGACTTATCTGAAGGTCCCCTGGTACCAGTTGAAAAAATTTGTGGAAGTATGTCAGGCTCTGGCCATAGGGAGTACCTTTTGGCCATGGTCAGAGCCTGACAGATCTAGATTCCTAGATCTATGTGTTTTTCGTTTTGTGTTGAATCCCCAATTGGAGACAGCTGCGAGACGTTGTCTCTGATTGGGGATTCTATTTAAGTTGCTCAACCCCACACAAACTTTTAATAAATGGAATGGATACCGGCACTGGAGCGGGGCAGACGTCCGGACCCGAACTGGAGGGTTCCAGCCACGTAATTGGGCTGGCTGCCGGCCCCAGACTGGACACCGACACGCTAAGGAGCTCCTGCTCCAAAGCAGGACGGCACGCCATGCCCCGACTGGGCACCGACGCAGAGGAGAGTTCCACCCACGTAGTTGGGCTGGCTGCCGGCCCCGGACTGGGCACCGGCACGCTAAGAAGCTCCTGCTCCAAAGCAGGACTGCACGCCGTGCCCAGCCTGTGCACAGACGCAGAGGTGGGTTCCAGCCATGTAGCTGGGCTGGCTGCCGGCCCCGGACTGGGCACCGACACGCTGAGGAGCTCCGGCTCCAAAGTGGGACTGAACGTTGTGCCCAGCCTGGGCACCGACGCAGAGAAGGGACTCTGGACCGTCACGGGAGGCTCCGGTCTCTGGACCGTCACGTGAGGCTCCGGGCAGTGGGCCGTCGCTGGAGGCTCCGGGCAGTGGGCCGTCGCTGGAGGCTCCGGGCAGTGGGCCGTCGCTGGAGTCTCCGGCAGTGGGCCGTCGCTGGAGGCTCCGGGCAGTGGGCCGTCGCTGGAGGCTCCGGGCAGTGGGCCGTCGCTGGAGGCTCCGGGCAGTGGGCCGTCGCTGGAGACTCCGGGCTATGGAAGCGCACCAGTGGTCTGGTGTGTGGAGCCGGCACTAGAGACGTCGGGCTAGTCACACGCACTGGAGCTTTGGTGCGAGGAGCAGGCACTGGCCGTACCTGACTGTGGAGGTGAACCGGTGGTCTGGGGTGAAGAGCAGGCACGGGTGATGTCGGACTGGACCCTCGACCGGGAGACGAATCGAGTTTTGAAACCAGATCGGCTGCCGTGCCCAGCCCAGGCAGCAGTGTAGATGACAGATCCAGCTGTTTAATTGACATGTCTGCCTGTCCCGGACTGGACACCGGCCTGACGAGGAGCTCCGGCTCTTCCTCCCTCTTCTCCTCAGGAAAGAGGTGAGCCAGATGCTTCTTCCAGATTGCCAATCTGGCCCCAAAACTACCCGCCTCCTCGATCTCCCAAACGTGAGGGTTGGGCTCGGTCGCGGGAGCTGTCCACGCTCCTTCGCGAAGCCCATAATTCCACATCCCCGATACTCATCTTCTTCCTCTCGCTGCGGGTTCCCATTCGGGTGGATCATTCTGTCACGATGTGGTGTGTCGGCAGACCAAGATGCAGCGCAGTTATAGTTGAACATACTTTTAATTAGAATTATTGAAAACAAAAACAAGTATGGTACTCACAAGTGCATGCCCATACACTCCATGAACATCCAACAGGAAGATAATGACCCACAACAAGGTGTGGGACATCTCTACTTAAATAGAATCCCCAATCAGAGACAACGCATAGCAGCTGCCTCTAATTGGGGATTCAACACAAAACAAACTAGATCTAGAATTACTAGATCTACAAGAATTACTGGCTACTTTGAATAATCTCAAATACAAAATATATTTAGATTTGTTTTTGGTAACTACATGATTCCATATGTGTTATTTCATAGTTTTGATGTCTTCACTATTATTGAACAATGTAGAAAATAGTAAAAATAAAGAAAATCCCTTGAATGAGTAGGTATGTCCAAACCTTTGACTGGTACTGTATATTATCCATATCCTTGTTCAGGCAGGACTCCATGAAACATAGGATATTACAGTTCTTTAGGTCCCATTGATAGGATGGTCTCAAACGGAGCTCGTCCAGTTTGTTCTCCAGTGATCGTACGTTCACCAATAGAATGGAGAGTAGAGGCGGTTTATGAATTATGAGGTTATTGATCACTGTTCTGATGTCCAGAAGCTATTCTGTCATCGTAAACGATTGCGGAACATTAGGTACAAAAAAATCGGCAAACAATAGCAGAATTGGTCAGGAGCCAGTAAAACGGCTGCTATGCAATGCAGTGCAATTCTTATTAAAGGGGCTTTATAAAATATTTGTGAATTTGATTGAAATGTGATATTATGCCAGTGTTGAAGTTAGCAATGGGGGCTTGTTTAAGTTGCATGATAAAGCAGTAAACCTGCTATCCATATATTAACTTTACAGTCATCTTTGTGTCCAGTCTTGTTGACGATGAATCATCTTTGGATTCCAATAGGTAGTTGATCTATTAGCCACTTACTAGTGTACACCATTCTTACTTTGAGCAGTTTGCATTCTTAACTTTATCAGCTTTCCCCATTCCAACGTTGAATCCCTCCCCCTTCCATCAATAAATCATTGGAGAGATGACCTTCTTTGTCAGGCACCATTTACATCGTCTCTGGCAGGAAGTGATAACTGCTCCCATCTCTCGCCCAGCCATGGAGATTTATAGGGCTCCGATAAGCAACAAGCTAGCCATCATTCTCATCAGCCAAATAGAGCTGTGCTGCCTGGCTTGTATGCATTTATGCTTATTGTGTTTGTGTGTTTTCCCTCTAGAGGCCTGGGGTCCTGCCAAAGAGGACCGGAGACAGTCTGTGTCATTACTTTCTATTAGATAAAGAAATATATGTGCCACAAAGGGATTGGGCTGTGTTGATGAGAAAGAGAAGGGAAAGGCTATCTTTCGAGAGCTCCTTCAGGACACTCTGCTAGTCTGTTTCATGTTGGTTTGTTTTATGTGGAGCTTCCATTGTTTTGCTTTTGTTTGTTTTCAACTTTCCTCGTTATTTTGTAGACTTTTGAAAAATCATATCTGCCATGGTGGCTGACTTCTTCACACAGCAATGTAAATGACAGCAGCAATGTAAATGACAGCAATTTAACTGTGCACACAGTGGTATTTGTTTTGTATCCATTTCGGCTGAGTCATACCTTACACAGAAGTAATGGTTGTGGTCATATAATACCGTAAATATAACAACATTAGCGCTGTTGGCTTTGGTCACATACGGTTGGGTTATGCCTACTGTTTGTGGTCTGGTCACACATACTACAGTACATCAATCAGAGCTCTAACCACAGCTCATAGCAGCCATATTTAAATCCTGCTGTGTTAATAGCCATTTGTTATCCCTCCACCCAGATGCCTATTGACATGAGTCTCCTGTGAGCCCTATTGGCCCTGTTAAAAGAGCGGTGGCTAAGCGTTATATACTGTACATTTTAACATATATGTTATGATGGGAGTCAAAACCCTTCCTCGTTCTCAATCATTATGATTTCATACCCGCATGCACACGCTGGCAGCTCAATGGGAGAGTCGCTCTGAGCTGGTTTAGCAGTAAATCTGAGTTACGTTCGCTCAACTGTACGCAGTGAGGATATGTCTTATGAAGACCTTAGTAATTATCATTAGAATATGCTGTGGTTGGAGACCAATTTCTGAATATTTGTTACCCTTAAAGCCCCACTCCTATGTATAATTTATTTAAATTACAAAAAAGGGCTGTAAACAATATGTCTTATTGGAGCCATAGCATAACATAGCTGAATGAGACATTGTTATATAGGGTCAAGGTCAGGGAGCTATGCCAAAGGCTACATACCTTGCTAAGATTCTGATTTTAGATATGACAATGAGGCTGATTGCAATGCATTTCCATACTATAGTTTTTCTCTCTATTATATTACTCTTTCACCTCTTACAAATTTCTGATTCATTTTTGCCAAACAATGAATAAATTGCCAGACTGATTCAGTATCAGTACAACACGTCTCCACAAACAAAAGATGCTCTTTGAATGTGTTATTTTCTGGTTTGAGGGAAGCTAATTAAAAACAAACAAATTCCCCCTCTGTTATCTTATCAAAATTTGCTTTTGTGACTGTGAAAATTAGTTAAGACACTAACTAGAGTGTTGTTCTGATGAGGTGAAAAAATATTTTTGTCTCATCAATTATTAAAGCATGACTTACACCTGAATATGTTTTGTTATTTTTTTCTTCATAAATAGGTTTAATTCCTCACCACAACAGTGACATAGATTCAAATCATTATGATATCGGTGACCAGCTGGTTACAATATCATTCAAAACACAATACTTACTTTCTACCGTCCTCAGACTCCTCGCATTGTCTCAATATGGCCTGATCTGCTTCACAAAACTGACCAAAAGTTAGCTTAATTTTATCAAAAGAGTATTCCTCTAATAAACATATGTTTTCCGCCAACAACAATTGTTCATCAGATGCTAATTTTATTACACAGGCTCTTCAAAAGGGAATCCAAATGAAAGGAACACATCATGCTTTTGATTCCTTTGGAAAGAAGCACATTTAGCTGTCAGCATAATTTGATGACAGCAGATCATTAGGACATTGTTTGTTGCATCCCAAATGAGCCCTTATTCCCTTTATAGTGGGCAATTTTTGACCAGAGTCCATAGGACTCTCGTCATATGAAGTGCACTACATTGGGAATAGGGTGCCATTTGGGACATACCCTTTCTTCCCCTGCAGTGTGAGCATAATTGATGTTCAGAAACACCTTGTTGGTTCTTTCTGTTGTTAAAACCACTAATGATGACAAGGTGCTGAGGTCACTCTGAACTTAAAAGCTCAGGATATCTCAAAGCCAGGCTTCATTTGTTTGACATAATACAATACAGTACTGTATATAGACTCATTTAATAAATGCCCTACAAATACATGTAGTTAGTGCTGCTAGGTAATAGATGGTACAATCCTTATGACAGTGTTACCCCTCAAATTTGACTGACTGAGTGTAAACCCGGGTCTCCTGCATGCCACAGGACTGTGTTATCCCAATGAGCTAAAGCCTATTATCTTGGGGCGCTAACACAACTCTTCAGGTCTTAGGTAAGGTTGCTTGTTACAGAATTACAGACGCTCGTTGGTGCGTGCGAGCAGTGTGGGTGCAATGATTGAATAACATGTACTGTATGTGTACATTTATTTTGCAACGCTTGTGCACCCGATGCAGAAAATACCAGATTTAGCTATAGATAAAACGTCAAAGCCTAAACAGTGAGAGCTTTAAACAAAGCTTTATAAAGACAATAGAGACCCATATTGCATGTACAGTATAACTAAGCCAGTATAGCCAATGGGTCTCTGTGTTTTGCGCGACAAGTTTGATTACATACCCCACATGTACTTCAGGCAACCTATAGGGACTGTACATTCTAAACAAGCGTTTGAAAGATTAATGATGTTTCATCACTATACTCCAGACATCAGACTAATAATCCCAGATATCAGAATCAAACATATTTTCATAAAACCATATGAGTAAATGTAAAACCTTTTCTAAATTAATCTAATCTGTTTGATCTCATCCTCCCGTTAAAGGATGCATTCTAATATTAATTCAATAAACATAGTTCCATGTGGTATATCAAGAAAGATGCCACTGGTTGACACCCATTCAGCTTTTCTGAAAACAGGATAATAAAACTATTTTTGGGCAATTACAATCAACTTTTTGAGAGAACCAAGCTACATTAGATATGCATTTTCTCGTGATCACATGGTGCGATCCCATCTATTATGTTTTGCTCCCTTGAGAGACAGTTTCATTTCAGTTAAGTAATCATCTGATTTAAAGCGGTCAACTGAGATTTCAGACACAATACTGTATCACATATACGCATTCACGCAGGTACACACACGCACAAACAGACATTGATTTAACGGTAAAGTCACTTTGCAGAGCAAGTGACTCACTACAGGCTGCAGTGTCGTTGTACTACACAGGAATGGGCATTGTAACAAGATGGACATTGATGTACCATAATGGACATATGCCTGATCAATATTGGAATAAGAGGGAGAACTCGGAACTCCAGACTGAGGCAAATTAGAATGCCAACATCTCTTCTTGTCAAGATGTGAAAAAGCTGTTTCTGTTGAGATCAGTGTGGGTGGAATATTTGTATTCCTGTTATAGCTTTCCTCATTCAATCTTCCTGATTTCATTAGGGTGTGTGTTCCCATTCAGATGTTTGTGTTTATGTGCGACATCCAATTGCCAATCCCCCACTTCCTCCCACAGTAAATCCAGATAAATATTTTTTGATGCATCTGCAGCTACAACATTACTCAATTTGGGAGCAGGGGTTAAGGCATCACATTTGGAGTAAGGTATGGGCAGGTATGGGCTTGTGTGATTTGTATTCAAGCCCATAATGCTATACTGTACAACAAGCTTTTAGGATTTCAGATTTTTGTCTTGTCTTCAAGCTGTATTGATCCTCTTAGTAAGACTGTTCCGTTCTGAGTGGAAGAGTTGTAATGCCAAGACGGTTAAAGGAAGTCTAAAATTTGTCACAACAACTCGTTAAACTACAAATTCATGTTTTTTGTGAATAATTGCTTTTATTGAGTCACATAATCTGTGCAATCAATAAGTATCAACAACAACTGCATATGTTGAAAAGAGGTTCATAGTGTTTGCTTGATAATAAAACAAGTGGGTCTCTAGACCTTTGATTTACTGAAGTAGTTTCCATCAAGGTACTGCAATTGCACCAAGGCTTTGTGTCCTGACTTATCCTGGACTCAGTAGATCTACAACTCCCTCTCAGACATGAAGACCCATAGTCCATCAGAGCTTCACAGCCAGTTAACTCTCAGTAATGTTTCTCCACTGTGCTCACCAGACCAGAGCACATCAGAGCAGTGCTGCGTCCCAAATGGCACCCTATTCCATATTTAGTTTATTACTTTTGACCAGGGCCAATGGGGCTCAAACGTAGTGTACTATCTGGAAAGAGGGTCCTTATTTGGGATGAACCCCAGAAAAGTTGTCTCTGCTCCAGGCTGCTGTCTATTCTCCACCACAGATTAGTGAAACGTATAAGACATACACTATATATACAAAAGTATGTGGACAACCCTTCAAATGAGTGGATTCAGCTATTTCAGCCACATCCATTGCTGACAGGTGTATAAAATCGAGCACACAACCATGCAATCGCCATAGACATATATTGGCAGTAGAATGGCCTTACTGAAGAGCTCAATTACTTCCACGTGGCAGTGTCATAGGATGCCACCTTTTCAACAAGTCAGTTCGCCAAATTTCTGCCTTGCTAGAGCTGCCCCGGTCAACTGTAAGTGCTGTTATTGTGAAGTGGAAACGTCTAGGAGCAACAACGGCTCAGCCGTGAAGTGGTAGGCCACACAAGCTCACTGAGCGGGACCGCCAAGTGCTGAAGCGCGTAGCGCGTACAAATCATCTGTCCTAGGTTGCAACACTCAGTACTGAGTTCCAAACTGCCTCTGGAAGCATCGTCAGCACAATAATTGTTCATCGGGAGCTTCATGAAATGGCTTTCCATAGCCCAGCAGCCGCACACAAGCCTAACATGCTACACAAACCGCAGGCATCGGGTGCACAAGCGTTGCAAAATAAATGTACACATACAGTACATGTTATTCAATCATTGCACCCACACTGCTCGCACGCACCAACGAGCGTCTGCGTTGCCGGGCGCTAAAATAGAAGATGGTTCTATTTGTTACGCTGAACACGCTGCAAGTTCTGCCTCTCCCATCTCCTCATTGGTTTTTAGGAGCAGATACCCACGTGGGTGATTGAAAGATGAACTAAGGTCAGTTGTAGTAATGCACCTTATTAAAGTTAGTTGCCGATCGCCATACAAAGTCCAAAGAAGAAAAAGAAGCCTGAATGAAGGAGGAGACGATTCTGTGCTTTCAACTTTGTGGCAACAGTTTGGGGAAGGCCCTTTCCTGTTTCAGCATGACAATGCCACCGTGCACAAAGCGAGGTTCATATAGAAATGGTTTGTCAAGATCGGTGTGGACTGGCCTGCTCAAAGCCCTGACCTCAACCCCATCAAACACCTTTGGGATGAATTGGAACACCGACTGCGAGCCAGGCCTAATCGCCCAACATCAGTGCCCGGCCTTACTAAAGCTCTTGTGGCTGAATGGAAGCAAGTCCCCGCTTGTTCCAACATCTAGTGGAAAGCAATCCCAGAAGAGTGTAGGCTGTTATAGCAGCAAAGGGTGGACCAACTCCATATCAATGCCCATGATTTTGGAACGAGCTGTTTGACGGTCATGTAGTGTACCATT
The DNA here is from genome assembly GCA_023634145.1 of Thymallus thymallus. Lineage (NCBI taxonomy): Eukaryota > Metazoa > Chordata > Actinopteri > Salmoniformes > Salmonidae > Thymallus > Thymallus thymallus. The sequence continues at coordinate 29,825,101 of CM042414.1, forward strand.
AAAACAGCTTTTAACAACGAGACAATGTATTGAGCCCTTACTGCAAACATTTTTTTATAATTATAACTGTTGACATTCTGAGTTATAGGTTACAGGTTATTTTAACTAAATTCTGTCTTTTGTTGTCCGGCCAAGTTGGGATAAGTAGCCAGTTCAGCAATGCATAATGATTACAAAGTACACGAAGCAGCCCTGGCCTGATGATCTACTGTGTTGATAAATCTCACCATCCAATTACAAGATGTAATAATTTTGCACTCAAGTTGGTAATGAGGTCTAATATCGGTCCATGTGGTAATTCCCCTCCGGATGCTGGGCTTGATCAGATGTTGAGAGCTTTGTAATTAGACTGGCAGAAAATCATTATTTGCTGTTCAAATAGAAAATGAAGTTGGTGGGAAGTCAATTTGGCTATGCTCTGTGAAGCGTAGACAAGAATTTAATGATTTAATTACAGTTGTAAGCTCTTTGGATGAGACTTCAATTGAGCTGAGCGTTTCCCCAGCCTCTTGTGGTGTCTGTGAGATGCAGGCAGGCACACCAAGCTCTTGACATCCGTTCAGGATGATAGGGATGCCTGATGCTTCTGAAGAAGGGGAAATTGTTGTGTTGGGATAATGTCACAAATGATACTGAAACTAAGGTTAGATATTTAGTCAACATTGGGGCACCCTGATTTGTAATTATTTCTATAAACAAGTGAAAAATCAACCTCACTTAAACACTTCAAATCTTAGTGCTTAAAATGGTGAGTCTTGTATTTGCCACTAAAAGTGACTGATTGTTGCTTTTACATGTACACTCCCCTACGTATTTATTTGGACAGTGAAGCTAAAACAATTATTGTGTTTAGTCCCATATTCCTGGCACTCATTGACTACATCAAGCTTGTGACTCTACAAACTTGTTGGATGCATTTGTAGTTTGTTTTTGTTGTGTTTCGTATTATGTTGTGCCTAATAGACTCGTGAACAAGTTAGAGGCATAAATATTATAACCTCACAAATTTTTCACGATTATTATGATTTTTTACTCAAACCGAATTGAACGGGCTCGCACGCTGTATTTTTGAAACCCCTGATTTAGGCAGAGAGACAGTGGCTGCATCCCAAATTGCATCTATGTGTCCTGGTCAAAAGTAGTTCACTAGAGGGAATAGGGTGCTATTTGGGACACAGTCACAGTGTAACGTATGAGGTAGCTCAGTCTGTAATCGTATGATGCAAAACGCAGCATCATATGATGCAAAATGCATCTTCTCGGCTGTATTTCTGTATTTTTAAAGTTATATATCTTGAAACATGCAAAACATTTTGGGACTACACTGGTGGCCAAAAGTTTGGAATATTACTAATTCAAGGGTTTTTCTTTATTTGCACTATTTTTTACATTGTAGAATAGAGTGGAGACATCAAAACTATGACATAACACATATGGAATCATGTAGTAACCAGTTAAACAAATCAAAATATATTTTATATTTGAGATTCTTCAAAGTAGCCACCCTTTGCCTTGATGACAGCTTTGCACACTCATGGCATTCTCTCAACCAGCTTCATGAGGACTGCCACAGGAATGGAAGACCCAGAAATACCTCTGCTGCAGATGATAAGTTCATTAGAGTTACCAGCCTCAGATTGCAGTCCAAATAAATGTTTCACAGAGTTGAAGTAGCAGACAAATCTCAACATCAACTGTTCAGAGGAGACCGTGTGAATCAGGCCTGAATCAGACTTGCTTGGGCCAACAAACACGAGAAATGGACATTATACCAGTGGAAATGTGTCCTTTGGTCTGGAGTCCAAATTCGCAATATTTGGTTCCAACCACAACCAAATTTAGATGATTTGGGATGAGTCGGACCGCAGTGAAGGAAAAGCAGCCAACAAGTGCTCAGCATATTTGGGAACTCCTTCAAGAAGATGGAAGAGCATTCCAGGTGAAGCTGGTTGAGAGAATGGTTACTACATGATTCCATATGTGTTATGTCATAGTTTTGATGTCTTCACTTTTATTCTACAATGTATAAAATAGTGCAAATAAAGAAAAACCCTTGTATGAGCTATATTCCAAACTTTTGGCCCCCAGTGTATATCAACAATGGACTAATGAAATACGTACCAAAATATAGTTTTTGGGTGGAGTTTTCATTTAAGCAAATATTATGAATTCCTGGTGTATTTACATACAGATTAAATATTTTTATGTCAATCATTCAAACAACAGAAACCAAGCAGTCATCCAGCTCTTTAAAATAATCTGGTGACATTTTACAAAGCATTAGCCAGATAGGGCAAGCTAAGTATAATGGGAGACGTGATTGTTTTCCCATTGTGGGAATAAATTGTTTCATTTTTTCCTGTCACCTCTCATAAATGTTAAAGCTGGCTGTGAGTGTGTTTGTGGGAGTCCAGTGTAGTTCTGACTGGCTATGTTAGATAATAACCTTATTAGATAATAACCAGCTTGGATCATTACAACATTCGGCTGCTCTGTGAGTGATTGAGCCGTTTGAAGTGAAAGCAATCTGTGCCTGTTGTCAGTCTTTCCACCCTTTGCATTTTACCCTAAAACATTTGACAATACAGATAGCTACTGCCAACAAGCACTTAATTGAAATGGTACACTATGTTATAGATTAATTTTTAAGCTCAGTGTCAGAACCTTCTTCATATCCAATAGATAAGTAAAGAAATAAAAAACTGTAAAATGAAGAATATATATATATACAGTGGGGAGAACAAGTATTTGATACACTGCCGATTTTGCAGGTTTTCCTACTTACAAAGCATGTAGAGGTCTGTAATTTTTATCATAGGTACACTTCAACTGTGAGAGACGGAATCTAAAACCAAAATCCAGAAAATCTAATTGTATGATTTTTAAATAATTAATTTGCATTTTATTGCATGACATAAGTATTTGATCACCTACCAACCAGTAAGAATTCCGGCTCTCACAGACCTGTTAGTTTTTCTTTAAGAAGCCCGCCTGTTCTCCACTCATTACCTGTATTAACTGCACCTGTTTGAACTCGTTACCTGTATAAAAGACACCTGTCCACACACTCAATCAAACAGACTCCACACACTCAATCAAACAGCTGTGTAAGGACATCAGGGATACAATTGTAGACCTGCACAAGGCTGGGATGGGCTACAGGACAATAGGCAAGCAGCTTGGTGAGAAGGCAACAACTGTTGGCGCAATTATTAGAAAATGGAAGAAGTTCAAGATGACGGTCAATCTCCCTCGGTCTGGGGCACCATGCAAGATCTCACCTCGTGGGGCATCAATGATCATGAGGAATGTGAGGGATCAGCCCAGAACTACACGGCAGGACCTGGTCAATGACCTGAAGAGAGCTGTGACCACAGTCTCAAAGAAAACCATTAGTAACACACTGCGCCGTCATGGATTAAAATCCTGCAGCGCACGCAAGGTCCCCCTGCTCAAGCCAGCGCATGTCCAGGCCCGTCTGAAGTTTGCCAATGACCCTCTGGATGATCCAGAGGAGGAATGGGAGAAGGTCATGTGGTCTAATGAGACAAAAATTGCGATTTTTGGTCTAAACTCCACTCGCCGTGTTTGGAGGAATGAGTACAACCCCAAGAACACCATCCCAACCGTGAAGCATGGAGGTGGAAACATCATTCTTTGGGGATGCTTTTCTGCAAAGGGGACAGGACGACTGCACCGTATTGAGGGGAGGATGGATGGGGCCATGTATTGCGAGATCTTGGCCAACAACCTCCTTCCCTCAGTAAGAGCATTGAAGATGGGTCGTGGCTGGGTCTTCCAGCATGTCAACGACCCGAAACACACAGCCAGGGCAACTAAGGAGTGGCTCCGTAAGAAGCATCTCAAGGTCCTGGAGTGGCCTAGCCAGTCTCCAGACCTGAACCCAATAGAAAATCTTTGGAGGGAGCTGAAAGTCCGTATTGCCCAGCGACAGCCCTGAAACCTGAAGGATCTGGATGGAGGAGTGGGCCAAAATCCCTGCTGCAGTGTGTGCAAACCTGGTCAAGAACTACAGGAAACGTATGATCTCTGTAATTGCAAACAAAGGTTTCTGTACCAAATATTAAGTTCTGCTTTTCTGATGTATCAAATACTTATGTCATGCAATAAAATGCAAATTAATTACTTAAAAATCATACAATGTGATTTTCTGGATTTTTGTTTTAGATTCCGTCACTCACAGTTGAAGAGTACATATGATACAAATTACAGACTTCTACATGCTTTGTAAGTGGGAAAACCTGCAAAATCGGCAGTGTATCAAATACTTGTTCTCCCCACTGTATATATACACAGGTGGTACCGGTACAGAGGTATTGTGCAGGGGCAATTAGTTGGGCGTAAAAGAGAGCGGGTGGGGGGTGGGGGGGGGACACAATGCAAATAGTCCGGGTAGCCATTTGATTAGCTGTTCAGGAGTGTTATGGCTTGGGGGCAAAAGCTGTTGATAAGCCTTTTGGACCTAGACTTGGCGCTCCGGTACAGCTTGCCATGCGGTAGCAGAGAGAACAGTCCATGACTGGGGTGGATGGAGTCTTTGAAAATGTTTAGGGTCTTCCTCTGACACCGCCTGGTATTGAGTTCCTGGATGGCAGGAAGCTTGGCCCCAGTGATGTACTGGGCCGTACGCACTACCCTCTGCAGCGCCATGCGGCACTACAATAATACAGTGATATATTTTATCACAAAAAAGCCTCCACACCTTACAGTACCTTTCTCTCAGATAGAAGTACAGTATACGGTCAGTATTTTTTTTTATATCAACTACAAATAGTGTTATAAAGCCAGCATATCAAAATCTGCATTTCACCAATGACCTTTAAATGTATGCAAGGTTCATTTTTAACCATGCCCAAATGGTCTCTCATATGGCAACAATGGGTTTCAAATGTAGGCTAAATGACAGTAGGGAGACCCTAAGCAGGCATAACAACAGAACCAACTAACATGGTTACTTACACCATTATTAGCATAAAAAGCCTGCTACAGGTCCTAATAGTGAGGCCTTTACAGAAGCACCTCTATTACCGCCTGGAGGCCTCTGCTTTTTTTTCTGGGCAAGATGTAGAGATTAGTGTGATATGGTGTGTTAGTTACACTAAATGCTATCTACTGTATATATATATGTGATGCTAAGGCATTGATTAATCTTTGGGGCACAAGAGAAATTCATCTTAAAAATATAAGTGTGTTCCATTTCTCTCTCTCTCTCTCTCTCTCTCTCTCTCTCTCGCTCTCTCTCTCTCTCTCTCTCTCGCACACACAAGTGCACACACATGTAAACACACACACGCACACACGCTGTATTTTTTCACTAGACAGACATTTCTAAAAACTTGTTTTTGCTTTGTCATTATGGAGTATTATGTGTAGATGTATGAGGAAAAACCTTAATTTAATACATTTTAGAACAAGGCTCTAATGTAACAAAATGTGGAAAATGTCAAGGAGTCTGAATACTTTCCAAAGGAACTGTATATTACACTCCATATTCTCTGAGGCCCTCTACCCAGCATTTCAGAGGACTGTAAGCTCAGAATTAATGCTCAGTGATCGTAACTCCAGATATTGACATTGAGACATCAATTTCTTTTGTTGCCTATCCCTACCCTGTCACAATAATACCCTATGAGGAATAGCTGTGGATTCGATGTTGATGGTTGTGGCTGTGGATTTGACTTTGTTGATTTTGATTGATGACTTAACTTTGCAATGGACCTCTGTCAAATTGGACATTTTGTGATGTAGTGGAGGGTAAACACAATTTACCCACCTTTTGTGGGAAAAATGCATTAAAAGTATAGGGAGCGTTACTTTTTTCACCCACGACCGATCAGAGTTTACCTATCTTTTTACCACTACATCACTGCTCCCCTACCTTTGTTAATGATCCCAAATAAATGCTTGAAGGGAATTTCTTGTGTGATTGATTCATATCACACTTCCAGATTACCTTTACTCACACTCTCGTCTTGCCAATAAGTGTACATGGCCCAAATTGTAAATGGAGATCCCTTGACTTTTGTTTTAATCATGCATTGGGAGAAACTCTAATAGTCCACAGGCTTTACTCACATGTAGGCCGACAAACCGACAAAGTAGCAATGCATGTAAATCTAATCCTCAACTCTACAGCACGAATGCTGAACGCTAGCCTCAAGCTAAATACATGGAGTGCACAGTAGGACACTGATGACAACTTTATTGAATCTCAGCCTTCCTCAATAGAGCTAATTGTCAGTCTAATTCTTCACACAGACCATAAATCCATATGGTTATTGGGGTTCCTGAGTGTCGTTAGTATTGAAACCAGCTCCTGTTTTTGTAACTACTTCACTAATGGACACACATACAATTATATGAACCCCTGTGTTGAACAAGCCAGTGATCCACACTGACTCAACACCTGGATGCCTACAGTATAACCCTGCCAAGTTGCTGACAGCTACAAAGAGATTTAGACCCCTGGTGAAGGCATTGTTTTGGGACCTCTGCTGTTCCTGGAGTAGGGGTGTGTGAGGGCAGAGAGCAGCTAGGTGGGAGGTATTGGTGTCATACATACTCACTCTATACTGTCAGGTCTACTCCCGCTCCGGAATACTAACCACCGGTCCTGGGATCCATCATTACGCGCACCTGCAGATCATTATGATTCACACCTGGACTCAACTACCTTCCTCATTACCTCCACTTTATCTGTCTCCTTTACGTTCATTCGTCAGTAGGTATTGTTCATGTGTTCATGCGTTCACTGTTACTGTCACGACTCCCTCCGCTTTCTAGCCACTGCTGCTCCCTCCTTTTGTTTTGTCTTGTTATTACGCACACCTGGTTCTCATACCCTCATTACTCTGTGTATTATGTGCCCTCTGTTTCCACCAGGTCTTTGTCAGTTATTGTTCATTGAATGTGTGTTGCATTTCGTGCCTACGTGCACACCGAGTTGTTATTTACTGGTGTACATTGTTATTTCAGGTTTTGCCCGTTTATTTGTGTGCCAGGTGTTCACCTGTGTATTTTGCACTTTTCTTTGTTACATGCACGGTTGTGTCAGCCGGTTGTGTTTTTGTCCACTGATGTGGATTTATTTGGAGACCTAAATAAATACTCAGCTTCTCCACTCCATCTGTTGTGCCTGGCTCCCTTTCATCTCCACTTATCACAAAATAACTGACCCACAACATGGAGCCAGCAGGACCGACCAACATGACCGGGGTGGTGGAAAGAGTTTTGTGTCCCTGAGAGAGCACTTGATCGGGTCCTCCAGGCCGTCCAGCGCCTGGAGAACAGAGGAGCTGATCCCGGAGCCTCCTCATCATTCCACCACCAACTACCTGTGGGATCTACATTTCCCTACCCAGGGAGTACGACGGAGCAGCTGCTCGGTGCCAGGGGTTCCTCCTCCAATTGGAGCTAGCGTTCAGCACCATCTCCCCTCCTCCATCTGACCAGGTGAAGGTGTCCGCCCTCGTCTCCTGTCTCACTGGGAAAGCCCTGGAGTGGGGGAATTCGCTCGCCACTTACGGGCCGTCTTCGACCATCCACCGGAGGGAAGAGAGCCGGGTGAGCGCCTTTTCCATTCGAGACAGGGGACGAGGAGTGCGCAGGACTTCTCTTTGGACTTCCGGACTCTAGCGGCTAGGTCGGTGTGGAATGAGCGGGCCCTCATCGACCATTTTCGGTGCAGTCTGCGCGAGGACGTCCGTCGAGAGCTAGCTTGCCGAAATACCACCTTGGGGTTCGACCAACTGGTTGATATGGCTATCCGGCTGGACAATCTGCTAGCATCTCGTGGAAGTCCTGGAAGGGGTTCAGCTCGTTCCACCCTTATCTACTGTACACCAGCTCCAGTTCCCATGGAGCTGGGTGGAGCTGCCGTCCAGGATCGGCGAGGGAGACAGGTCCAGTGCTCTTTCTGCGGCCTGGTGTTTTCAGAGTGCTCGGTCTGGAGGAGGCAGGCAGGGCACTCTGGCGTCACCCCAGGTAAGAGCGCACCACACTTACCCAGAGCCCTCTGTTACGCACCTCTACCTTCCTGTTTCTTTTCCCAATTTTTGTTTGATTGCCCAGTGTAAGGCGCTAGTAGGTTCAGGCGCAGCTGGGAATTTTATGAATATAGCCTTAGCTTTTAGATTAGGTTCCCATGTCCATCCCCATCCTGTTAGCGCTCTGGATAGTCGACCATTAGGGTCTGGGTATGTTAGCGAGACCCCCGGAGAAATAGTGATGATTATGCAGGGGAATCATAAGGAGAAAATAATTTTCTTCCTTATTCATTCTCCTGCATTTCCGGTGGTACTAGGCCTGCCCTGGTTAACTAGTCACAATCACACCTTTTCGTGGCAGCAGAGGGCTCTCACGGGGTGGTCGTCAGAGTGTCCGGGGAGATGTGTAGGTGTTTCCGTTGGTGCGACCATGGTGGAGAGTCCAGACAATGTCCCCACTGAATACCTCGATTTGGCTCACACTTTCTCTAAAAAGAAGGCTACTAAATTACCTCCTCATCGCCTGGGGGATTGTGCGATAAACCTCAAGGTAGACGCTGTACTTCCCAGGAGTCATGTGTATCCCCTGTCGCAGGCAGAAACAGAGGCAGGGGTTCATACGGTTCTCCACCTCATCCGCCTCCTCAAGTTTATTTTTTGTGAAGAAGAAGGATGGGGGTCTGCACCCATGCATTGATTACCGCGCCATTGATTATGCAGATCACAGTGAGGTACAGTTATCCTCTACCCCTTATTTCCACTGTGAACGAATCAATGCATGGGGCGCGCTTCATTAAATTAGACCTCAGGAGTGCGTACAACCTGGTACGTATCCGGGAAGGAGATGAATGGAAGACAGCATTTAGCACCACTTCTGGTCACTATGAATATCTAGTCATGCCATACGGGTTGATGAATGCTCCATCAGTCTTCCAATCTTTGTGGACAACGTGTTTCGGGACCTGTTCTGCTGGGGTGTGGTGGTATACATCGATGACATTCTGGTGTATTCCGCTACACTCACAGAGCATGTTTCCCTGGTCCGCAGAGTGCTTGGGCGACTACTGGAGCATAACCTGTATGTCAAGGCTGAGAAATGTCTGTTCTTCCAACAGTCCGTCTCCTTCCTTGGATACCACATCACCACCTCCGGATTGGAGATGGAGGTTGACCGCATTTCAGCCGTGCGTAATTGGCCGTAATTGGCCGACTCCCACCACGGTAAAGGAGGAGGCGTCCGTCACGTCTCCACTGGTGCGCTTTGGCGGACAGGGCCTTCAGTCACCTGCAGGCTCTGTTCACCTCAGCCCCGGTGCTGGCCCATTCGGACTCCTCTTTGGAGTTCAGAGTGGAGGTGGACGCGTCCGAGGTAGGGATAGGAATCGGACACGCCACCCAAGCTCTGCCCCTGTGCTTTCTTTTCTAAAAAGCTCAGCCCGGTGGAGCAAAACTATGACGTGGGGGATCGGGAGTTGCTGGCTGTTATCAGGGCCTTGACCGCATGGAGACATTGGCTTGAGGGGGCTAAACAACCTTTCCTCGTCTGGACTGACCACCGCAACCTGGAGTACATCCGGGCAGCGAGGAGGCTGAACCCTCGTCAAGCCAGGTGGCCATGTTTTTCACACGTTTTCATTTCACCATGTCGTACATTCCAGGGACACAAAACGTGAAGGCAGACGCGCTGTCTCGGCTGTACGACACAGAGGAGAGGCCCATAGATGACACCGCCATACTACCAACCTCCTGCATTGTGGCGGCGTGGTATGGGCACTGGACGTGGACATTGAGCAGGCATTGCGTACAGAGCCAGCTCCCCAGTCATGTCCCGCTGGACGTCTGTACGTGCCGTCTGTTGTCCGTGACCAGCTCATCTATTGGGCCCACACGTCACCCTCCTCTGGTCACCCCTGTATTGGTCGGACAGTGCGCTGCCTGACCGAAAAATATTGGTGGCCCACCTTGGCTAAGGATGTAAGGGTGTATGTCTCCTCCTGCTCGGTGTGCACCCAGTATAAAGCACCTAGACAACTTCCCAGGGGTAAGTTACATCCATTACCCATTCCACAACGGCCATGGTCTCATTTATCCATAGATTTCCTCACTGACCTTCCACCTTTCCAGGGGAACACTACGATCCTGGTCGTTGTGGACCGCTTCTCTAAAGCCTACCTCTTCCTTCCACTGCCCGGTCTCTCCATGGTCCTACAGACTGCAGAGGCTCTATTCACCCATGTCTTCCGGCACTACGGGGTACCGGAGGACATAGTGTCTGATCGTGGTCCCCAATTCACTGGTCAGTGTTCCTGCCCTGGGCTGAATATGCCCAGAACTCCCTCCCCCACTCCTCTACTAACCCAACACCCTTCCAGTGTGTTTTAGGTTACCAGCCGGTTCTGGCACCATGGCATCAGAGTCAGACCGAAACTCCTGCGGTGGACGACTGGTTTCGGCACGCGGAGGTAACATGGGACGCCGCTCATGTTCACCTCCAGCGTTCCGTGCGTCACCATAAGACCAACGCAGGCCGCCACCGCAGTGAGGCCCCGGTGTTCGCACCGGGTGATCGGGTCTGGCTCTCGACCCGGAACCTGCCCCTCCGCCTGCCCTGCCGGAAGCTGGGTCCGCGGTTTGTGGTGCCTTTTAAAGTCCTGAGGAGAGTGAACGAGGTCACTTATAGGTTACAACTCCCCCCAGATTACCGTAATAACCTTTCATGTGTCTCTCCTCAGGCCGGTGGTAGCTGGTCCGCTCCTGGAATCTGAGGTGCGGGAGGTCCCTCCGCCCCTGTTGGGCATCGAGGGGGCCCCGACTTACTCTGTCCGTTCCATCCTGGATTCGAGACGTCGGGCGATGGGCCTTCAGTACCTCGTGGAGTGGGAGGGGTACGGTCCGGAGGAGAGGTGCTGGGTACCGAGGGAGGATGTTCTCGTCCATCGTCACCACCCAGATCGCCCGTCGCCTTGCTCTTCAGGTTGTTCCCGAGGCCGGTGTCGGAACGCAGCTGGAGCTGCACGTCAAGGGGGGGTACTGCCACGACTCCCTCTGAAGTTGCCTCATCCCCTTGTTCGGGCATGCTTTGGCGCTCTTCGTCACCGGCTTTCTAGCCACTGCCGCTCCCTCCTTCATTATTCATTTGTTTTGTCTTGTCATTACGCACACCTGGTTCTCATACCCTCATTACTCTGTGTTATATGTGCTCTTTGTCGGTTATTATTCATTGAATGTGTGTTGCATTTCGTGCCTACGTGCACACCGAGTCGTTATTTACTGGTGTACATTGTTATTTCGGGTTTTGCCCATTTATTTGTGCGCCAGGTGTTCACCTGTGTATTTTGCACTTTTCTTTGTTACTGGCACGGTTGTGTTTTTGTCCACTGATGTGGATTTATTTGGAGAACTAAATAAATACTCTGCTTCTCCACTCCATCTCCTGCGCCTGGCTCCCTTTCATCTCCACTCATCACAGTTACGCTGTATCATTTCATGTTTGTTATTTTATTCAAGGTTTCATCTGCACCTGCTTCTCGACTTACAGCATCATTGTTACATACAGTATACCCACTATTGAAACTGCAATCTTTCCACAACCTTCATTTTAACCAATGAGACAATATGGGTGAAAGTGTGAATATGTATTAGATTATTATAATAGTATTGATAAGGATGACAGTGGGAGGCTGCTGTGTTGCAGGACGGAGACCAGACGAGCACAGTGGCTGCTATGTCATTGTGGATTTGCTGTGGTGATCTGCAGGGCCCTCTCATTTGCATGCGATTTGTCACGCTCAACAGTGAATTTTTATCCATATGAAAATGTCAAAGATTTACATAGCAGCACTGAAGACCTCACTCACACAGAGACACAACAAGTCACCAGTCTCCATCAGCCTGCATCTAATGCAATAGAACTGTGATAACAAACCATGGGAGGATTTGAATAATAATAAAGAGGAGAAGACTGTCACACAGCCGGCAGTGTCAAACCAATAACAAGGTCACAAGAGAAGGCTCTCAAGTCTTTCCTGTATCAGTGTTGTTCCAATTCAAATGAACATATAAGTCAAGCCACATACAATACATATGATAATGGAAGCATCAATTTGAAGTCACCAGCAAAATTATTGATGGGCTTGTACTGTGAAGTGCAGTATCTTACAGCAAACACATTTTGAGCTTTCCTTTGACATGCAGTGCCATTGTGTATTGTCTTCATAACATTATGATTAGAAAAATAAATACAATTATTAAAATGTAGCTATTTAGTAGAAGAAAATATCAAACTACTCAGTCCATTTATGCTGAATATTAATGTGTCAAAACATGCTCTGTATAAAATCATTATCTGTTATTTTGGCCGATTGAAAACTGAGGGGACCAACACATACATACACACACACCTTGACAATAGAGGCATTCATTGCAATGCCCGTGCAAAGACTAACACATCAGTGTACTCTTTGATGTGGCTTTTCAGCTCATTAGGCTCCATTTCCCATTGACTGAAAGCCACTGTGACAGCCATTTTGTGTCAAACAAAGGCCAGTTATGAGTTAACGCCTGTTTTCATTCTCAGGCTTTAAACACTCTGTCCTCAATGGCCCGTAGACATACCCTTATTGGCTGCCCTGTTAATGGCCATTGTAACTAGTGACAGCTGTGGGAAAACACTAGGGTCAGAGTACAGCCAGGCAGTGAGGGAGGTCAGAGGTCACAGTGGCATTGTTGTAGCGCCACGGAGGAGTGCATTGAAGAGCCCATAAACATTACTCATCTCATTGGCTTCTACAGCTGCCTCCGTCGCCCTTTGTGTCATGACATAGATGCTACCAATTCTTACTTGGCTTCTGAATGGGGTTGATTTCTATCTGTTTTTGCACTAAATGGTCCTTGATTGGCTAAGGTCACAGAATTGATGATCATTGAGGACTGTAAAATGTATTTTAGGAGTGGGGAATGGGTTTGTAAATGCAGACAAATGTATACTTTGTATGACAGCCATTGAAAGGATATTTGGCTGGGAAACTTGGTAGAGAGGTCATGACCGATGGAATAAAGTGTTGTGATGGACATTAACATTAACTTTTTATATGAGCAGACATATAAAATATACAGCTGCAATGGTAATGGCTAAAGTCTAGCTGACATTTAATTTAGAGAGTTAAAGACTCCGTACACTCGTACACTCTCCATCACTGGTTTGAGATGGCTTGAGAGACCCAGCACTAGCTGACTTTTTTTGAAGAGCTAAGTTACAGTTCCTTCAACTGTATGACCAAAGAGCAACCAGGTCTGATAATGTTCTGACTATAACAAAAGGGCAACAATTGAGATAAGTCTGCCGAAGTTCTGACCAAAAAGCAACAGCTGAAATGGGTAGGTTTGACAAAGTTCTGACAAAACCCAAAGACAGCAACTAATCACTCCCTATGATCTAGTGGATCTATGGCGCTCTCCTCTGTGGCACTCTCTCCTCTCTTTAATCTTAATTGAATCAGTCTGATAGAAGACTTGACACTGAGAGATGGCCTTAATCTAGGAGGCACCAGTCTAGCTAGAGAGAGAAAGTGAGAGAAAGTCTTCACACCACCATTCACCTGTCTGCTGTCTCCCACCCACAGTTTCCCTCGTTATTCATTGTCTCTCACAGATAGCATCAGTGACAATCAGATAGCAGAGAACGTGGAAGACCACTCAGATCTCCTATATATGGAGTGGAACATTATGTTGTGCCAATAGGATTTAGAGGCTGTAGAGGACCGATTGAATTGCTAGTTGACTGTGGAAAGGCCAACTGGATCTCCTGCTATATACGGTGTCTTATGTAGTCAAGGGCCAATAAGAATTTACCCGGTCATACAAGATTTAAGGCCCCAACAGAGCTTTCGAGCAAACTCTCACTTTACATAACCAATTTCCTTATGATGTTAAAAAACTCCTTAATAGGATGAAACACTTATATAACTTACAGAATCATGCCAAAAATCCTGTAGGGTCCATACTAGTTGTAGTCTATCGCATGAATGTGATTATAAACAAGGGTCAGGATGTGACCCTAAGCCATTTAGTTACAATTAATCAATGACTGCAAGGAGACGTTTTGCGTGAACTGGCTGATTGTTTCGGTCTAGTCTAATCAATCGAGCCATAGATATCTGCTCATCATTAATCATGGGCTTTCTTATCAGCTGTGTGTACCTGAATGGGTATCTGATCTATTCCACTGATAAAAATCTGCCCTATCAGATAATAGAATGCAGTGGAAATACGCATTATCCTATAGGCCTAGGTTTTTATTCACCTGAATAGCAGATTAAGTTTGTATGTAATGTGTGGGATGATTTTCTTATTGTCTATCAAGATTGTACATTTAGCCTGCATAGGGATATGTTAAGAAGGTCCTTGGTTGTCTCTGAACCTTGATTGTCCAATTAGTCACAATCCATCTTCTTACCAGACAGTATGTGGCAAGGTCTACAGACAATCACGGATTACAAAAGGAAACCAGCCGCTGACACTGACGTCTTGCTTCCGGACAGGCTGAACACCTTCTTCTGGGACCGCAGTGGAGAAGGTGAAAAGCTTCAAGTTCCTCAGCGTACACATCACTGACAAACTGAAATGGTCCACCCACACAGACAGTGTGGTGAAGAAGGAGCAACAGCGCCTCTTCAACCTCAGGAGGCTAAAGAAGTTTGGCTTATCATCTAAAACCCTCACAAACTTCTACATATGCACAATTGAGAGTATCCTGTTGGGCTGCATCACCGCCCATAACCGCAAAGCTCTCCAGATGGTGGTGCGGTCTGCCCAAGGCATTACTGGGGGCAAACATCCCGCCCTCCTGGACACCTACAGCACCCGATACCACAGGAAGGCCAAAAAGATCATCCAGAAGGCAAGGTCAGTACAGAAACATCAAAGCTGGGACCTAGAGACTGAAAAACAGCTTCTATCTCAAGGCCATCAGACTGCAAAACAGCCATCACTAACACATCAGAGACTGCTGCCTATAGACATAGATTAGAAATCACCGGCCACTTTAATAATGTTTCCATATCTTGCACTACTCATCTCATATGTATAAACTGATACTTATCTCCTATGTATAAACTGTACGCTATACAATTCTTGGTTATCTTAGTCACTTAATCGTGTTTACATGCTGCATCACCAATCTCTTATGTGTATACTGTATACTATAAAGCTTACTATGCCACTGTATCTTAGTCCAGTGCCGCCCTGACATATATGTATATATTCTCAATCCATTCCTTATTTAGATTTATATGTATTTGGGTATATGTTGTGAAACTGTTAAATATTACTTGTTAGATATTACTGCACTGTCGGAGATAGAAGCACAAGCATTTCGCTACATCTGCTAACCACGTGTATGTGACCAATAAAATTTGATTTGATTTGATTTATGACCTGGCTTCTGTTCCACCACCAGTGACATTACACTATAGAAATATGTTCAATGGTCGCTGGAGGAGATGGCTGCCATTTTATGGGCTCCTAACCAACTGCTATTTTGTGTGTTTTATCGCATTGTTTGTATGCAGCAACATTGTACATAATGTTGCTGCATCTGAAGTAATATCGTTAAACACAAGACACTATGGATAGGTCTTGACTTACGTTTACTATAGACAAGTACTGAATATTGTTTTTATTGTTCTTATGACCGAAAAGAGCTTCTGGATATCAGAACAGCGATTACTCACCTCAAACTGGAGGAAAACATTTTCTTTAATGAGTCTGACGCAAAGGATATACTGCTTCTCCGAGATCAGGCTCAAATCCACGTCATTAGTGTGAAGAAAAGTGCATCGGCAAGACAGAACAGCAATGCCTGGTAAAACGTGGGTGGGGGTGTGTGTCTATTTGTCAATAACAGCTGGTGTGCAATGTCTAATATTAAGGAAGTCTCTAAGTATTGCTCGTCTGAGGTGGAGTACCTCATGATAAACTGTAGACCACACTATCTACCAAGAGAGTTTTCATCTATATTTTTCGTAGCTGTCTATTTACCACCACAAACCGATGCTGGCACTAAGACCGCACTCAACGAGCTGTATCAGGCCATAACATTTGATTTGATTTATAAGTTTATACCTTCTCATGCACCATAACAGGGTTGTCCGTTTGTTGTCAGAGGTTTGTTGTCATTAAATGCCATGACATATGTCAGACATTATGTCATGGTTATAACAGTGTTATGTAGGTGTTATGTCATGCAATTTTAAGTGAAGACACAGCATATGCAATATGTAAATGATGATAGCATTACACTCTGATGGATGTACGGTAATGCTCTATGAGAATCTTCACACTATTTGGAGTCAGTCAGTGTTCATTAGCAGTGCTCAGTGTCTCTAGTCATCGGTCGTTTCATTTCCCACTTATCGTTTACGCAAATGGTTTTGGCATACCTTATTAAACCACATAATGACCTTAATGTTATAAGGCAACCAATGAAGTGAAACCAAATTGAGACTTTTCAGATATTTTGTGGAGGGGGAAACATGAAACATGCCTCTCTATTTCAAACATGGCATTTTAGTTCTCAGTGGAAAGCTATGATACATCATGTTAATGTGTAATGAGTTTACCTGTAAATTGATTATCAGGAACATTGAAATAAGATGTCCAAGTCCAGCTTTGAATTGTAATTTACCAAATAGCGAATCAGGAAGAGTTTGGGAAGTTAGACTCTAGACTAAGGAGTCTATCAGCAGCAGGTGTGTTAAGTCAAAGACCTAACTAAAGACCTTCAACTAAATACACAGCTTGGTCATCTGCATAGCACGCACGCATGCACACGCAAACCCACACGCACACACACACACACACACACACACACACACACACACACACTCCGTAATTAGCAGTGACATTTACGATCATGAGAACAGATGAAAACATGTTTGTTTTATTCTGTAAATGAAAGCAAAGCACATAACTACATAGGCATCCCAGGAGCATGGTTTCCATTTAAATTTCTACATCACAGAGGAGCCCAACCCAGCAGTGGGGAACCGTGAGAGCCTAAAATAATATGTCACGTTCGGGTGTGTAGAGAGACCAAGGCGCAGCGTATCGATAGTTCGACATGTTTATTAACTGAATAAACTACACAGGTGCGAACTATACAAAATAACAAATGATAATAATAAACACACGTAGCACGGACACGAGACAACATACAACAATGAACCACGCCAACGGAGTGGAACACAGACATATAAGTAAGATCCCTAATTAGAGGTAATGCCTAGCAGCTGCCTCTAATTAGGGATCCCACACACAACACCACACAGACGTAGAAATAATAGATCTGCCAGACTCTGACCATAGAAATATAGAGAAGCAAAGCTTCTCTATGGCCAGAGCCTGACAGTACCCCCCCCCCAAGGGCGCGGACTCCCGGCCGCAAGAAAAACAAACACAAAACATGAGGGAAGGGTCAGGGAGGGAAAAACATCAAACATTAACCATCGCCGGTGGCGGTTCCGGCCCCGGCGAAGTGGATGTCTTCCTCCTCATTTCTACTGGGCCCGGACTGGGCCCCGGTGTGGCTGGCGATTCAGGCCATTTAAAGGGGCAACCCACCGGTCCTGGAAATGACCATGGTGGGGCAAAAAGTTCAGGCCATGGAGCGGGGCAAATAACCGGGCCAGGACTGGGCACCGGTGTGGCAGGCGACTCCGGCCATATAAAGGGGCAACCCACCGGTCCTGGAAACAACAATGGTGGGGAAAAAGGCTCAGGCCAAGGAGCGGGGCAAATAACCGGGCCAGGACTGAGCACCGGTGTGGCAGGCGACTCCGGGCTGTCGACCATCACGGGAGGCTCCGGGCTGTCGACCATCACGGGAGGCTCCGGGTTGTCGACCATCACGGGAGGCTCCGGGCTGTCGACCATCACGGGAGGTTCCGGGCTGTCGAGCGTCACGGGAGGCTCCGGGCTGTCGACCATCACGGGAAGCTCCGGGCTTTCGACCATCACGGGAGGTTCCGGGCTGTCGACCATCACGGAAGGCTCCGGGCTGATGAGTCGCACCGACAGTCTGGTGCGTGGAGCCGGCACTGGAGGTACCTGGCTGGGCACACGCACTGGAGGTCGAGTGCGGGGAGTCGGCACGGGACGTACCGGACTGGAGAGGCGCACTGGAGGCCTGGTGCGTGGAGCCGGAACTGGAGGAACCTGGCTGGGCACACGCACTGGAGGTCGAGTGCGGGGAGTCGGCACGGGACGTACCGGACTGGAGACGCGCACTTGAAGCCTGGTGCGTGGAGTCGGCACTGGACTAATGACACGCACCTCAGGGCTAGTGCGGGGAGCAGGCACAGGACGTACCTGACTGGAGACGCGCACTGGAAGCCTGGTGCGTGGAGTCGGCACATGTGGCACCGAACTAGCGACACGCACTTCAGGGCGAGTGCGGGGAGCAGGCACAGGACGTACCTGACTGGAGACGCGCACTGAAAGCCTGGTGCGTGGAGTCGGCACTGGTGGCACTGGACTAATAACACGCACCTCAGGGCGAGTGCGGGGAGCAGGCACAGGACGTACCTGACTGGAGACGCGCACTGGAAGCCTGGTGCGTCGAGTCGGCACATGTGGCACCGAACTAGCGACACGCACTTCAGGGCGAGTGCGGGGAGCAGGCACAGGACGTACCTGACTGGAGACGCGCACTGGAAGCCTGGTGCGTGGAGTCGGCACATGTGGCACAGGACTAATAACACGCACCTCAGGGCTAGTGCGAGGAGCAGGCACATGACGTACCGGACTGGAGAGGCGCACTGGAGGCCTGGTGCGTGGAGTCGGCACTGATGGCACCGGACTGGTGACACGCACCTCAGGGCGAGTGCGAGGAGCAGGCACATGACGTACCGGACTGGAGAGGCGCACTGGAGTATAGCAGACGGCCGGACCCAGACTGGGCACCGGTGGAGCGGACTGCTCTGGCACTGGAGTAGAGCAGACGGCCGGACCCCGACTGGGCTCCGGTAAAGCGGACTGCTCTTTCACGGGAGTGGAGTAGGCGACTGGACACGGACTATTCCATTCCGACATTTCCCTTTCAACTTCCTCCGATATCTCCCACATTTCCTCCAGAACATCTCCAAAATGTCTCTCCAAATATTCCTCCTCTTCTACACTTTGCGCCCCCCATTTATAATTTGGGCACAGTGTATCCCACATGGAGAGTGGTACTGGCTTGTCCTCCTCAAACCCAGACCACCCCCATAGCCCCCCCCCCCCCGAACTTTTCCTGGGGTTGACTACGGGCTCCGTTTCCACGATTACGCCGTTTTCTTCCATTCTTCTCCTTTTCTCCAGATTTTCGCTGCTTGGTCGGGTGGTGGTTCATTCTGTCACGTTCGGGTGTGTAGAGAGACCAAGGCGCAGCGTATCGATAGTTCGACATGTTTATTAACTGAATAAACTACACAGGTGCGAACTATACAAAATAACAAATGATAATAATAAACACACGTAGCACGAACACGAGACAACATACAACAATGAACCACGCCAACGGAGTGGAACACAGACATATAAGTAAGATCCCTAATTAGAGGTAATGCCTAGCAGCTGCCTCTAATTAGGGATCCCACACACAACACCACACAGACGTAGAAATAATAGATCTGCCAGACTCTGACCATAGAAATATAGAGAAGCAAAGCTTCTCTATGGCCAGAGCCTGACATAATAGTTATCGTTTTCAAGTATAAATTTAGTTTTAATTTAATAAAAAAATGTCGCTAATATTTCAATGGTATTCTGATTATATTATTATCTTCAATTATATTCTGATTTAATCTCTTCAGAGAAAAAAAGATCCAATCAGGATTTTTCTTTGGTGGAGATACAGTGCCTTCGGAAAGTATTCAGACCCCTTGTCTTTTCACACATGTATAAAAAAAATGTCCTCAGCAATCTACACACAATACCCCATAATGACAAAGCGAAAACAGGTTTTTATTTTATTTTTGCAAATGTATTACAAATAAAAAACAGAAATACCTTATATGTATAAGTATTCAGCCCCTTTGACATGGTGGGGGGGTTAGGGGTATCAGATCTAATAGTTATTTAGCAACATTTTTTTTTACTGATTTTGATTATCTTCAATGCTCTTCAATAATAAATTCATAATATAGCTTAATATTCTTAACATTCTAACTCATGATATACAGTATGGCTGGCTGGCTAGTGGCTTGTGTGGATGGTTTAGCTAGAATCTTTGCCTGTATTCCGCAACTGGCGGCCCAAGGGTGGTTTTATTTGGCCCACCAAGTGTTCTGAGCAAAAAAAGATAAACAAATAATAATATATATATATATATTATATATACAGTACCAGCTTA
The DNA here is from genome assembly GCA_023634145.1 of Thymallus thymallus. Classification (NCBI taxonomy): domain Eukaryota; kingdom Metazoa; phylum Chordata; class Actinopteri; order Salmoniformes; family Salmonidae; genus Thymallus; species Thymallus thymallus. The sequence goes on from CM042414.1 coordinate 29,845,495, forward strand.
TGTGGGAACTCCTTCAAGACTGTTGGAGTAAAAATAAAGAAAAACCCTTGAATGAGTAGGTGTGCCCAACGTTTGGCTGGTACTGTAGTTCAACTAGTAATTTAACTACATTTTGCAGTAGCTTGGTGGTGTTTTCAGTAGTGAATTACTTTTTTGCCATGTAGTGGTGAAGCCAACTACTTGAACTACACACTACATTTTCACCCAAAATAAAATTCTATGTTGATATGTTGATATCATTGATATGTTGTTGCAATTTGTGCTCTAGACATTTCAGATGTATATATGTGACTCGTTTCAGGAAACTAGGCATATGTCGCACGTCACTACTTCACAGAAGAGGCATTTGAACATAAGAATTGTATTTTTTATCAAAATTATAAAATGCCTTTTGGAACATGTCAACTTTCATGTGCCTTAATAACAAACTTTGAATGCCATCTGTAAATATGAATACAATTGTTAAATTATGAGCATAGTTGGATTAGCCATGGAAAAAGACAGGAACCTTCCCGCTAGCCATGGTTGGCTGAGATAATGGCTGGGCTGGACATGATGAGAGATTAGTTCGGATTGGTCTGCCATGTAGCACGCTTCTGTCTATAACATGAGCTGCTCAGTATGTGTAGGTAATCCTTTGACTATGTTGAAAGATATCCTGAAGAACTGCATAAGTGTTGCTAATGCGCTCCACTTTCTAGAGGACTGAGTTTTGAAATCAGTGCAATGCCCGGTGGACGTAGAGTATGATAGCTAAGGAGATGGAGAAAATTCTGGCGTTTGATTGTAAAAAAAAATGTGAAGGGAGTCAAAAAGACAACACACAGAAGAAGGCTGTTGTATAAAACCCCTGTCTCCGGATTACGTCTTCAAACTATGTGCAACCATGACATCCATGACAGAGAAGGAGAAGCATTCATCCATGTATACGGGTAAGAGTCTAGCTAGCTACGTTTCAAATTTGGTCAGAAAATTCTGACCAAATTTGTCAGCGTACAGGTGAGACCCAGGCGCAGACAACGTTGGAATAACAAATGTTTATTATACCGACAGGGGCAGGCAAAAGACAGGTCAGGGGCAGGTAGAGTTCCAAGAAAACAGGCACTTTAGAGAGACAGGAGTAAAGGGGTAAAACGCTGGTGGGCTTGATGAACAAAACGAACTGGCAACAGCCAAACATAGAACACAGGGATAAATACACTGGGGATAATGAGGAAGATGGGGAACACATGGAGGGGGGTGGAGACAATCACAAAGACAGGCGAAACAGATCATGGTGTGACACATTGCAAGTTAAAGCGTACTGTTAGCTAGCTAGCTAACATTAGCTGGCTGGCTCCCTAGCTAACGTTACGTGTATTATCTGTGTAGTAATATTATTTGTATCCCAGAGCCATGTGCATTGCTTGTTATAGCCTAATGTTAGCTAGTTAGCTAATATTGAACCTAGTTAGTTATCCTTAGCTACCAGCAGGTTCATGCAGGATAGTAACGTTTTGAGTTGGGATTATGGTTAATTGTTTAGCTAGCTAGCTACATGTCTAAACTAAAGACTCCACTATACAAGTAACCATTTCACTGTACCATTTACACCTTCTGTATCCTGTGAATGTGACAAATAAACTTAGATTTTATTTGATATAATGCGTGTTAACCAGAGACCATTATGTGAAGAACAACATGACCTGCACGAGGCCAAATTAGGATATAGATGAGGCCCTACACGACTGCTTTGAAACAACAGACTGGGATGTGCTCTGTGAGGCTCATGGGGAGGACATTGATGGACTGCATAACAGACTATATAAATACAACAGTGTACCCACCAGGAAGGTACGCTGTTTTCCAAATAATAAACCCTGGGCCACCAGCGACCTGAAGGCCCTGCTGAATGAGAAGAAGAGGGCCTTCAAGGAGGGGGACAGGGTCAAATTGAAATGCGCCCAGATGGAGCTGAAGTTGCGGATTTCTGAGGGGAAGAGAGGGTATAAGGAGAAGATGGAGGACAAGCTGAGGCAGAGCCAGGTGAGAGAGGTATGGAAGGTTATGAGAAATATCACTGGTTTCAAAAAGTCAAACAGTGGGCAGACAGAGGGGACCCAGGACAGAGCCAATGAGCTGAACCAATTTTTTAGGTTAGGTTCGATACTGGCCCTGTCCACCTCACCTCCAGCTCCCCAGGCCACACACACTCACCGCTATCCCACCTCCACTTTGCTCACAACACCTCTGTTGAGACAATCAGTGTGTGTGGAGCACTCCAGCAACCCTTCAACCTGAGCCTGGAAAGGGTCCCTGTGCTGTGGAAAACATCCTGCCTGGTCCCAGTGCCCAAGAAGGCAAACCCCATTGTCCTGAATGACTTCAGACCTGTAGCGCTAACATCCCACATCATGAAGACCCTGGAAAGGTTAGTCCTCGCTCACCTCAGACCCCTGGTGTATACATCACTGGACCCCCTCCAGTTCGCATACCAGCGCAACATCGGGGTGGATGATGCAATCATCTACCTTCTGCAGAGGGCCTACTCTCACCTGGACAACGCAGGTTGCACTGTGAGGGTTATGTTTTTTTTACTTCTCCAGTGCCTTGAACATCATTCAGCCCCTGCTACTGGGTGAGAAGATGAAGAGGATGAAAGCGGAAGCACCCTTAGTCTCCTGGGTTACGGACTACCTGACCGCTGGCCACAATTTGTGCGGCTACAGAGCTGTGTGTCAGAACGGGCAGTGAGCAACACAGGGCCCCCCCAGGGAATGGTCCTGTCCCCCTTCCTGTTCACCCTCTACACCTCGGAAACATGCCACCTACAGAAGTTCTCGGATGACTCTGCAAGGAGGAGGAGTACAGGAGCACAATCAATGACTTTGCGCCGGCTCCACGCACCAGACCTCCGGTGCGCCTCCCCAGTCCGGTACGACCCGTGCCGGCTCTCCGCACCCGACCTCCAGTGCGTGCGCCCAGCCCGGTCCAATAAGCGTGTAGAACGCCTTCCAGAACTGGGAAGAGAACTAGGGAACCCGGTTGGAAACCATGTCCACAGGGAGTCCATGGATCTGGAAGACGATCCCGGATGGTAGGCAAGCCTGGAGGAATGGGCCCACTCCAGGGCCGCGGAGCGGACAGCGTCAGGCACAAACGTCCGGTTGTCTGGGCTCCCTCCAGGGTTCGGTTGATACCGCTGCGCCTCCCGTACCTGTTTCCCTATACCCCAGCTGAATGCCGTCACCAGGCACGAAGAGGGAAGGATGGTCTCGGGCCTCCCGGGTGGTTCCCGTGGGGCTATAGCGGCGAGACAGGGCAATCGGCTTAATGTTCTTGGACCCCGGCCGGTTGGAGATGGAAAAATTTAACCAGGTAAACAGCAGGGCCCACCTCGCTTGCCTGGAGTTGAGGCACTTGGCGGTGCGGAGATACTCCAGGTTTTTGTGATTCTTCCAAACAATGAACAGATGTTCCGCCCCTTCCAGCCAGTGCCTCCTTTCCTCCAATGCCAAATTCCCCACATCGTAGTTCCTGTCCGTGGCGTTGAGGCGATGGGAGAAGAAGGCACAGGGATGCAGCTTAAGGTCCTTGGCAGAACATTGGGACAGGACAGCCCCCACTCCGATATCCGAAGCATCAGCCTCCACCACGAACTGACGGGAAGGGTCAGGATGAATCAATATCAATATAGAAGTGGTGATTGAGGTCCCGAAAATGCCCGGTCAGCGGCCGCGGACCATGTGAACGGAACCTTAGTGGAGGTGAGTGCGGACAGGGGGGAGGCCAGGGTGCTGTACCCATGGATAAAGCGGTGATAAAAATTGGTAAACCCCAGGAAGCGTTGCAGCTCTCCAATCCACCACCGCTCTCACCTTCCCGGTATCCTTCTGGACACTCCCTGAGGAGATTATGTATCCCAGAAAGACAATGGTGGAGCGGTGAAATTCACACTGCCGATTTTGCAGGTTTTCCCACTTACAAAGCATGTAGAAGTCTGTAATTTTTATTATAGGTACTCTTCAACTGTGAGTGACGGAATCTAAAAAATCCAGAAAATGCCATTGTATGATTTTTAAGTAATTAATTTGCATTTTATTGCATGACATAAGTATTTGATACATCAGAAAAGCAGAATTTAATATTTGGTACAGAAACCTTTGTTTGCAATTACAGAGATCATACGTTTCCTGTAGTTCTTGACCAGGTTTGCACACACTGCAGCAGGGATTTTGGCCTACTCCTCCATCCAGATCCTTCAGGTTTCGGGGCTGTCGCTGGGCAATACGGACTTTCAGCTCCCTCCAAAGATTTTCTATTGGGTTCAGGTCTGGAGACTGGCTAGGCCACTCCAGGACCTTGAGATGCTTCTTACGGAGCCACTCCTTAGTTGCCCTGGCTGTGTGTTTCGGGTCGTTGTCATGCTGGAAGACCCAGCCACGACCCATCTTCAATGCTCTTACTGAGGGAAGGAGGTTGTTGGCCAAGATCTCGCGATACATGGCCCCATCCATCCTCCCCTCAATACGGTGCAGTCGTCCTGTCCCCTTTGCAGAAAAGCATCCCCAAAGAATGATGTTTCCACCTCCATGCTTCACGGTTGGGATGGTGTTCTTGGGGTGGTACTCATCCTTCTTCTTCCTCCAAACACAGCGAGTGGAGTTTAGACCAAAAAGCTCTATTTTTGTCTCATCAGACCACATGACCTTCTCCCATTCCTCCTCTGGATCATCCAGATGGTCATTGGCAAACTTCAGACGGGCCTGGACATGCGCTGGCTTGAGCAGGGGGACCTTGCGTGCGCTGCAGGATTTTAATCCATGACGGCGCAGCGTGTTACTAATGGTTTTCTTTGAGAATGTGGTCCCAGCTCTCTTCAGGTCATTGACCATGTCCTGCCGTGTAGTTCTGGGCTGATCCCTCACCTTTCTCATGATCATTGATGCCCCACGAGGTGAGATCTTGCATGGTGCCCCAGACCAAGGGAGATTGACCGTCATCTTGAACTTCTTCCATTTTCTAATAATTGCGGCAACAGTTGTTGCCTTCTCACCAAGCTGCTTGCCTATTGTCCTGTAGCCCATCCCAGCCTTGTGCAGGTCTACAATTTTATCCCTGATGTCCTTACACAGCTGTTTGATTGAGTGTGTGGAGTCCGTTTGATTGAGTGTGTGGACAGGTGTCTTTTATACAGGTAACGAGTTCAAACAGGTGCAGTTAATACAGGTTATGAGTGGAGAACAGGAGGGCTTCTTAAAGAAAAACTAACAGGTCTGTGAGAGCCGGAATTCTTACTGGTTGGTAGGTGATCAAATACTTATGTCATGCAATAAAATGCAAATTAATTATTTAAAAATCATACAATGTGATTTTCTGGATTTTTGTTTTAGATTCCATCTCTCACAGTTGAAGTGTACCTATGATAAAAATTACAGACCTCTACATGCTTTGTAAGTAGGAAAACCTGCAAAATCGGAAGTGTATCAAATACTTGTTCTCCCCACTGTATATATATATATATATTTTTTTTTAATACATGCACGTTATTACAGTTCTTATACCTATGCTAAAATAAGGGATATTTTAGTCAGTTTCATTAAGATCAGTGACTTTATTATTATGCAAGTCCTTTGGGATCAGTGTTTGGATTAGCTACTTGAAAAAGTAATATATTACATATTTAACAAAAGTAACATGTTACTTTACAATATTGCTTTGTCTGGAAAGTAATGTGTTATATTTAAGCAATAAGGCCCGAGGAGGTGTGGTGCATGGCCAATATACCATGGCTAAGGGCTGTTCTTATGCACGGCGCAAGTGGAGTGCCTGGACACAGCCATTAGCAGTGGTATATTGGCCATATACCACAAACCCCAGAGGTGCCTCATTCCTATTATAAACTGGTTACCAACATAATTAGAACAGTAAAACCGGTTTTTTTCATACCCGTGGTATATCACAGCTTTCAGACGATCAGCATTCAGGGCTCAACCACCCAGTTTATAATACCCGTTATATTACTTTGCATTAGTTTTATGAAAGAAATCTCTAAATTGCACCTTTTGTTTGACTGTCGGAGGGAGCGTGCTCTACCAACGTTACATACTACATACTAACTCAGGTTTGGTCACTAGTTTCTCCTTTAATCTGCGGCGCTGCTTTCCTGTGCTAGTCTACAAGTACTGCACTATCATATGGACTGTTTAAGTAGCCATATAACTAAATGAGAAAACGGTTGGATGGGAGACCAAAGGGTAGCTGTAGATAGATACATTCTCCAGTAGGAGGTGCTGCCCAGACCATCATTTTTTATCTGATAGTGGATATAACGAAGTTCTGATGTTGTTTTAAAGGTACAAATTCAACATATTTTATATAAGGTTTGTCTACGTTTAAATTTGGTTACCTATGGTTAAAATTTCACCTTCAAAACCGCAGTTTATGTTGATAAATGTTTTCAAATCCAATGTTGTTTCCACATAGATTCCATGTCACAATACGTTGACAAATTGCATTGAAACAATGTTTATTCAACCAGTTGGTGCCCAGTGGAATCCAATTATGAATGTCATGCAAGGAGAGCATTCATAAATGTAATACACTTCTGAAAATATATATCAACAATGGTAAAAGTGAGAGTAGCTAGATACAGTTGAAGTCGGAAGTTTACAAACACTTAGGTGGAAGTCATTTAAACTCATTTTTCAACCACTCCACAGATTTCATGTTAACATACTATAGTTTTGTCAAGTCGGTTAGGACATCTACTTTGTGCATGACACAAGTAATTATTCCAACAATTGTTTACAGAGATTATTTCACTTATAATTCACTATATCACAATTCCAGTGGGTTAGAAGTTTACATACACTATGTTGACTGTGACTTTAAACAGCTTGGAAAATTCCAGAAAATGATGTCATGGATTTAGAAGCTTCTGATAGGCTAATTGACATCATTTGAGTCAATTGGAGGTGTACCTGTGGATGTATTTCAAGGCCTACCTTCAAGCTCAGTGCCTGTTTGCTTGACATCATAGGAAAATCAAAAGAAATCAGCCAAGACCTCAGAAAAGAAACTGTAGACCTCCACAAGTCTGGTTCATCCTTGGGAGCAATTTCCAAACTACCACGTTCATCTGTGCAAACAATTTTACGCAAGTATAAACACCATGGGACCACGCATCTGTCATACCGGTCAGGAAGGAGACACGTTCTGTCTCCTAGAGATGATCGTACTTTGGTGCGAAAAGTACAAATCAATCCCAGAACAACAGCAAAGGACCTTGTGAAGATGCTGGAGGAAACAGGTACTAAAGTATATCCACAGAAAAACGAGTCTTATATCGACATAACCTGAAAGGCCGAACAGCAAGGAAGAAGCCACTGCTCCAAAACCGCCATGAAAAAGCCAGACTACGGATTGCAACTGCACATGGGGACAAAGATCTTACTTTTTGGAGAAATGTCCTCTGGTCTGATGAAACAAAAATAGAACTGTTTGGCCATAATATCCATGGTTATGTTTGGAGGAAAACGGGGGAGGCTGCAAGCCGAAGAACACCATCCCAACCGTGAAGCACGGGGCTGGCAGCATCATGTTGTGGGGGTGCCTTGCTGCAGCAAGGACTGGTGCACTTCACAAAATAGATGACATCATGAGGAAGGAAAATTATGTGGATATATTGAAGCAACAGCTCAAGACATCAGTCAGGAAGTTAAAGCTTGGTCGCAAATGGGTCGTCCAAATGGACAATGACCCCAAGCATACTTCCAAAGTTGTGGCAAAATGGCTTAAGGACAACAAAGTCAAGGTATTGGAGTGGCCGTCACAAAGCCCTGACCTCAAACCTATAGAATATTTGCGGGCAGACCTGAAAAAGCGTTAAACAATTTAAAGGCAATGCTACCAAATACTAATTGAGTGTATTTAAACTTCTGACCCACTGGGAATGTAATGAAAGAAATACAAGCTGAAAGAAATCATTCGACTTCAACTGTATACTGACCAAAAATATAAATGCTACATGCAACAATTTCATTTATTACTGAGTTACAGTTCATATGAGGAAATCAGTCAATTGACAAATTCATTAGGCCCTAATCTATGGATTTCACATGACTGGGAATACAGATATGCATCTGTTGGTCACAGATACCGGCCTCCAATGGGTCTCAGGATCTCGTCACGGTATTTTTGTGCATTCAAATTGCCATCGATAAAATTAAATTGTGTTCGTTCTCCATAGCTTATGCCTGCCCATACCATAACCCGACTGCCACCATGGGGCACTCTGTTCACAACGTTGACATTAGCAAACCGCTCACACACACGACGCCATACACATGGTCTGCGGTTGTGAAGCAGGTTGGACGTACTGCCAAATTCTCTAAAACGACATTGTATGGCTTATGGTAGAGAAATTAATCGAAACTTGAGACATCTGTGGCATTGTGTTCTGTTAAAAAATCCACATTTTAGTGGCCTTTTATTGTCCCCAGCACAAAGTGCACCTGCGTTATGATCATGCTGTTTAATCAGATTCTTGATATGCCACACCTGTCAAGTGGATGGATTATCTTGGAGAAATTCTCACTAACAGGGATGTAAACAAATCTGTGCACATTTGAGAGAAATATACTTATTGTGCAAATGGAAAAAAAACCTGTTATCTATGTATAATCAGAAATGATCGCCATAGAGCTGCGAGGATGGGAAGCTATGGAAATCTATAATGGATGGGGAGCGGGGGGTCCGTGGGGTCTGAGGCGCAGTCCCAAACTCCAGGTTGTTGAGGTTCCCCTGGCTCCGTGAGCGAGAGAGGAGCAGAGAGGGTAGGTTGGTGTAGCGCTGGGCCTTTCTTCCTCTGGACGACCACCTCCCACCTGAGAGAGGAACAACAGGGAATGTTTCATCAGTTTTGGCATGCCTTGCTCTACAAAAAGCCATCTAGAGCAACCAATTAATTACAACAGATCTACTCAAACTATACCAAACTACACAATCAGTGGATGAGACGGCTCAAACAACACCACCTACTATATCTACTACATGCTCAAGAAATGGATTGACTAACTGTTGTAGTGAATATGGATGTGGTGTTCCCTAGCTACAAGTGGAAACCACAGGAAGGCCATACAGTAAAAGCACTTACATGACTGAAAGCCAGGTTTGTTGAACACATCAGCATTACCACTCCAGTAGTGGACTGCATGCTTCCCATGGTAGTCCCTGATGTTAGTTCTGGCATCTGATCAAATTGGGAAAAATATATTTTATGTATATTGATACTTAGACATACAGTGAGCTCCAAAGGTATTGGGACAGTGACACATTTTGTTTTGGCTCTGTACTCCAGTACTTTGAAATTATACAATGACTACAAGGTTAAAGTGCATATTGATGAAATTACCCTCAAATTAAATCTGACAGTGTACAATTTAACCTCAGTCATTGTATCATTTAAAGTCCAAAGTGCCAGAGTACATAGCCAAAACAACAGAAAATGTGTCATGCCCAAATACTTTTGGAGCTCACTGTGTAAGACACTAGATTTTTTACATGATCCCAATATAATTAGTTTATTTAGATATAAATCCATTCATAACATGCAAAATAGCAAATAATATTACACAACCATGTTCCAACACAAGTCATGATAGTGTATTCCCTACATTTTGCACGCACGCACTAGGCTAGAGGCAGTTCAGCTGGCTCATACTGTAGGCCAGCAGCACTAATGGTTTTGAGTCGTGTCTCAAACTGTCAGTGAGAGAACAGGAGTCAAGGACACGTGAGCGACTTGCTCCTCAGCTCCTGTATCTGACGTTTTTAAAGAAGTACCTGTGGGGGGTCATTAAAACTAATCTCCACAATGTGATGGGCGGGAGGTGGTGCGGTCTCTGGCTATTGCCCCTGTGTTTTCCCACAATGCTCATCACTGTTACACTCTCATGGACGGAGGCTCTCAGCTGAGTGGGGAGCCTCCACCACCACCAATACCTGAGAGCCTCATTAAGAAATAGCTTGTTGGCTAGCAGGAAGCTGGGCTGAAAACTCCCCCTCCACTCTTCTTTCTTCTTTTTTCTTTTCCTCCTCCATTTCCCTCCACAATGGAGCGGCTGAGTGAGAGGGATGGAGGGAGAGGCCCCCAGGGACTCTGGAGAGAGGCGGCAGGTAATTATCTGAGATAACATGCAGTGGAGGAGAGGGAATTGTGCTTTTGAGAGGAGGGCGGGCAGAGAGAGAGTGACTGAGAGAAAGGTCAGCAGCTCCTCTATTCTTTCTGAAGGCAAATCAACAGCCTGTAATGCCTCTTCAGAATGAATGACACTGGATCCACTGATTCTAAAATGTCTCATTCTGTATTCAGGTTCTCTCCCTCTCTCTGCAGACGCACGGTTACCATCTGCCAGCCCTGCCAATCCAATCTGAATGAATAAGAGTGTGCTGTGTCTGCTTTGATTGCCATTTTGGGGCTGCTTAATGCAAAACAGTATTTAACCCTCTCATAACCATGTGCAGATGAGGGGCAAGTCCCCCCCGTCCATGTAATCTTATTAATTGTGATCTAAAAGGAAAAACTGATCCTAAATCAGCTATCTTACTCTGAGATGCTTAATACATACAGTCCCAGGGCACTGTAGATAAAAACAGGCCAAGGGTAAACAATATGTCCATCTGTATAGTTTCAGAAAGTCATGTATTCTATTGGATATAACGATAATATAAACATGAGTATTATGAAGATCACCCTGTCTGTGTTATTGATGCAAATTGCTGTTATTTGTTGATTGGACTGTGAATATGATATCTTTACAATAGTTTAGTAAAAAACAGTAAATTCAGTCAGAGTACTTATTTCCCACCACAAATGATAGATGTACATATCTGTGTAAAGCAATTTTAAAGCAGTTTAAATGAGGTAGAGGGTCCACAGAGGTTGTTTTCTCTCTCACACTGAGACAGTAATGGACGTGTAACTGACTCTGTTCATTACTGACAGTTTCCTCCTACTGACACTCCCTTGCAGCTGTGATAAACAGAGTTAGACAACTACTGCGGCATGTGTCTGTCTGCAGAGACTCACACCTCTATCTCTCTACAGTGCCTTCAGAAAGTATTCACACCCTTTGAATGTTTTACATATTTTGTTGTGTTACAAACTAGACTAGATCAACTGGAACTAAAGGATTTAATTGTCATTTTTTTGTCAATGATTTACACAAAATACTAACATTTGTAAAAAATATATTTAAAAAAATAAATAAATGCAAATGTTATCTTGATTATACCCTCTGAGTCAATATATACAAAAGTATGTGGACACCCCTTAAAATTATTGGATTCTGCTATTTCAGCCACACCAGTTGCTGACAAGTGTATAAAATCGAGCACACAGCCATGCAATCTCCATAGACAAACATTGGAAGTAAAACAGCCTTACTGAAGAGCTCAGTGACTTTCAACGTGGCACCGTCATAGGATGCCACCTTTCCAACAAGTCAGTTAGTCAGATTTCTGCCCTCTAGAGCTGCCCAGGTCAACTGTAAGTGCTATTATTGTGAAGTGGAAACGTCTAGGAGCAACAAGGGCCCAGCCGTGAAGTGGTAGGCCACACAAGCTCAGCGTCTCTCCTCGGTTGCAACACTCAACTACCGAGTTACAAAGTGCCTCCGGAAGCAACTTCACCAAAATAACTGATCGCCGGGAGCTTCAGCCACATACAAGCCTAAGATCACCATGAGCAATGCCAAACGTCGGCTGGAGTGGTGTAAAGCTTGCCGCCATTGGACTCTGGAGCAGTGGAAACGTGTTCTCGAACTTTACCATCTGGCAGTCCGACCGACAAATCTGGGTTTGGCGGATGCCAGGAGACCACTACCTGCCCCAATGCATAGTGCCAACTGTGAAGCTTGGTAGAGGAGTAATAAAGGTCTGGGGCTGTTTTTATGGTTCTGCCTAGGCCCTTTAGTTCCAGTGAAGGGAAATCTTAACACTACAGCATACAATGACATTCTAGACGATTCTGTGCTTCCAACTTTGTAAAAACAGTTTGGGGTAGGCCCTTTCCTGTTTCAGCATGACAATGCCCCTGTGCACAAAGCGAGGTCCATACAGAAATGTTTTTGTCAAGATTGGTGAGGAAGAACTTAACTGGCCTGCACAGAGACCTGACCTCAACCCCATTAAACACCTTTGTGATGAATTGGAAGGCTGACTGCGAGCCAGGCCTAATCGCCCAACTTCAGTGCCTGACCTCAATAATGCTCTTGTGGCTGAATGGAAGCAAGTCCCCCAGCAATTTTCCAACAACTAGTGGAAAGCTTTCCAAGAAGAGTGTAGGCTGTTATAGCAGCAAAGGGGGGACCAACTCCATATGAATGGCCATGATTTTGGAATGAGATGTTCGACGAGCAGGTGTCCACATACTTTTGGTCATGTAGTGTATGTCAGAATCACCTTTGACAGCGATTACAGCTGTAAATCTTTCTGGGTTCGTCTCTAAGAGCTTTCCACACCTGGATTGTGCAACATTTGCCCATTTATGATTTTCCGAATTCTTCAAGCTCTGTTAAATTGGTTGTTGATCATCGCTAGGCAACCATTTTCAGGTCTTGCCATAGATTTTCAAGCAGATTTCACTCAAAACTCAGGAACATTCACTCTTGTTGGTAAGCAACTCCAGTGTAGATTTGGCTATTGTTATTGTCCTGCTGAAAGGTGAACTCATCTTCCAGTGTCTGGTGGATAGCAGACTGAACCAGGTTTTCCTCTAGGATTTTGCCTGTGCTTAGCTCTCTTCCAAAACTCTGTAACTGTTTTAAAGTCACCATTGGCCTCATGGTGAAATCCCTGAGCTGTTTTCTTTCTCTCCGGCAAATGAGTTAGCAAGGTTGCCTGCATCTTTGTAGTGACTGGGTGTATTGATACACCATCCACAGTGTAAATAATTACTTCACAATGCTCAAAAGGAGATTCATTGTCTGCTTTTTATTTGTTTTACCCATCTACCATTAGGTGCTTGAATCTGTGTTTGAAATTCACTTCTCAACTGAGGGACCTTACAGATAATTGTATTTGTGAGGTACAGAGATGAGGTAGTCATTCAAAACTCATGTTCCATGCAACTTATTAAGCACATTTTTGCTCCTGGACTTATTTAAGCTTGCCATAACAAAGGGGTTTAATACTTATTGACTCAAGACATTTCAGCTTTTCATAAAAAATAATAACGAATACAAAAACATTATTTCCACTGACATTATGGGGTATTGTGTGTAGGCCAGTGACAAAAAATCTCAATTTAATCAATTTTAAATTAAGTCTGTAACAAAACAAAATGTGGAAAAAGTCAAGGGTTGTGAATACTTTCTGAAGGCACTGTATGTTTATGGTGGGTTCAAGAGCTCAGGTTTAAACAAACTAAGTTTGACTAACTGTTCCTTCACTTTTAATCAAATCATAATTTTCTATGGTTATGCAGTATCTTTGTTTACAGTTTTCAATGAAAATAAAAGCCTATTGTTAAATGTTGCAGTGTTGAGTCTTGTCCAACAGGGTTGGGATAGGGACAGAGGGTTTAGAGGCCGATGTTAAAATTACATTAATTCAAACAGCTCTCCCAGGAGACTGTGTGTCACTTCTTTGGTCTTTTCAAAGACAAAATCAAGGGAAAAAACACCAATCTGCATAGAGGAATAGGGTTCAGACAAATTGGGTGCACGGTTGCAACACACCATTGCGTTTAGCTAAACCAGGGGAAGGCAACCCTATTCCTGGAGTGCTGGACCAGGGTTGCCTATCCCTGAGCTAAACTGTCACACAGCAACAGGAGCACTTGACTGACAGTCCAAACGCCCATCCTCCCTCCCTTTCTCGCCTCAATCTCATTGACTCTAAAAGACACAAAAAAGGGATTTGTAGAGGGGGGGTCTTTGGCAGAGAGAGCGCAGACTCATTATCCTCATTGGCCATATGGAAACATGCTTTTGTGTACAGAAAGAGTGTCTGAAGACAGCGACCCTAAGGGCCTATGTGTCTGGGTGAATGGTACAGCCTGACTCTAAGCATATGGCTGTCTATACTGGCAGGAGGGTTCCACAACCAAGGCCTCTGACCTGGCACACCACCACAGGGATCCTGCAGATTTGGGTCTGAGTCCCAAATGCCACCCTATTCCCTATATAGTGCATTACTTTCGACCAGGGCCTAGAGGATATTGAAGGGCCCACAGGACTCTGGTCAAAAGTAGTACACTATACAGGGAATAGGGTACCATTTGGGACGCAACCTTGATCGTGAATTGCTCCATTCGGCTTCATAGCTTGGTTAGACGCATTAGAGCCAATATGTACTTATCCGTCTCTCCTCTTGCAGTCTTTTGTGAGTGGGCTTGGCAGAGTCTAGCCTTGTCATCTGATGGAGGAGTTTGGTGCTCTGTCTCAGCTCTAACCAAGGTAATTTGGGTTGCAGTATTCTTTAGATTGGCTTTCAGACAAGCCTTGAATGCACACATAATCTGCATCCAGCCTACTCTCCCATAGAACCCATATGTCATATCCTGTGTGCAATACCCATTTGAAACTCCTTACAGTTGCTATAATGTAACATATGTGCAAGAACAGTAGTTGTAGGCAAACAGTTGTAGGAAAGTATTTCTGGTATGCGTTTATGGTCTGATATGGCAAAGGTATCAGATGGATGTGCTGCATTATGATTATTAAAAAGGAGAATCAACTCATCTGGTTGGTGTAATAACTTACTGTAGGTGTTGATCAGGAGCTGGATGATGTGGTGGTGTCCGTGTATAGAGGCCAGGTGAAGCGCTGTGTAGCCCTACAGTCCCAAACAAAACAATCAGTGTTATGAACTCAAATCCCATTTTGCTCATACTGTGTTATATAAACCAAAGTGTGTTATTATGAGTGGGGATCTTCAAGCACAAGGTCTGTGGAAAGTACTTTGGAATATGGATTGTGAACCGCAGAGTAAAGTATATGTCACCAGTTATTAAAACCGGTATGTCTCTCATTCTGTCTATCTGCATCAGTCTGAATGGTTCTATCTGTACATTCTGATACCATCACTAACTGAATTACATTTCATGCTTTGACGTGAGGAATCTTTGTATTTTTCTGTTGTTATTTGAACACATTAACACTAGTCTCCCCACTGAATTCACTGTCATTCACATTGAGGCATCCTCTGGTGTCATTATCACACAAACACAGTGCTCAGAAACTTGACAGTTGTTTTTTTTGTCAGAGAGAAGTTAAGTGACAACAGGGTGAGAATTTGATGTCAGTATTGATAGAGTAATGGGTATATATGAAGCACTGGAACACAGTCATACTAAACTCATATCACAACAGAGACTTATACTGGGCCCAGGAGACTCTTTGATCCAGAGTATATCTAGGAAGATATCAGACAAGCTGAAACATTGCCACTTTATTTCCTCTGTTTATTTCTTGTCACTTTCCTTCCAAATGAGTCTTAAATACATTTATCCCATTATGTCAACTGAAAATAAGTGTGGAGGGATGGCGGCAAGGTGAGAGGATCGATTTTGAGCAGACTAAGGTAAAGTAAATGCATGCTGTACATAACATACTGTACTGTTGGAGTATGTATTGTGAGGTCTACATTTGTGTGGGTATTAAAGACATGCTTCGGCACTTTAGCGACTAAGAAAGTATGTTTGAAATCTTTGCTTTGGGCTGGATGTGTCAATGTGTAGTTCATGCATGGAGAATTACTGTCTTACCTCAATTAGCCACAAAATCCCTAGTTTGAAAGCGACTGTTTTCTTGAAGTTCCCCCCAAGTGGGCCAGCCCCCTAGCAATTTAAGTTCTAGCCAATTAGCTCAAGCCCCTCCCATTTGTGTGACAACTAGTAAGAGGCCTGCCCAGCGTTATCCAATGAGGTTGAAGGGCGGACCCACCGGCTCAGTAGACACAGCAGAGAGAGAGAGAGCAATGATGTGATACACATATCTGCACATATGTGACATAGTTAGAGCTGTTGGTTGCGGTGACTTTATTACCGCCACACCGGCAGTTATGAGTCATGACTGCAGTAAGTTGAGTAACGGTAATCTCTTCTTATGCACTCTGGACATAATCAGGTCACTAATGGCCTGGTATTCAGGGCTCTATTGTCCCTCTAAACCACTCTGACATCAATGCAAATGCAATTGGAAAATCACATCATACACTTATCATCAAAACAGTATGTACTTTTAAAACTCACCTCACTGTGATTGATCAATTTGAAGAAAGACAACAACAGGTTTAAACTGGGTGGAAAAATGTTTAGTTGTGGATGTTGTTTAAAAAATTAACTAAATGGACAGCGCTTTCTAAGGTGATCATTAATTCAAAACACCTACAGTTGAAGTCGGAAGTTTACATACACCTTAGCCAAATACATTTAAACTCAGTTTTTCACAATTCCTGTCATTTAATCCTAGTAAAAATGCCCTGTCTTAGGTCAGTTAGGATCACCACTTTATTTTAAGAATGTGAAATAAAAGTAGAGAGAGCTTGTATTTCTTTCAACACATTCCCAGTGGTTCAGAAGTTTAAATACACTCAATTAGTATTTGGTAGCATTGCCTTTAAATTGTTTAACTTTGGTCAAACGTTTCGGGTAGCCTTCCACAAGCTTCCCACAATAAGTTGGGTGAATTTTGGCCCATTTCTCCTGACAGAACTGGTGTAACTGAGTCAGGTTTGTAGGTCTCCTTGCTCGCACACACTTTTTCAGGTCTGCCCACAAATGTTCTATAGGATTGAGGTCAGGGCTTTGTGATGGCCACTCCAATAGACTTTGTTGTCCTTAAGCCATTTTGCCACAACTTTGGAAGTATGCTTTGGGTCATTGTCCATTTGGAAGACCGATTTGCGACCAAGCTTTTACTTCCTGACTGCTGTCTTGAGATGTTGTTTCAATATATCCACATCATTTTCCTTCCTCATGATGCCATCTATTTTGTGAAGTGCACCTGTCCCTCCTGCAGCAAAGCACCCCCACAACATGATGCTGCCTTTGGGTGGAATATCACCTGTTGTGCAGCGAAATAACCGGAGCAGCCTACCCAACATGAGTGAAAAATGAACCAGCTGGAAAGTGGCCTCCATTCGCTATTAGAATGCATAAGAATGACGTGTATTTTTTCTCTTGCTCCTGTTCTTGCCCATTTGATAATGGGCCATTCTAAATCAAAACACATTTTACATATTAGTAAAGACAAAATTAAATTGAGAATAGTCTGATGGGTGAAAATATGATCACTTGATGAGAGAACAGCATGTGCAGCCTGAGGCAAGGAACATTGCGCAAGATTATTTTGTGACTTTCTCAAATCATCGATAGCCTAAAGTCGCATCATGCAGCCCATGTATCTTTTTATTTCTAAAGCATTCTAAGTTTTGAATCATTCATTACTTAAGTTGCCAAATAACTCTAAATCAAGCGTATAGGACCAGTTTCAAATTATGACTTTATGCTCAACATAGTCACTTTATATGCGCACTCTCGCTCCAGAATGGGGAAAATCCTTTCTATTATATTCAGCTAAGTTCAATTATATTCTTCTTACTATAAAATTATATAATATAAAATAATAGCACAGGACTTCTAAGCATATCTTGTCTGCTAAATGAACATGCCACAGCCTTTGGCATGGCGCATAGCCAGATACAATAGGCAAACGCATATTCTGTTCTTCTGAAATACATTTTCTTCATATCTTAATGTTTCTTTAGACCTGTAATGGTGTACAGTGCATTCACAAAGTATTCAGACCCCTTGACTTTTTGCAAATTTTGTTACGCTACAGCCTTATTTTAAAATTTATTAAATTCATGTTTTTCTCAACAATCTACACACAATACCCCCATAATGACAAAGCAAAAACTGGGTTTTAGATATTGTTGCTAATTTATTAAAAATAAAAAACGGAAATACCTCATCTACATAAGTATTCAGACCCTTTGCTATGAGACTCGAAATTGAGCTCAGGTGCATCCTGTTTCCATTGATTATACATGAGATGTTTCTCAACTTGATTTGAGTACTCCTGTGGTAAATTAAATTGATTGGACATGATTGGAAAGGCACACAACTGTCTATATAAGGTCCCACTGTCGACAAGTGCATGTCAGAGCAAAAACCAAGCCATGAGGTCGAAGGACTTGTACGTAAAGCTCCAAGACAGGATTGTGTCGAGGCACAGATCTGGGGAAGGGTACCAAAAATTGTCTGCAGTACTGAAGGTCCCCAAGAACACAGTGGCTTCCATCATTCGTAAATGGAAGAAGTTTGTAACCACCAAGACTCTTCCTATAGCTGGTCGCCCGGCCAAACTGAGCAATCAGGGGAGAAGGGCCTTGGTCTGGGAAGTGACCGAGAACCCAATGGTCACTCTAAGAGAGATCCAGAGTTCCTCTGTGGAGATGGGAGAACCTTCCAGAAAGACAACCATCTGTGCAGCACTCCACCAATCAGGCCTTTACGGTAGAGTGGCCAGTCAGAAGCCACTCCTCAGTAAAAGGCACATAAGAGCCCGCTTGGAGTTTGCCAAAAGGCACCTAAAGACTCTCAGACCATGAGAAATATGATTCTCTGGTCTGAATGCCAAGCATCATGTCTGGAGGAAACCTGACACCATCCCCACGGTGAAGCATGGTGGAGGCAGCATCATGCTGTGGGGATGTTTTTCAGCTGCAGGGACTGGGAGACTAGTCATGATCGAGGGAAAGATTAATGTAGAAAAGTACAGAGAGATCCTTGATGAAAACCTGCTCCCGAGTGCTCAGGACCTCAAACTAGGGCGAAGGTTCACCTTCCAACAGGACAACGACCCTAAGCACACAGCCAAGACAACGCAGGAGTGGCTTCGGGAAAAGTCTCTGAATGTCTTTGAGTGGCCCAGCCAGAACCCGATCGAACATCTCTGGAGAGACCTGAAAATATCTGTGCAGCGACACTCCCCATCCAATCTGACAGAGCTTGAGAGGATCTGTAGAGAAGAATGGGAGAAATCTTCCAAATACAAGTGTGCCAAGCTTGTAGCGTCATACCCAAGAAGACGAGGCTGTAATCACTGCCAAAGGTACTTCAACAAAGTACTGAGTAAAGGGTCTGAATACTTAGGTAAATGTCATATTTCCGTTTTTTATTTTGTTCTACAAACCTGTTTTTGCTTTGTTATTATGCGGTATTGTGTGTAGATTGTAGATTTCTATTTTAGAATAAGGCTGTAAAGTAACAACATGTGGAAAAAGTCAAGGGGTCTGAATAATTTTGTTTAATAGACTTTTTTAAATGTAGATGTTCCAAAGGAGCTTGATGTTCCATCAGCGGCTAGGATGCGTGGAGGTCTGGAGATGCTAAACATATTTATGTTAATTAACGTTCAACCTACTGACAAAATGTCATGACCGCCACAGCCCTAGACGTAGTACGCAATTTTCAGGGACCACTTTTGGCTCGTCAGTGCTACTTTCAGAACTACTGGTAAAAAATTATACTAAAGTACTGGAGAATCTCTTCAAGGTGGGTAAAAGAAAGACAGTAAATATACAGTGGGGAGAACAAGTATTTGATACACTGCCGATTTTGCAGGTTTTCCTACTTACAAAGCATGTAGAGGTCTGTAATTTTTATCATAGGTACACTTCAACTGTGAGAGATGGAATCTAAAACAAAAATCCAGAAAATCACATTGTATGATTTTTAAATAATTAATTTGCATTTTATTGCATGACATAAGTATTTGATCACCTACCAACCAGTAAGAATTCCGGCTCTCACAGACCTGTTAGTTTTTCTTTAAGAAGCCCTCCTGTTCTCCACTCATTACCTGTATTAACAACACCTGTTTGAACTTGTTACCTGTATAAAAGACACCTGTCCACACACTCAATCAAACGGACTCCACACACTCAATCAAACAGCTGTGTAAGGACATCAGGGATAAAATTGTAGACCTGCACAAGGCTGGGATGGGCTACAGGACAATAGGCAAGCAGCTTGGTGAGAAGGCAACAACTGTTGGCGCAATTATTAGAAAATGGAAGAAGTTCAAGATGACGGTCAATCTCCCTTGGTCTGGGGCACCATGCAAGATCTCACCTCGTGGGGCATCAATGATCATGAGGAAGGTGAGGGATCAGCCCAGAACTACACGGCAGGACCTGGTCAATGACCTGAAGAGAGCTGGGACCACAGTCTCAAAGAAAACCATTAGTAACACACTGCGCCGTCATGGATTAAAATCCTGCAGCGCACGCAAGGTCCCCCTGCTCAAGCCAGCGCATGTTCAGGCCCGTCTGAAGTTTGCCAATGACCATCTGGATGGTCCAGAGGAGGAATGGGAGAAGGTCATGTGGTCTGATGAGACAAAAATAGAGCTTTTTGGTCTAAACTCCACTCGCCGTGTTTGGAGGAAGAAGAAGGATGAGTACAACCCCAAGAACACCATCCCAACCGTGAAGCATGGAGGTGGAAACATCATTCTTTGGGGATGCTTTTCTGCAAAGGGGACAGGACGACTGCACCGTATTGAGGGGAGGATGGTTGGGGCCATGTATCGCGAGATCTTGGCCAACAACCTCCTTCCCTCAGTAAGAGCATTGAAGATGGGTCGTGGCTGGGTCTTCCAGCATGACAACGATCCGAAACACACAGCCAGGGCAACTAAGGAGTGGCTCCGTAAGAAGCATCTCAAGGTCCTGGAGTGGCCTAGCCAGTCTCCAGACCTGAACCCAATAGAAAATCTTTGGAGGGAGCTGAAAGTCCGTATTGCCCAGCGACAGCCCCGAAACCTGAAGGATCTGGAGAAGGTCTGTATGGAGGAGTGGCCCAAAATCCCTCCTGCAGTGTGTGCAAACCTGGTCAAGAACTACAGGAAACGTATGATCTCTGTAATTGCAAACAAAGGTTTCTGTACCAAATATTAAGTTCTGCTTTTCTGATGTATCAAATACTTATGTCATGCAATAAAATGCAAATTAATTACTTAAAAATCATACAATGTGATTTTTTGGATTTTGATTTTAGATTCCATCACTCACAGTTGAAGAGTACCTATGATAAAAATTACAGACTTCTACATGCTTTGTAAGTGGGAAAACCTGCAAAATCTGCAGTGTATCAAATACTTGTTCTCCCCACTGTATGTGTGGTGGGAGCTATAGTATGGAGAAGGCATGTACTGTAGATACTGTATGCTGTTTTTTCAAGGTAAAGGAGACCACCTTTCACCTCTACAATTTCCTGAAAGGTCAAAGCCCCTTTAATGTGTTCAAATGTACTTTGAGCTTTAGATCAGAGGTAAAGGGCGTTTAACTAAGTGGTTGAGGGAGCAGGGTGAGATCAAAGTACAGTATATGAGTTCAGACGGAATCCAACTCTGTCGTTGGTTGGCTAGCTCGTTTTCGTTACTTGTCAAAGACAACCCATAAGCTATTGATGTAAACACACTCAGAGTCCACTGAAAAACAGGGAGACCTGATCTAAACAGACACAGAATACCCTCTCCTTTCACAGATACACGCTGACGTTGCCGTGTCAGAGAGTGCCATTTTCAGTTCATTCGGATTGTGGACACGAACCCTCCATGTGTGATAACAGTTAATTCAATGACGCAATGTAACTGACTTCACCCCTCTCCTACTCCTACTTGTTGGATGCCTATGGTGGGCAGACTGGTATTGGCTTCCTTCTGTATGCCTGTTCGCATGAGTCCTCCAGTCCACACATCCTTTATCCACACACATGTGAGGTGGGGATATCGCTATAAGGCGTGACAGCTCTCCTTTACCATATTCATGACCACTATAGTATCTACTCAGTTCAAAGGTGTATTAGAATATTACAATATAACTTACCCCCTTCAGAGTAGAACATGTCGCCAGTCAAATCGCCAGGCATGGAGAAGGCCAGAGGAATACAGAGAGAATCAGAAAACATCATCACAACCTCATTTCACACTACCAACACAGTTAATTTGACTTAGTAAATTGTTTGTCAATGCTCAATTCATATGAAGTGCATATAGCAGCCATAAGGCTATTCATGTTTCTAGCATTTGCATATAGGTTTTACGGTACTGGCCACAGTGAGGTAAGGGACTACTTACATGCTGTGTAGAGATGGTGAGGATTGTGTGTCATTGGAAGAGGCGGGAGGTAAGAGGAGAGCAAATTTGTTTTTAATCTTGTTCACAATGTCATTTTTCAAATAAATAAATATATTTAAAATAACACCAAATTAATCAGAAATACAGTGTAGACATTGTTAATGTTGTAAATGACTACTGTAGCTGGAAATGGCTGATCTTTAATGGAATATCTACATAGGTGTACAGAGGCCCATTATCAGCAACCATCACTCCTGTGTTCCAATGGCACATTGTGTTAGCTAATCCAAGTTTATCATTTTAAAAGGCTAATTGATCATTAGAAAACCCTTTTGCAATTATGTTAGCACAGCTGAAAACTGTTGTGCTGATTAAAGAAGCAATAAAATTGGCCTTCTTTAGACTAGTTGAGTATCTGGAGCATCAGCATTTGTGGGTTCAATTACAGGTTGAAAATGGCCAGAAACAAATAACTTTCTTCTGAAACTCATCAATCTATTCTTGTTCTGAGAAATTAAGGCTATTCCATGCGAGAAATTGCCAAGAAACTGCAGATCTCGTACAACGCTGTGTACTACTCCCTTCACAGAACAGCACAAACTGTCTCTAACCAGAATAGAAAGAGGAGTGGGAGGCCCCGGTGCACAACTGAGCAAGAGGACAAAAACTTAGAGTGTCTAGTTTGAGAAACAGACGCCTCACAAGTCCTCAACTGGCAGCTTCATTAATACATTTCTAAGTGACCCCAAACTTTTGAAAGGTAGTATATATATATATATATATATATATATATATATATACACAGACATGCTCAAATTTGTCCACAAAAAGCAAAGAATGCACAATTTTCCCTGAAATAACATTGTTTATTGTTAGAAATCCGACTTTGCTTCAGATTTTTTTATTCAACATAATATTGTAAATAATAAAACAAATGAAAATAGCATGGACAAAAATGATGGGACCCTTAACCTAATATTTTGTTGCACAACCATTAGAGACAATCACTGCAATCAAACACTTTCTGTAGCTCTCAATGAGACTTCTGCACCTGTTAACAGGTAGTTTGGCCCACTCTTCCTGAGCAAACTGCTCCAGCTGTCTCAGGTTTGATGGTTGCCTTCTCTAGACTGCAAGTTTCAGCTCTTTCCATAGATGTTCGATAGGATTCAGATCAGGACTCATAGAAGGCCACTTCAGAATAGCCAAATGTTTTGTTCTTATCCATTCTTGGGTGCTTTTAGCTGTGTGTTTTGGGTCATTATCCTGTTGGAGGACCCATGGCCTGCGACTGAGACAGAGCTTTCTGACACTGCGCAGTACGTTTCACACCAGATTTCATTGTGCCCTGCACAGATTCAAGGCACCCTGTGCCAGGCGCAGCAAAGCAGCCCAAAAACATAACCAAGCCTCCTCCACGTTTCACTGTAGGTATAGTGCTCTTTTCTTTGAAAGCTAGATTTTTTCGTCTGGAAAATAAAGCTGATGTGACTTGCCAAAAAGCTCCAGTTTTGACTCATCTGTCCAAAGGACATTCTCCCAGAAGGATTGTGGCTTGTCAATATGCATTTTAGCAAATTCCAGTCTGGCTTTTCTATGTTTTTCTTTCAAAAGTGGAGTCCTCCTTGGTCTTCTTCCATGGAGCCCAATTTTGTTCAAAAGGCGACGGATGGTGCGATCAGAAACTGACGTATCCTTCTGTTCAATCTGGGGTTGATTTTCCTCTTGCGGCCGCGCCCAGGGAGGTTGGCTACAGTTCCATAGACCTTAAACTTCTTAATAATATTTGCAGCTGTTGTCACAGGAACATCAAGCTGCTTGGAGATGGTCTTGTAACCTTTACAATGCTTGTCTACTATTTTCTTTCTGATCTCCTCAGACAATTCTCTCCTTTTCTTTCTCTGGTCCATGTTCAGTGTGGTGCACACAATGATACCAAACAGCACAGTGACTACTTTTCTCCATTTAAATAGGCTGAATGACTGATTATAAGATTGGAGACGTGTGATACTGATTAAAGAAACTAATTAGTTTGAAATATCACTATAATCCAATTATTGTATTATATTATATTATTTATTATCTTTTCTAAGGGGTACAACAATGTCCAGGCCATTTTAGAATATCTTTGTAGAATAAGCAATAATTCATCTCTTTTCACAGCTTCATTGCTTTATTCTATGACATACCAAAGGCATGCAAGTATACATGATAAAATAGCTTTTAATTTCATCACTTTTCAGGAGGAATAAATAATTATTTCAATGAGCTCTAAGGGTACCAACAAATTTGAGCACGTCTCTATATACTGTATATATAGTACATAAAATCGACTAAGATGAACTGGGCAGTACTATATTTACGTATGTGATGCATTGCATGTCAACATTGTGAGTCCTCCCTTTCAAGTTCAGCTGACAGTGATGGCTCTTTAATGTCAGATGAAAGGTGCCTTGGGGGATAACACACACACACACACACACATAGATACACCCACATGAAATTAATCGGCAGCCAAAGAAAAAGCTACAAAACCCTCTAAACTGCCTCCAGTGAATGGAGTATGTTAAGTGAATCCAACAGTTTCACAGCTCTTAATGCCATTCTATGGATTATTGATTTACTTTCTGCTTCGGCTGAAAAGAGCCATTACCCCTGCAACGATTAGAGACAAAAAGTTAATTATGTAATTATAGAGCCAATAACTGACTTGTCTGGTTTACTTTGCTCTGGTCAGGCTTAAACATTATCTATCCTGTGTGTGTACACATCAAATCATAAACAGGCAGTGGGCTGTGAGGACAGGAGATTAACACTTCAATTAGAGAGGCAGACGCTAAATTGAATTCTACAGGCCCATGGCTGTCTGAGAAGCCATTAAGTAATCACAACATTGCCCCTTCGAATACAGCAGGGTGTGTGTGTGTGTGTGTGTGTGTGTGTGTGTGTATGTGTGTGTGTGTGTGTGTGTGTGTGTGTGTGTGTGTGTGTGTGTGTGTGTGTGTGTGTGTGTGTGTGTGTGTGTGTGTGTGTGTGTGTGTGTGTGTGTGTGTGTGTGGCATGGTTTTCATTTTTATTGACTGTGAAGGCAAACTTAGCCCCGGGCTGAGAAAATAACAAAACTCTCACAGCAAATGTCTAAATCTGCCCCAAAATAGAAATGACAGAAAACACTATTTAACCAGATAGGGGGGATATGACATTGAATTAAAATACTCATGAGGTAAGTAACGCTTAACCAATATTTATTCAGTGCTGCACATTAGACAATGTAAATTGTCTTGGGGTAGAGAGGGTTTAAGTGTAGCTACAGACTGTACATCAGATAATGTAATACAACCAAAGATTTTTGATGGAAAGCCCCATACAAACCGCCGCCATAGATTTTTCAACTAACCTGTATTTGGCGATACCTTTTTAGTTGTTGATTTGGGCGTAATAAGTATATTCTAAATGTCTGTGTCCAGTTGCAGTTGGTTCATTTGAATTTAGAAAATGCTCTGTTAGTAACCCTTTCCCCTCACAGCCCCTGTCATCCCGTATACAGATTTTGTCATTGATAAGCACCTAAATTGGAATGCAGTGGCTGTACAGTAACATGCTATAGATGACGTCAAAGCTAAGCTTCTCTATTTCACAGCGCTGTATGGGTTTCGACTGACCGGCGTTATAAACTTGAGCACAGCGTGCGACAAGAAGCGAATTGGGCTACTTTTGTTGTCTGAACCCAAAATATTTAGTTATATCACATTACCTGGTGTACAATCTGTAGCTAGTTTAAGTGGTGCACTCCTTTATCAAACCAGCAGCTCAGAGTTGAGGAGAAGCTCCTCTGGCTAATGAAGCCTTTGGACTGAAACACCACAGGGAAACTGAAGTATATACTCAGTAGGAATCTTAAAGGGTATTCAAAACACACATACACCTGTACATCTCTACATGTGTGTGTGCATCTGCATTTGTATGTAAGGTGGACAATTGACAGACATAGAAAATGGTAACTTTGTGAGGAGAGGTAGCCTGTATGAGGTGCGAGTAAGGAGTCAGTGTGAACAGCCCGATACCACGGCGATCGCTCACCGATCTGATGTTGACGTCCACACCTGTGCGAGCCATCATGTCCACAGCCTCCACGCAGCCCTGCTTGGCTGCCCAGTGAAGCGCCGTCTGAGAACACACACAGACAGAGGGAGGGGAGGGGCCAGTCATTCAACACGGAGACTGCTCCTATCATACGCACGCACTGACTGAATGACTGACTGGGTGGAATCCTTACTAGGAACTGGGCTACGTAACATGTAAAGCACAGATGTCAATGGGAGATTGTGCAGAGGGTTGAGTTGAAGTTTATTATTTTGTACATAACTAATAAGAAATTGTATGGTCACAGATACTATTCAATATCTTTAATGAAGGCATACGAGTCAAATTTCAGTTAGGACTTACTACGTTTCAATGTTAAAATAGCTGTGATAACTGCTCCTCACTCAGGGCAACAAATACATTAATTAATATAAGAAGACTTGTACATCTACACAGCCTCCACAATTGCAGTGACTCAAAAAGAAAAAAACATAAAGCCATTTAAATAAAATGTCCCTTTGAATTTAATTCATGCTTAATTTGCCTAAAAGGATTTGGCTGGTAAGAATGGCCAGGCACTGTGTCTGCTCTGTAATAAGCTGGCTTCATTCGGATCAATGTTGAGTTTATTGATGCCTCACTAAAGAGCCAGATCCAAGGACAGCGATCCAATTTCTATTGTGTAGAACTTAACAAGTCCAAATCACATTATTTAATGTATTATAATGAATCGACTGGTAACTAGCTACACAATTAGGAAACACAACAGTCTTATGGGAGAGAAAGAGGAACACGTAGTACACACACACACACACACAAACACACACAAACAAAGTCATTGAAGCCCATCTATGATATTGTTAAATTCTATATACTTACAAACTTGATGTCCAATTTATGGGGATAGAAGAAAAACAAGATGAAATAAAGGAGTGAAAGTTTATTGTACGATCACTGTTCTAACCATTATAATCAATCCCAATGTAATACATGGTGGGTATCATAACCTGTGTATCTCTTTGTATTATTATGTTCGGATTGCATTCCTGTTCAGCCTTTCTCCAGAGCAGCTATTTTATTGTCCGCATGGACGTATTGATGTAGGGCCGGGATATTAGCCATTCCCCTCCATCCACATTCCCAGTCGACGCACATCAAAGTAGAGAGAGGTGAGAGGAGAGGCATGCTTTGATGGGTTCACTCTCTGACATGTCCATTCATTGACAACTTTGGGCCTATTCTGTTCAGATTTGGCATGGGTTCAAACTAAACCCTTAAATCAACAAGAGTTCCCCGTAATCTTCCTTTTAAGATTAAGATAGTCTCCATAGAGAATGTAGGGAACTATAGTAACAGTAATCTTCTTGTCCTTCTGAACTGATTTGTTGTATCTTTTAACACAGAGACTGTTAAAATTCTGCACGTTTGTGCTTCTACTCCATCCGACCCCCATCCCTTTCACAAGGACACACAGTGCCAGCCACGGCCTTTCCTACCACGGCCCACTCCCTCCAAACCTCACCTTGTCACTACCATGTTGCGGTACCATGTTGCGGTACCATGTTGCGGTACCATGTTGCGGTACAGGTAGTTAGATTAAACAAATAGAACAGTGTTTTCCACTGCTTTCCAAGCATTTAATTGTCTCTCGCCAATGTATTTCACTCAGCCAACAACCGAGAGCGCGAAAATCTAGCAGGAACTAGTGGCTA
Source organism: Thymallus thymallus (assembly GCA_023634145.1). Taxonomy (NCBI): domain Eukaryota; kingdom Metazoa; phylum Chordata; class Actinopteri; order Salmoniformes; family Salmonidae; genus Thymallus; species Thymallus thymallus. Next base: position 29,873,423 of record CM042414.1, read on the forward strand.
GGAGGAGGAAAAAAATGGTGTGTTTTGTCTGTCTGCGGGATAGCTAATTGGAGTTATTTTGGGTTCCTGCAGCAGCCCCCTTTAAGTGTATGTGTGTGGAGTGCGTGCGTGCATGTGTTAATGTAGACTGACCACTGCGCCAGTCGAGGCGGGATGCTGCCAAGCTGCTTTAACCGGCCTGGTTTCATTATAAGGTGCTAACCGAGCTCTGTGATGCCTGTTGGGGTTCTTCCGTCACTCAGTCAGACTGTTTGGCCTCCCCAATGCTCCAGACACAAACTGATTAAAAACGCTTCTCCATCCAAGTCAGGAGCTATTGTCACTCACCATGTTATGATGAGCAAATGTGACCAATATCTGACTGTCCACTTTACATTTCAAAAATGGAAATGTGTTTTGTTAAGGATTAGTAACGATGCACATATTTGCTGAATACAATACAACACAACAGTATCCAGTATCATATTGTGCTTAAACCAGTATACAAAATGTCCCATGTTAGTTAGCATAATAGCACACTCAGTATAATTGCATTAGATTTACTGTGACCATAAGGTACAAAAAAGTGTTTTCAACAGGGTGTTTTAAATCAGGCCCATGAATAGAGAAGGGAACCTTCTGGGAGGTATCCGCCGTGCATCGTGGGACAGTTTGACAACACATGATCCCGTTCAAACTGGTAACTGCCATCCGACCGTCTGCTACCATCAGATTGGCATCTGTGGCCCTTTAGTGGGTGGTATTCTGGTATAGGGACGAACAACAAAACCAGTTCCCAATGCCCATATGAACGCAGCAGAAAAAAGAACATCAAAAAGGCGTAAATTCCAAAAAGAATTGTAATACTCTCAAGTGGCAAGGGTTTACACCATTGATGTTGTTACTTCTGCATGGTGGGGCCCATGGAGCTGATATCGGGGAGGGGGGGGGCTACACAAACTGACTGAAGGAGGGAGAGTTTTAGGAGAGGCCATATGGATGAGGTCTTTAGCTTTGGAGCCTTTCAATAGACAGCTTAGTGCTTGTCTATGTGAAATTCCTGCTCTGGCTTCAGCAGTTGCCTTTGAAAGCCGGACTGCGACAGTAAGCTACCATATGCGTTGCTGGTTGAAACATTCTCAACAGACAGACCTCAACAAAGTTTTCATAGCAACTGAAATAATCCCTTTGTGTTGTAGCATACTGGTGTAGAGCCAGTTATAGAGAAAGTATTGGTTGGGGTTCAACTAATCCAAAGTAATGGTTAATTTCTGTAGTTTACTTTTGCTCTTTGTGTATTCTTGTTTAGTTTTTTTTAAAGACAATGACAGTGGCAGTGAAAGTCTGTGTTCAAAGACACAAAATGTTCAAATTAAATAAACACCACAAAATTCATGGAATTGTTTCATTCTGTGAAAAAATTACCAGTAGCTCTTTTCTGGTGAGGTATAGTGGTATATATCTGCCTTCAGGCAGAGAAAGCTGTGTGTTTTCTCAACTATTAATTACCATTCAATTACAATATCATTACACACCATGATCATCTGCATCCCAAATGGCACCCTAGTCTCTACGTAGCCCTATGGGCCCTGGTGAAAAGTAATACATCATATAGGGAATATGGTGCCATTTGGGACTTAGACCATGACTACAGAGTGAGTTAAACTCAGTGGATACAGTCATTTGGATTCTCTGACCCATCACACTGACTGGCCGATAATATTATACAAAAATTCAGACTCCTGAAGAAAATAAAACAGAGGCTTGATAAAAAAATAACCAGCCCTATCTGGGCTGAAAAAATAAATTGTGTATGTAGGACAGTATAGTATGTGTTTATTTAGCTGTGTGTGTGTGTTAATTTAGCTGTGTGTGTGTGTGTGTGTGTGTGCGTGCGTGCGTGCATGTAGGGTGATAGGGGGAACCAAGGCATGTCAGGGTGGTGTGTTTGTTTTGTAGATAAACATGCCAGAAATTGGATGTTGGTGTGAACCCCAATTAGTAGACTTCTTAATTAATTTTCTTCCTGTTTTAAAGAACAGCGAGACACCCAACCTTTGACCAACCTTTGACACTGCCAGCTCTCTACATATTTCACCAAGAGAGTAAGACAGGGTTGAACGAGCACCATGTATTATACATGCTTAGCTAATTGAAATAAAAGTATTGGGGATGTTTGGTTTTAGCTGTAAGCCAACAGCAAAATTAGTAGATCAGTACAGAAAGGAGGCACATGGACAACATTAAAATATCACTACTCACCCCCTTGGTTTCCAGCAGCAGGTTAACAGAACACAGTTGTAGAATGGCCATCAGGCAGTACAATTCATAGGAGAAAGTGAAAGAGAATATTGAATATTGTGGTGCTTTTTATAGTATATGATGTCATTCCTATAGGAGTAAGTTACATCCTGGACACTCCCTGAGGTTGTGGTCAGAAATACTAACTCCTTGTTAGTGTTCAGTTTTGTCTGCATAATTTGTCAATAATATGTTATTTGTATTATTTTAATAATTTAGAAAATTCATCCCATCATGGTTCACAACAGCTGGTTACTGATAGTCAGTGCTCAGATTTTTTAACACCTTCCACCTTCAATCTAGGATAGAATCATATACGTTTTGGGAAGGGGGATAACCTGTCCTTTTTGTCAGATGTTCTTCTCTAATCCGGCTCTCCCTCTGATGAAGGAGGAAAGTCTCTCTCCCTTCATCCCTCTCTCTCCCTCCCTCTATCTATCCTTCCCTCCCTCTCGCACTCCCTCTCGCTCTCCCTCCCTCCCTCCCTCCCTCCCTCCCTCCCCCCTCCCTCCCTCCTACCCTCCCTCCCTCCCTCCCTCCCTCCCTCCCTCTATCTACCCTCCCTCCCTCCCTCCCTCCCTCCCTTCATCCCTCTCTCTATCTATCTATCCTTCCTTCCCTCCCTCTCTCCCTCCATCTCTCTGTCCCTCCTTCTCTCCTCCCTCATTTTCATTAGTTATGCTTTACCTACCAAGCGTTTTAATCAATACTAATAATATACTACTTTCAAGTGATATCCTCTGGGTCCACATTGTACATTTTGTTGTATAAGTCTGTTACCCAAAATAAATTCAATTCAATTCAATTCAATGCTAAGAAGATTACTAACTGCTTGTTTGTTGTAGCTGAAGAGTCTGATTTCCTTAAGATCATTGTTTTAGTAAGTGCTCAACTCTTTAATGCCTGAGTTTCAGTGGGAAGGAAAGGATTGGTTTAACCAGCCAGTAGACCACTCAGATAGAAATTAATACAGACGTGTTAGCAGGTAGGTGGAGGAGAGGGGCAGTATATTTAGTGAGGGTCTGAAGAATTTAAACCTGGCATTTGAGTCCACCTCCTCTTTCCCCATTAATCACTGGGTCAATCAAGGAGTCCATTTGAAGAGCAGAGGAGATACACACAATATGTTGATGTCACACTATGTTTCCTCTTCATTTGTACAGTATGGCATAGTACTGACTATTCAAGAAGGTACTATGTATTTGTTTTAGTAAGAGGACAGAGGCCAGGTTGAAAGCTGCAGAACAATCTTTGCACATATACAGTATTACATATAGAATTATGGATACTAAAACATCAAACTACAGAAATAAAACCAAACAACAAAACCTACTGTATCTGAACTACTTTTCTATGTGTATTACCAACATAACAGATAGGTTAGGGCCAGTAAAAGAGCAATGGAGGATGCTGGGAGACATACTGTAGGCTACTTACAGTGATGAAGTCCTGGTGAGAGCATCAAACACATGGGAATAGAGTGCAAATGTTAGGCATCTGAAATAAAACATGTCAAATGTAATTACCATACTACAGTATTTACAGTATACGTATATCATTACTTTTGCATGTTCTCCACATTATAAGAAAATCCTTCAATATAAGTACCAGATGTCTTTCAGAGGGTCCTTATCTGAAGATCTCCTCTTTAAACAAGGTCAATGACATCAACATTGCGATCTGACAGCTTTTGTGGAGGTGAAATGGTCCATGAAAACCTGATGTATCAAGACGGGACGAGTCAGGCGACAAGACAGCAACTGTGCTGGTTCAATTCATAACGTTCTGTGTGACAAAGCTTGATGTGATTGACTGATAAGAGCTCAAGCTACCTTTCCTGATGTTTTTTGTCTTTCAATCTCAGTAGCCTCAGTAGCTAGATGCCCATCAACCCCATCAACAGAGGTCCTTGTATCTGATCCTAGATGAACAGAGGCAGCTCCCAGGTGCCATAATGCTGAATCCTATAGGAGGCCAGAGTGTGTGTGTTTAGTGTCAATCCTATGGGAGATGGGCTTGAAAATGTACCAATCAAATTCATAGTACATACAGTGGGGAGAACAAGTATTTGATACACTGCCGATTTTGCAGGTTTTCCCACTTACAAAGCATGTAGAAGTCTGTAATTTTTATCATAGGTACTCTTCAACTGTGAGTGACGGAATCTAAAACAAAAATCCAGAAAATCACATTGTATGATTTTTAAGTAATTAATTTTCATTTTATTGCATGACATAAGTATTTGATACATCAGAAAAGCAGAACTTAATATTTGGTACAGAAACCTTTGTTTGCAATTACAGAGATCATACGTTTCCTGTAGTTCTTGACTAGGTTTGCACACACTGCAGCAGGGATTTTGGCCCACTCCTCCATACAGATCCTTCAGGTTTCGGGGCTGTCGCTGGGCAATACGGACTTTCAGCTCCCTCCAAAGATTTTCTATTGGGTTCAGGTCTGGAGACTGGCTAGGCCACTCCAGGACCTTGAGATGCTTCTTACGGAGCCACTCCTTAGTTGCCCTGGCTGTGTATTTTGGGTCGTTGTCATGCTGGAAGACCCAGCCACGACCCATCTTCAATGCTCTTACTGAGGGAAGGAGGTTGTTGGCCAAGATCTCGCGATACATGGCCATATCCATCCTCCCCTCAATACGGTGCAGTCGTCCTGTCCCCTTTGCAGAAAAGCATCCCCAAAGAATGATATTTCCACCTCCATGCTTGGGATGGTGTTCTTGGGGTTGTACTCATCCTTCTTCTTCCTCCAAACACGGCGAGTGGAGTTTAGACCAAAAAGCTCTATTTTTGTCTCATCAGACCACATGACCTTCTCCCATTCCTCCTCTGGATCATCCAGATGGTCATTGGCAAACTTCAGACGGGCCTGGACATGCGCTGGCTTGAGCAAGGGGACCTTGCGTGCGCTGCAGGATTTTAATCCATGACGGCGTAGTGTGTTACTAATGGTTTTCTTTGAGACTGTGGTCCCAGCTCTCTTCAGGTCATTGACCAGGTCCTGCCGTATAGTTCTGGGCTGATCCCTCACCTTCCTCATGATCATTGATGCCCCACGAGGTGAGATCTTGCATGGTGCCCCAGACCGAGGGAGATTGACCGTCATCTTGAACTTCTTCCATTTTCTAATAATTGCGCCAACAGTTGTTGCCTTCTCACCAAGCTGCTTGCCTATTGTCCTGTAGCCCATCCCAGCCTTGTGCAGGTCTACAATTTCATCCCTGATGTCCTTACACAGCTCTCTGGTCTTGGCCATTGTGGAGAGGTTGGAGTCTGTTTGATTGAGTGTGTGGAGAGGTGTCTTTTATACAGGTAACGAGTTCAAACAGGTGCAGTTAATACAGGTAATGAGTGGAGAACAGGAGGGCTTCTTAAATAAATACTAACAGGTCTGTGAGAGCCGGAATTCTTACTGGTTGGTAGGTGATCAAATACTTATGTCATGCAATAAAATGCAAATTAATTATAAAAAAATCATACAATGTGATTTTCTGGATTTTTGTTTTAGATTCCGTCTCTCACCGTTGAAGTGTACCTATGATAAAAATTACAGACCTCTACATGCTTTGTAAGTAGGAAAACCTAGCAAAATCGGCAGTGTATCAAATACTTGTTCTCCCCACTGTATAAGTCCAGAGTCTTATATTTGGTATATTCTTGGAGGCCAGAAAGGGGCTGATGGTGAGGTAGAGGGTGACGGTTAGGGGGAGGTAGTACCTTCTTGCAGGCCAGGCTGGGGTCCTGTGTGAGGAGCAGTCGTAGAGCAGCTGTGTTCCCCAGGGCACAGGATCGTAGCCAGTCCTTCTCCAGAGGATCCAACTGAATCCTGGGGAACACAGACTGAGAAGAGAGAGAGAGAGAGAGAGAGAGAGAGAGAGAGAGAGAGAGAGAGAGAGAGAGAGAGAGAGAGAGAGAGAGAGAGAGAGAGAGAGAGAGAGAGAGAGAGAGAGAGAGAGAGAGAGAGAGAGAGAGAGAGAGAGAGAGAGAGAGAGAGAGAGAGAGAGAGAGAGAGAGAGAAACAATCGCTTTCACTCAGCCTACAACTATTTCACATCATTTTCACTACAATCCTCAGCTTTCTTCCAGAGCACACATTTTTTCATCCATTCTGAAGGCTCTCCCGGGCTGTGTCCCAAAGTACCCAATTCCCTATATAGTGCACTACTTTGCTGATCAAATGTAGTACACTATAGGGAATAGGGTGCCATTTGAGACAGCCCGGGAGAAACTTCAGACTGGATGAAAAACATGTGCTCTGGAAGAAAGCTGACGATTGTATTGAAAATTATGTGAAATAGTTGTAGGCTGAGTAAAAGTGACTCTGAATCTTTCATGAGCCTCTTCTTGCCAGGTGATGAGTAAGGAAGAAAATCCATTTATCTTCACAGAGTGGAAAGGCTATTATCAGTGGGAAGTCAGGGAATTAGTCCTGATAGTAAACAAAGCCAACTAATAAAGTAGATAAGGATCTATATGCAGGCAGGGAATCTGTGGCAGAAACGGCAAGTACTCGCTCTAGGGCTAAAGAGAGGCAACCAACCCAAATCTGGCTTAAGCTGGCAAATCAAGGTCATTGATTAACTTGAGGGGAAATCATGGTTTTCAGCATTCGAGGCTGAGGCAAAGACTGATACTGAATAGTAATGTATCAATCTAACAAACAGAGCGACATGAGTACCTTTGAGTGCATTCACTAGTGCAAACTCATCTAAAAATATTTCAGTTTTTATTAGGTTGTAGAATAAGATTTGAACTTTTCTGAAATTAGATTCAGTCCAACTACAGTACACCCAGGCCACAGACTCCCAACCCCACCAACTCCCTGATATGTTTGACCTTTATCTGTGCCCGTGGGCCGGGCGGGTGGTCTGATGCCATTAGTGGTGTTTATTGACCAGCAGGACAGCGTGAATGAGAGCGAACAAGAGAGCCAGGCTTTAATCAGTGGCCTGCCAGGGAGGGCCTCTTGCTCACAGTTCACCTGTTTACACTGACCATGCAGGTGTCAGCTCCACGTTAATTATAAAGCCCTGCCTCTCTACCTTTCACCCTGGGAGGCTGTCCCTCAGCCTGACAACAACACCACAGTGGGGGAAATGGTGGGAGTGGAGGGGCAGAGTTAGCTAGAGGATAGAGGGCGGGAGGGACACTTTGAAAGAAAGTAGAGGACATACAGTATAACAAGTGAGCATAATGAGATATTGCAACGCCAGGGTCGTGGGTTCGATTTCATTTGGGGCTACCCATACAGAGGGGGAACGAGGGAAGAAAAACTTATTCAAATTTAAAAGTATGGTTTTCATACTGTTTGTGTAACTGGAGAAGTCTCCAGGTTTTTCCAAAGCCATTATACAGTAAGAGACTGTAGTAAAGTAGGTCTAATTATGGACACAAACGCCTAGTGTTATGATGAGCACCACTGTAGGGACCCATCTCTCTCTCCTACCTTCTCGTGGGTACCTTTCTCTAATTACCCCAGTTCCTCTCCTGCACCCTCTCTCTCCCTCCATCTCTAGCCCTCTACCTCCCCTCTTGTTCAGTTATAGGAGGTCCCCTGCTATTTCCACCGATGGCTCCTCTCAGGCCCCTGCTGCTTCCAGTCAGTGAGAGGTAGGAGGCTGTCACAACCAATGAGCAAATGAGTCTGTGTCCCACCACGGAGGAGGACAGGAGTGATTATGGGATATCGCCATGGGAACGGCGTGGGGGAAAAGAGGCTCCATTTCATCCTGATGGTAGCTCAGAATACTGACGGCCCCACCATGCCTCACGAACACACTCTGCTGTTAGAATGCTGTCTTATCAACACACACACACACACACTTTCACATATACACATGCACACACAAACCCTCTCAAACGTCTCTCTTTCTAATTTGTAAACACACATTCACACAACGTTTTTGGGTAATGCATAGACAGGTAGTTACTCTTATATTGTAATAGAATACATGGCACCAGAATGCTGAACATACCATGACAGAGGATGCAGCCACACTTCTGGTATCTTCTTCCTGGCCATATCCCTCGCTCTAAAACAGAAGAAGAAGAATCAGGAGTTAGCATAAGCATCAGAGATTTTGTAAAAAATTTTATTGCAACATTTGTGGCAAATAACAGTACCATTTCCATATTGTCAATTATAGGATATTTTGACAGAAACGCCATTTTTGGGTATGAACCTCCCTTAAGGAAAATGAAAAGTGGGAATATATAATGAATCTATTCAAATCCTAAAATGATTCTCAAAGTCTTCCCAAAACACAGAGACGAAACTGCTTTCATCTTTAAACTGACATCTTTATTTCCAGTCTACACTTAGATGAGCAAAGACTAAGGTCAGGTCTCTACTGATTAATGAGGAAGCTTGATTTTTGGTTTCAATTCTTTCATTTTCTCTACCAGCTACAGTAGTTAAGAGTAAAATATTGTCACGATATGGTGCAGAGAGAGACCAAGGCGCAGCGCAGTGATAGTTCGACATTTTAATGATTCGACAAATCAATATAGACAATGACGAACTGTCCAAACACAAACACGATATGACAAACGTAATGGAATTTGTACACCAAACAAAAACGAAACACTACTTTATCAGGGAGGGAAGATTAGCTCGCCGGTGGCGGTTCTGGCTCCGGCGAAGTTGAGTCTCCTCCCATGCCCCTTCCTTATGCCCGGCCATGGAGCGGGGAAGACAACCGGGCCCGGACTGGGCACTGGTGGAGAAAACGTCTCTGGCCCTGGAGCGGGGCAAGGAACCGGGCCCGGACTGGGCACCAGTGGGGTAAACGGCTCCGGCCATGGAGCGGGGAAGACAACCGGACCAGGGATGGGCACCGGTGGGGTAAACGGCTCCGACCATGGGGCGGGGCAAACAGCCGGGCCTGGACTGGGCACCAGTGGGGCAAACGGCTCCGGCCATGGAGCTGGGAAAACAACCGGGCCTGGACTGGGCACCGGTGGGGCAGACTGCTCAGGCTCTGGAGCGGAGCAGACGGCTGAACCCGGACTGGGTACCGGTGGAGCAGACTGCTCTGGCACTGGAGCAGAGCAGACGGCTGGACCCGGATTGGGTACCGGTGGAGCGGACTGCTCTGGCACTGGAGCGGAGCAGATGGCTGGACCCGGATTGGGTACCGGTGGAGCGGACTGCTCTGGCACTGGAGCGGAGCAGATGGCTGGACCCGGATTGGGTACCGGTGGAGCGGACTGCTCTGGCACTGGAGCGGCGCAGACGGCTGGACCCGGATTGGGCACCGGTAGGGCGGACTGCTCTGGCACTGTAGTGAAGCAGACGACCGGCCCCAGACTGGGCACCGGTGGAGCGGACTGCTCTGGCAGTTCCGGGCTACGGACCTTCACTGTAGGTTCCAGGCTGCGGACCTTCGCTGTAGGCTCCGAGCTGCGGGCCTTCGCTGTAGGCTCAGGGTTGCAGACCTTCGCTGGAGGTTCCATGTTGCTGACCTTCGCTGGACGTTCCGTGTTGCTGACCTTCGCTGGAGGTTCCGTGTTGCTGACCTTCGCTGGTGGTTCCGGGCTGCGGACCTTCACTGTAGGCTTAGGGTTGCTGACCTTCGCTGGAGGTTACGTGTTGCTGACCTTCGCTGGCGGTTCCGGGCTGCGGACCTTCGCTGGAGGTTCCGGGCTGTGGATTGTAGCTGGAGGTTCCAGGCATTGGGCCGTGGATGAAGACTCAGGGCTGCGGACCTTCGCTGGAGGTTTCGGGCTACGGACCTTTGCTGGAGGTTCTGGGCTACGGACCCTCCCTGGAGGTTCCGGGCTGCGGACCTTCGCTGGAGGTTCCGGGCTACGGACCTTCACTGGACGTTCCCGTCTGTCCCATAGCCTCATCACTAGTGCCCGTCTGTGCTCGAAGTCCTTCTCCTCCTCTATCTCCCGTAGGAATGGGTCCTTCTGCGCCTCTTCCGGAAGAGCAACCCAGGCTCTCCACCACCTCGTCTGCTCCTCCTCCGGGTATTCGCGAAACCCCTCGGGCTTCTCCCAATCATGGATCGTGGGCAGACGAAGTGGTGTGCGATCCCCTTCCTTCAGCCTCTCTGAACTCTGGCTGCGCACCGATGGTGTGGTGTTCGGAGCAACGACGGACCTTCCCTGACTCTGGGCCGGCGCTGGAGGCACCAGGTTGGGAACTGGCGTTGGGGGGCTGTGGCAGCCCCGATCTTCCTCACTCCATCGCCAATCCCCTCCTCGTGAGATCTCCTCCAAGAGTCCCCACGAGAGAGGGAACAGAAGTACGTCGTCCTCCTCCTCTTCTGACTCCTCTCCGTACCTCTGCTCCCTTGGCTGTAGGGGCTCCTCCTGGATCCCCCTGTTCCTTGCGCTGCTCCTTTGGGTGGGTCGTTCTGTCACGAGATGGTGCAGAGAGAGACCAAGGCGCAGCGCAGTGATAGTTCGACATTTTAATGATTCGACAAATCAATATAGACAATGACGAACTGTCCAAACACAAACACGATATGACAAACTTAATGGAATTTATACACCAAACAAAAACAAAACACTACTTTACCCGTGACTGGAGGAATAATGACCCACACAAAAGAGAAGGACATACAAACATATATAGGATCCCTAATTAGAGACAATGCGGTGCAGCTGCCTCTAATTAGGGATCCAACCCAAAACCCACACAGAAACAGAAAGAATAGAAAATGTCAGACTCTGACCATAGCTACATAGAGAAGCAAATAGGCTTCTATGGCCAGAGCCTGACAAATATTTTGTTTTATTTCTACTGATCATCTCTCTCTCTCTCTCTCTCTCTCTCTCTCATTACTATGCTGTGTGATTACCTTCAGAAACATAAACAAACTAGAGCACACCTTGTGCTGTTGGGCAGGGGAGGACTGGGAATGAAAAATAGCCCTGACCTTTTTGACTTAGACCGGCGCACCAAAACCCCCCCAGCGATGCACCACCACCCATGTAATGTAAACAAGATTACTGAACAATATTTATAACAATAACTTTAGTAAAATAGAACAAGGGGAATGTGTTGCTCTTAGGAGGAGGCTGGCTAGAAGGAGCACATATTGGCACAATGGCACTGGCAGCAAGGTGGTAAGAATCTCTGGAACCATCTGACCAGTAAAATAAATAATACAGGAAGAAATTTGTTGGCGAAAAGACTGGTGAGTAGGCAAGTCGTAGAATAAAATTAAAAATTTCTGCAACAGCTCAATTCTCTCAGCAATGCCATCTATAACCAGGTCACTCTCCAGGGCCATTAAAACATCTTGCTCAGTAGCCATGAGCATAAAAACCTCCAGGTGCTGTTGAGATAGAGTGCTCCTGAGCCTACTCAGACTGCATGCCTCTGATGAAGTAGAGAAGCTCCGCTCGCAAGCTACTTGGGTTACTGACAGGGTAAGTTGGAACTTGTAAGCAAGGCCCAGGATGTGGTATGCGTCGGTCAATAGGTTGTACTGACTAAGAATATGGTAGCAACACACTGGACAGTCCTTGCAAGATGAACAGCTATTGTTCACCATCTCCACCTGGTCTTCATTTCCTTCAGGTCCATGATCCTCCATAGTCCTGGTTGTGTATTCTTCAAATCCCGATTGTTGTAACCTAGTCCACTGTTCTGCCAGACTCATGAGCTCACTCTCTAAATTGGCCACCGTTGCTCTACTGTCAAATGTGATCAAACATTTGCTTAGTTCTTGAAGGGCTGTAAAAAGCCCCAGTAAAAGTCTCATCTTGTGCCATCTCTCCAGGCATGGTTTTCTTCTTTCGAGCATTTTTCGTTGGCAGAGTGGTCTCTAACTGCAGCTCTGTTTACTCATCCCGTTCCTGCAACTTCCTGTTGGCCCACTGAACAAATGTGTCTGCAGCTGCCTTGCCTTTTTCAAAATCTCTTGCCATTCCTTTCAGCTGCTCCTCTGTAGACACAACTATACGATGCGCAGACAGAATGTCCATTCCACTTGTTTGAAGATATTTTGAGACTGGTGAGGTGACCTGAAATATTCTGAGGAATACTGAGGAGTATTGTTTCATACTTCAGCAACCCCTCAATGTATCCTTGTGCCTTGACCCGTGCAGTAGTGTTTATGTTTTTCTGATCTTGTATGGTTGAAAGAGTGAGAAGGACATCAACATACAGACCCTCATCTGGATTTCCAAAAGCTCCAAAGCCCTTCTTTAAGGCACTGTCTTTAGCCCACCAGCGTGTCTCCTCCAATTGGAGCAAGACGTCTGTGTCTTGGGTCCTTGCTCTCCTTCTCCCAAATGTTCATCCTCTGGTAGGATTCATGGAAGAACACAGCTATGTTGTTAATGATAGAAAAAAGTGACCCACTTGCCAAGACACTCTCTGTTGTGTCTACCAAAACAAAGTTCAAAATGTGTCCATATGCACTTGATTGGTGGACTTCGCATAGAGCAGGGCAGAGAAGCCTTTATACTGGCCTTGCATACTGGAGGCTCTATCAGTGGAATTACCAATGCACTTGCTGATGTCAAGCTTCATGTTTTACTTCACTCAGTACCTGGACAAAGTGTTGTCCAGTGGATGCATAACATTTCACCACAGCCACAAGCCTCTTATGGATGACGTTCGTCACATATCTGACTATGACAGAGCATTGATCTTGTGTTGTAATGTCCTGCGTAGTGTCAATCTGGACTGAAAACATACCAGCTTCCTGGATGTCGATGGTAGTCTTTGATAATAGAGTGATTAGAGAGCCTCTGCCCCCTCTTGACCCAGACTCATGCAGTTTTTTGATTTTATCTATGCAGGCAGTGAGATGTTCTTTCATACACAGGTTGTACTTTCCCAGCAGAATGATCATCTCTAAAATGTTGCCATGGTCAATGCTGCTGTCATCTAGCGTATAAGCTGCTTCAGACTGCATGCCTCTGTAACTCAGAACCCTCTTGCCTATGACTTTAACAACATCTATAATGCGCTCTAGCGCTTGCCTTCTTCTGCGCACTTGCTCTCTATGAGCAGACATCTGACTGTCGATGAACAGGCTCTCAATGTTGCCTTTGGAGGACCTTAGAAAGTAGGTCTCAGCATAACTTCTATGCATAATGCTCTTCTCATGCTCTTCCACTCTCTGATGGATATGCTTCCAGTCTGCCATTCCATTTATGAAAGGGCTGTTCTCTGTGGGCTTTGCAATAGCCATACAAATGAAGCAGAATAAAGCATGGTTCTCTTCATTGTATGACAGCCATTTCCTGTTGGTCCCATCTTTACAAAAGAAAACCTTTTGCACCACAGACTTTTCACACTTTTGTGGTTGGAAACTAAAAAACATATTTAGGTCCCCTGACTTCTGCCTCTTAAAATAATAAGAAATTGGGGTGGCAGTGGCATCCTGGCTCTGGCTCAATCTACATCTGTCCACTGCAGATGTACTATCCTCAACCTGGATGAGTAATTAGTATATTTGTATAATATTATAACATTAAATAAAAAGTATAATGTTAATATAATAGTATATTCATATAATTCCATATAATAGCATACTATATACCACTAGTATAATATTCATTCCAATTGGACAATACAGCAGCTTAAGAAAATGGTCTACATGGGTGGTTAGTCTCTAATTTGTTAATGCTAAGTACTAACTTGTCAATAATCATAACCATTCATGCATAACAATGAGTTCAACATGTCTAAAGTTTGCTGTAGCACGTCAACCTTTTTTAATGTCCCGCCCCATCCAGGCTGTGATTGGTCGGTTCACGAAAAGTGACATTGACAAGCGCTTGTTTCAACAAAAGGCACCTGATATAGCTAAATAGCCAGCTAGCCAAACCCAAACATTGCTTATCTTATCCCTATTGTCTTATGTCTTACCGCTTCAGCTGCAAAACCTTGACTAACAGTTGAACTGGTATCGCTGGGCTCAATGGGCTGCTCTCTCTCCACTCTGCTGCCAGTGCCTGCAGGCTCACTAGGCTGAGATGATTGACTGGTAACGGCACCAAACTAATAATTTGGCTTCATCAGCCTCTAGGGACTTCAACCTCTTCTTGCGCCGCTTTTCAGCACCACCTTTACGTTTTTTCTCTTTTTGTTTGTCCATTCTGCTCCACTCCACTATTTATCCAAATGTCACCACAACAGATGGGAAAGGGGCGGGCCCAGGTAACGTTAGCATGGACTGGACCATAAGTAATTGGCTGAGAGAGAGAGGCTGACAGATGTAATACCAACTGTAGTGGCAGTGGGCCGGCAGCCCACTCGCCTGGGCCGGTCAGACACACAGCACTTGGTTATTTTTATTTAAGCGGGGGCTGGGGTTATATTTGGCGTTGCATCGGCCCCAATTGTCAAGCGGACCACCGGGAAAACTCCCGGTGCTCCAGATGGCCAGTCCGTCATTGCTGTTGGGGTAAGATGTCAATGAGGAGTTTAATCATTGTATTTCAAGATGGAGGACTTTAGTAATATAATTCTTATAGCTTAATTGAGCACACAGGGAAGGAAGAAATCCTAATGACAAAGTTGTTTTCTCTGTTGGATTGTTATTAATATTAAAGGAATACTACACTCAAAAACAATATTTCATATGATGCAAAATGCATCATCAAGGAAAGTTTTGCTCTGTACTGAAAGTGCTCCATCTTGAAAACTTAACTGCTGACATGCACCATGTTTTGGGATTCTATTAATAGCAGACTAATGAACAAAATACTAACAGATCGTTTTTGAGTGTGGTATTCCTTTAACATGCCCACTCCTGCTCTACCCTACTGTTACCTTACTCCCCCACCCTGGGCGGCAGGTAGCCGAGTAGTTAGAGTGTTGGGCCTGTCACTGAAAAGTGTGTGGATCAAATCCCTGAGCTGACAAAGTAAAAATCTGTTGTTTTGCCAAGGAACAAGACAGTTAACCCACTGTTCCTAGGCCATCATTGTAAATAAGAATTTGTTCTTAACTTACTTGCCTAGTTAAACAAAGGTTAAATAAAGTTCTAACACACTTTTCACAACAATACCTCTATTTTCAGATGTGAAATGTACCAGCTCGATTTGGCAGTGACGACAGTTTTTTATACACAGCATCTATCAAAAACAAAAAAACCTATAACATAACATCTGGAAAAAATGAGTTATTGACTAGCCCACCATAACACTCCCTCCCTTATCCATCCTCCAATACTCTCCACAGCATGACAGCATCATCGCAGAAACCCCTAGTGTTATGATGGACACTTGCTTGCTGTTTTGAAATGGACACAATGACAATGCTTTGTCAGAGAGGGACGGGGATATATCCCAGGAGAGAGAATGAAGGAGGGTGCCTCCACTTTCCTCATTAGCAACCTAAGAACAGATTTTCAGTGTGAAAATTACATACATTTATTCCAGAGGTGAATTAAAGGTAAAAAAAAATGTTTAAATAATAGGGGCTTCTTAACAGAAAAACTGCATACGTTTAGTTCTCAGCGCAGACATACACACAACAGAAAATAAGTTCTATTTAGGGAATAATGTCTTATGAATTCACACTCTTTAGTGGGAATTTGACTTTTATTTCTTTATGGTGATGGGTTACCAGGACATCATTAGAAAGTCAGCCACAAACGAAAGGGAAAAATATTCAAACCAAGGAATGAGGAAATAGAAATACATGACCTCTACTCCTTTTCTCCATACAACATCACCATCAAGTCTTCCTACCTTTCACATTCACAGCCTCTAAATAAATGTGGGCCAATAAGATAATAAAATAAACTTTCTCTATGTTGATAAATTAGTGGGTCTCCTCTCCTCTATCTTGGCTGAACAAAGTGGCCAGCTCTTAACATAACAAAGCCATTTCCCAGCCTGCCCTGCACTTCCACTCCTCTATCTGTTCACTGTCTAAACACGGGCGTTTCACTTTCTCTTCATGTTCTCTCCTTTCTCCTCCCTCGCTTCAAACACAATGAGAGCCCCCTTTGGATGCACTGACAGTTTAAGAGGAAGAGGGGGGCATCTGACCCCTCTTCCATTCAGGAGTAGAGGAGTAGCTAGTCTCCCTTTTTGTGTTTCAATCAGCTGGAAAATTTGCTGTGTGTTTACGGGCTACTCGATTCCGTCAAGGAAACTCTTCATTCTGCTTGAGCAATTATGAGAGATGCGTATGAAAAGGAGGGACTTTGTAGCATTCAAAAGAAAGAAGAATAGTTAAAGGACACAGAGAAAGAGACAGCAAGATAGCAAGAAAAAGAGAGAGAGTCAGGGTGAGTATTATGGACATATTATACAACCGCAATCTAAACAGGACAAACTGGTCCCTTCATGTGTCAAAGAGGTGTGTTATATACTGAGTGTACAAAACACTAAGGACGCCTGCTCTTTCCATTACAAAGACTGACCAGGTGAATCCAGGTGAAAGCTATGATCCCTTATTGATGTCACATGTTCAACCCACTTCAATCAATGTAGATGAAGGGGAGGAGACAGGTTCAAGAAAGATGTTTAAGCCTTGAGGCAATTGAGACATGGATTGTGTGTGTGCCATTCAGAGGGTGAATGGGCAAGACAATTGAGGTTGTTCTGAGGGCAAAAGGGGTTGTGTTGTGGGGGACGGTGGTGCAACTCAATATTAGGAAGGTGTGCTTAATGTTTCGTACACTCAGTATACTGTATATAAGTGCTGTGTGTCCCCTCACCAAGCTATACAGAAAAAAACAATATTGACCCAAAGGAGCCTGAGAGATCATCAAAGCCAGTTAATGACTAATGTGGCTGTTTTCATCTTTTCTCATTGTCAAAAACATCCAACAATGAAGACATTATTTTGCCGTACCAAGAGAGATAAAGGCAAGCTATGTAATGTCAGCAACCTGAAGTTCAGGTTTTATCAAGAGCCTCAAAAGACAAGCCTTTGGTCATCCAATGAAATGTAATTAGATGTCTTGTCCATCATAGTGTTTTCAGCGTATTTGATTCAGGTTATTAGCAGCAACATAATTGATAAATAATTCAGAGATCAAATAAAATAAGAGTGTTGTAGTAGACAGAGTTTTGCCTTATAATCTACAAGATTTTATAGCCAATTACAATTTCTAAGGAATTTACATCAGGAACACCTGAGGCGGTAAATTATTTACTTTGCCTACATCACAAATGGCAATTTATTCCTTACATAGGGCACTACTTTTGACCAGAGCCCTATAAGCTCTATTGCACTATATAGGAGTGGTGTGCTGGTTGGGATGCAGTCAACAACAACAGAAACCCATGAGGGCACTACTTCCATTTAATTACTCTAATTAAAATCTGATGTTAGCCTTGCGGTCATGATTTAATAATTCGGTCTGAAAATTAAATGTTCTCAACAGTCTAGTGAGATGGAAAGGAAAAAGTGTGGGCTTACAGCCCATTCTCTAATCATACAGTAGTTAGGGAAGTCAATTTTTGCTGAGGCATGTCTAAGCTACGTCTATGCTACTAACGAGGATATCAACATTAATTCTCACACATTTCCTTTGGTATAATGTCCAAGGTGATGGCACTGGCTCATTTGCCACATCATAGTTAAGAATGTAATTTGAGCATAATTTATAAATAATTAATGTACAGTGTTAGTAAAGGAATGGAGGTTTACTTATAATTATAGTAAAAAGTACTAGTTATTTCTGAATAATAACTCTGATTTAACTACAATAATGAATCAAGCATATCAACAGTAGTTATTCCTTCTTTGTTGAGGATTTCAATTTATGATTTGTAATAGAAAAAACCCTCCAGCACCAAGAAGCAATGTAAACAAAGCAATGCCCCCCTAAAAAAAAAAAACACTCCTAAAAACAATTACACCAATAGCTCTTCTGGTAACTAATGAAAAATCTCAGAGACATTAACATAGTAATTGAGATTTTGACAACAGGGCTGCAGCAGTGAAGAGCATATTCAAATCGGGCTTTCAGGAATGCTCAAGGAGCTCAATTAAATGAGAGGGAAAGAAGAGATAACAGTACCGTCAGCACGTACACTGGGGTCAGACCACACGCTTCTGGAGTGTAGAAAAAAGCACTTATCTCAAACCAAAGAACCCACAGCTTATGTCATCTGCCCTTCCATTCAGAGGCTCTAGCATATGATTGTTTGAGGAATGAAAAAGCCATTTTGGCGTCGGCGGGCGTGAAAGAGAGCGCCTGTTCTGTAGCATTGGCCCGCGTTGTCAAAGCCGCCGAGGGTCACCTGGGTCAGGGGAATTATGATTTGACGAGTGCTTTGCCCGATGTCTGAAACAACGATACAGCCTTGCTGCTGTCCTGTTTGAAAAGCAGCGGTCCTTTTTTCTGCGATAATGAAACTGGATAGCTCTGAGGTGAGACATGAATGTTTTGTTAAGAAAGGAATATCTGTGTCGTTTGGTTAGAGAGGTACATCTTGGGAAGATGGGGGTCTTGGTGTGTGAGGGCCTCACCTAGGCCAATCTCTTACAGCTTGTCATGGCTTTATCAGACTGGGCCCAGGTGCCATAAATGCAATAGGCTATCAACAAAATGGATGCTGTCAAAAAGAAGGGAATCGATGGGAGAGAAAGCATCTGAATGCTATTCTGATATGTGCTTTAGAGCTTGCTTTACATAACACTGTAATAACAATGACATATCACCTGTCAAGACAAAGTCACCATGAGAGTAGCTGGAGGGGTGCTCTCATTTTATCTATCAGGGCTCTAACTCCTCTAGCTCCATAATGAGACAGGGTGCAGGCCCGGCAGCAGGCTCTTACCCAGCCTGCCAGCTTTAAATCGGCCCCGAGCACAGTCAGTCAGTGTAGTCAGCTCAGTTTTCCTCATTGAGACCATGTCTGAGCCTCGATCTAGGTCAGGCAAAACTAAATATGGCGGTGTTCGCCTTAGCAATCTCACTGGAATAAAGACCTCCATTCCTGTCATTTTCCCCCTACAATCGATTGACGGACCGTTGCGTCAATCTAAGTTACATAACATCAAAATCCATAATTTTAATTTGTTTTTTGTTGTATTGGATGAGTCTTAATCCATCACATCCGCCAGTGTCGCACTTCCGCATCTGCGGTGAAAGGTGGCAGAGCTAGAGCGATGTTTGTCAGACCATGAGACACGGTTTGACCAACAAACTATTATGGCCACTCTATGGAAAGGGGAGACTCTCACAATGGTGTCAGGAGACTCGTTTGAAGTCGGTACCGTCAATGTCAAATCAAATGTTATCGGTCACATACACATATTTAGCAGATGTTATTGCAGGTGTAGAGAAATGCTTGTGTTCCTATTTCCAACAGTGCAGTAATATCTAACAATTCACAACAACACAGAAATCTCAAAGTAAAATAATTGACTTTAGAAATATATGAATATTAGGACGAGCAATGTCAGAGTGGCTTTGACAAGAATACAATATATACATATGAAATGTGTAAAAAAGCATGGAAACATTAAAGTGACCCGTGATTCCATATCTACGTACATAGGGCAGCAGCCTCTAAGGTGCAGGCTTGAGTAACCGGGTGGTAGCCGGCTAGTGACAGTGACTAAGTTCAGGGCAGGGTACTGGCTGGAGACGGCTATTTAACAATCTGATGGCATTGAGATAGAAGCTGTTTTTCAGTCTCTCTGTCCCAGCTTTGATGCACATTCTGGATGATAGTGGGTGAACAGGCCGTGGCTCGGGTGGTTGATGACCCTTATGGCCATCCTGTGACATCGGGTACTGTAGGTGTCCTAGAGGGCAGGCATCGTGCCCCCGGTGATGTGTTGGGCAGACCGCACCAACCTCTGGAGAGACCTGCAGTTGTGGTCGGTGCAGTTGCCGTACCAGCCGGTGATACAGCCCGACAGGATGCTCTCAATGGTGCATCTCTAAGTTTGCGAGGGTCTTAGGGGCCAAGACAAATTTGTTCAGCCTGCTGAGGTTGAAGAGGCACTGCTGCACCTTCTCCACTCCTGGCACCACTCCGACAGGGCCCTCGCCTGAGGCTCGTCATTGTTGGTAATCAGGCCTACTACTGTTGTGTCATCTGCAAACTTGATGATTGAGATGGAGGCGTGCGTGGCCACGCAGTCATGGGTGAACAGGGAGTACAGGAGGGGGCTGAGTACACACCCTTGTGGGGCGATATGGAAATTGAAGTGGGTCTAGGATGTCAGGTAAGGAGGAGGTGATATGATCCTTAACTAGCCTCTCAAAGCACTTCATGATGACAGAAGTGAGTGCTACGGAGCGATAGTCATTTAGTTCAGTTACCTTTGCTTTCTTTGGTACAGGGACAATGGTGGACATCTTGAAGCAAGTGGGGACAGCAGACTGAGATAGGGAGAGATTGAATAAGTCCGTAAACACTCCAGCCAGCTGGTCTGCGCATGCTCTGAGGATGCAGCTAGGGATGCCATCTGGGACCGCAGCCTTGCTAGGGTTCACACGCTTAAATGTTTTACTCACGTCGGCCACTGGGAACGAGAGCCCACAGTCCTAGAGCCCGTTGATGGCACTGTGTTATCCTCAAAGCGGGCGAAGAAGGTGTTTAGCTTGTTTGGGAGCAAGACGTCGGTGTCTGCGACATGGCTGGTTTTCCCTTTGTAATTTGGATTGTCTGGAGCCCATGCCACATACGTCTTGTGTCTGAGCCGTTGAATTGCATCTCCACTTTGACTCTTTTCCTCACGGAGGGCATGCACTTTTTGTATTCAACCATATTCCCAGTCACTTTGCCGTGGTTAAATGCGGTGGTCAAAATAATAATAAATCAAAATAAACATCCCACTCCTTCAGTCACATTCAAATCACGTCCCTCCACAGGCTCAGGTGCACGTGAGGATGGAGCAATCATTGACAGGAGCCGACATGGTGAAAAAACCTGTCGATGTGTCCTTGAGCGAGGCACTTAACCCTAATTTGCTCCAGGGGCGCCGTACTACTATGGCTGTCCCTGTAGGTAGGCCGTCATTGTAAATAAGAATTTGTTCTTAACTGACTTGCCTAGTTAAATAAAGGTTCCTGAGCTGCGATCACAATGATGCCTATTTTCTCAGATTTCCTCTCCGTTTGTAAGTAATAAACGCTACAAAGTTCACCTTCTTAACATACAACATGTCAGGATCCCTCTGTTGACAAGAAACATCATCTTGTGTCTCTACTTGTCAGGCTCTGGCCATAGAGAAGCCTTTGGCTCATCTATTTTAGCCATGGTCATAGTCTGACAGATCTAGGTTATCTAGTTCTGTGTGGTGTTTTGTGTTGGGTCCCCAATTGGAGGCAGCTGCTAAGCGTTGTCTCTAATTGGGGAGCCTACTTATGTTTGTATGTTCCACACCTGGGTGTGGTTCATTGTCTTCCATGTCAGTTTGTGAGAGTAAGTGTATTTACGTTTGTTCTACGTTCTTGTTCTGTTATAGTTCGCATTAAGTATATTTAATTTAAATAAATATTATGATGTCGAACTACTACTGCGCTGCGCCGTGGTCACTTTACACACCCAGTCGTGACAGAATGAACTACCACGCTGAGACCAAGCAGCGCTACACTGGGGAGAGGGAGCTACAGGAGAAGCAAGGAGGACAGCGTCCCCGCACTCGCCCTGAAGTGCGTGTCACCAGTCCGGTGCAACCTGTGCCGGCTCCACGCACCAGGCCTCCAGTGCGCCTCTCCAGTCCGGTGCGCCCCGTGCCGGCTCCCCGCACTTGTCCTGAGCCCGGAGCCTCCTGTAATGGTCCACAGCCCGGAGCCTCCCGTAATGGTCCACAGCCCGGAGCCTCCCGTGATGGTCCACAGCCCGGAGCCTCCCATGATGGTCCACAGACCAGAGCCTTCCGCTGTGCTGGTGCCCAGTCCGGGCCAGGTCGTTTGCCCCGCTCCATGGCCGGAGCCGTTACCACACTGGTGCCCATTCCAGGACCGTGATGTGCATGTGCATGTTCATCACCACAATTGCAGCATTTAGGCTCAGCTGGCATATAATACTCATCCCGTCTACATACACTTGACACATGACCAAATAATTTACATTTATCACACGGCATGGGTTTGGGCACGAAAGACCTCACAGGGAATCTCATATAACCCAAATACACGTGAGAAGGGAGAGACTCTTCATCAAAAAAACAATAGGATGGATGGACTTCCCCACTATCACTTTACTTATTTTATTTCCCTTTGCATTCGCCACTGTAATCCAATTCTTCTCACTCTCATCTCCACTCGTCAAACAGAACATCCGCTTCCGCAATTACCCCCCCCCCCCCCCCGGTTCTTCTTCTTCTTCTTCTTCTTCTTTTAGGTTTATTGGCAGACTACACATACTGTACGGGGTAGTTGACATCTTGTAGAGCCACAGAGATTTCTCCTTTTGCACTTTTGACACACACAAAATCAACATCATACCCCTCCTGGTCACTATGACCAATTCCACTTTACCCAATTTGTCCTTCACCATCTTCGAGAACCCCAAAAAACATCCTTGCTCGTGAATCACACTCCAAACATGAACTGCTGTTAATTTCCAACTTCCAACAATTCAACAATTTCCAACAATCCAACAATTTCCAATTTCCATTGTCCTCTCATCCTCACCAACTGTACTCAAACCAAGAGAATTGCACAATACTTCTGCTTCCGCCATTGCTCCTCATTCGCGTACCTCTGTCCACGGTTTTTGGTTTGAGTATGTTTTAATAGTCACAGTGGGAACAACATCCCCTACAAACTTCCTGATTGACGTCCATGTTATTCTCAGTCTGCGTGATCAAAACAATCTTGAAGCATGGATTCCGATTGGTCAGACCATCGTTGAATAGACCTTAGCACGGGTACTTCCTGTTTGAGTTTCTGCTTATAGGAAGGGAGGAGCAGAATGGAGTCGTGATCTGATTTGCAGAAGGGAGGGCGGGGAAGGTAGCCATCTCGGAAGGGAGAGTAACAATGGTTGAGAATTTTTGAACTACAGACAATGTGTTGATAGAACTTTGGCAGCATTTTCCTCAAATATGCTTTGTTAAAGTCCCCAGTTACAATAAATGCGGCTTCAGGATATGTGGTTTCCAGTGTAGTTCCTTGAGGGCCATCATGGTACCGGCTTAAAGGGAAATATACAAGGCTGTGACTATAACTGAAGAGAATTATTGTATAATATGTTTCACAGAGTAGTGGCTGAACATAGATAATATACAGTTGGCTGGGTTTTCAGTTTTCCACATCAGGAGGGGAGGTGAGTGTTTCTTTGTCAACAATAGCTGGTGGTGATCTCTAATACTAAGGTAGTCTTGAGGTTCTGTTTGCTTGCATTTGAATACCTTATGATAAACTGCAGACCAGACTATTTACCAAGAGAGTTTTCATCTATATTTTTCATAGCTGTTTATTTACCACCACAAACAGATGCTGCTCATCCAGAGGCTGCGCTCTTACTGGCCCCGGGGTGAAATCCATTTGACCTCATTTCTACCAGCAAGTCACATGTGCAACTAGAAGAGAAAAACAACTCTAGATCACCTTTACTCCACACACAGAGATGAGTACAAATCTCTCCCTCGCCCTCCATTTGGCAAATCTGACCATAACTATCCTCCTGATTCCAAGTAAAAACTCAAACAGGAAGTACCAGTGACGCTCTCAAAACGGAAGTGGTCCGATGAAGCAGATGCTAAGCTACAAGACCGTTTCGCTAGCACAGACTGGAATATGTTACGGGATTCATCTGATGGAATTGAGGAGTATACCACCTCAGTCACCGGCTTCATTAATAAGTGCATTGACAACGCCGTCCCCACAGTGACAGTACGTACATATCCCAACCAGAAGCTATGGATTACAGGCAACATCCACACTGAGTTACGCAAGCCTACCAGACGAGCTAAATGCCTTCTATGCCCGCTTCGAGGCAAGCAACACTGAACCATGCATGAGAGCCCCAGCTGTTCTGGACGTCTGTCTGATCACACTCTCCATAGCTGGTTAACATTCATAAGGCCGCAAGGCCAGACGGATTACCAGGATGCATACTCAGAGCATGTGCTGACCAGCTGGTAAGTGTATTCACTGACATTTTCAACCTCTCCCTGACCCAGTCTGTAATACCAACATGTTTCAAGCAGACCACCATAGTCCCTGTGCCCAAAGTAACCAACCTAAATGACTACAGTCCCGTAGCACTCACATCTGTAGCCATGAAATGCTTTGAAAGGCTGATCATGGCTCACATCAACACCATCATCCCAGAAACCCTGGACCCACTACAAATCACATACCGCCAGATCCACAGATTACGCAATCTCTTTTGCACTCCACACTGCCCTTTCCTACCTGGGCAGTAAGGAACACCTACGTGAGAATGCTGTTCATTGACTACAGCTCAGCATTCAACACCATAGTGCCCTCAATGCTCATCACTAAGCTAAGGACACTTGGACTAAACCCCTCCCTCTTCAACTGGATCCTGGACTTTCTGACAGGCCACCCCAAGGTGGTGAGGGTAGGCAACAACACATCCACCACGCTGACCCTAAACGCGGAGGCCCCTCAGGGGTGCTTGCTTAGTCCCTTCCTGTACTCCCTGTTCACCTACAACTGCATGGCCACGCAGGATTCCAATGCCATCATTAAGTTTGCCGACGGCACAACGACGATGACACAGCCCATAGGAAGGAGGTCAGAGACCTGGCAGTGTGGTGCCAGGACAACAATCTCTGCCTCAACGTGAGGAAGACAAAAGAGCAACAGCCCCTTAATTCACATTGACAGGGCTGTAGTGGAGCGGATCGAGCGCTTCAAGCTCCTTGAGGGGCTGTAGTACGAACTCCCCACATCACTAAGGACCTATCATGTTCCAAACACAACAACACAGTCGTGAAGAGGACACGACAACGCCTATTGCTACTCAGGAGGCTGAAAAGATTTAGCATGGAACCTCAGATCCTCCAAAGGTTCTACAGCTGCACCATCGAGAACATATTGACTGGTTGCATCACCGCTTGGTATGGCAACTGCTCGGCATCCGACCGCAAGGCGCTACAGAGGGTAGTGAGTATGGCCCAGTACATCACTGGAATTGTGATATAGTGAATTATAAGTGAAATAATCTGTCTGTAAACAATTGTTGGAAGATTTATTTGTGTCATGCACAAAGTAGATGTCCTAACCGACTTGCCAAAACTGTAGTTTGTTAACATGAAATGTGTGGAGTGGTTGAAAAATTTGTTTCAATGACTTCAACCTAAGTGTATGTAAACCTCCGACTTCAAATGTATATATACAGTGGGGAGAACAAGTATTTGATTTTGCAGGTTTTCCCACTTACAAAGCATGTAGAAGTCTGTAATTTTTATCATAGGTACTGTTCAAAAATCCAGAAAATCACATTGTAAGATTTTTAAGTAATTCATTTGCATTTTATTGCATGACATAAGTATTTGATACATCAGAAAAGCAGAATTTAATATTTGGTACAGAAACCTTTGTTTGCAATTACAGAGATCATACGTTTCCTGTAGTTCTTGACCAGGTTTGCACACACTGCAGCAGGGATTTTGGCCCACTCCTCCATACAGACCTTCTCCAGATCCTTCAGGTTTTGGGGCTGTCGCTGGGCAATACGGACTTTCAGCTCCCTCCAAAGATTTTCTATTGGGTTCAGGTCTGGAGACTGGCTAGGCCACTCCAGGACCTTGAGATGCTTCTTACGGAGCCACTCCTTAGTTGCCCTGGCTGTGTGTTTCGGGTCGTTGTCATGCTGAAAGACCCAGCCACGACCCATCTTCAATGCTCTTACTGAGGGAAGGAGGTTGTTGGCCAAGATCTCGCGATACATGGCCCCATCCATCCTCCCCTCAATACGGTGCAGTCGTCCTGTCCCCTTTGCAGAAAAGCATCCCCAAAGAATGATGTTTCCACCTCCATGCTTCATGGTTGGGATGGTGTTCTTGGGGTTGTACTCATCCTTCTTCTTCCTCCAAATACGGCGAGTGGAGTTTAGACCAAAAAGCTCTATTTTTGTCTCATCAGACCACATGACCTTCTCCCATTCCTCCTCTGGATCATCCAGATGGTCATTGGCAAACTTCAGACGGGCCTGGACATGCGCTGGCTTGAGCAGGGGGACCTTGCGTGCGCTGCAGGATTTTAATCCATGACGGCGTAGTGTGTTACTAATGGGTTTCTTTGAGACTGTGGTCTCAGCTCTCTTCAGGTCATTGACCAGGTCCTGCCGTGTAGCTGAAGACTGATCCCTCACCTTCCTCATGATCATTGATGCCCCACGAGGTGAGATCTTGCATGGTGTCCCAGACCGAGGGAGATTGACCGTCATCTTGAACTTCTTCCATTTTCTAATAATTGCGCCAACAGTTGTTGCCTTCTCACCAAGCTGCTTGCCTACTGTCCTGTAGCTCATCCCAGCCTTGTGCAGGTCTACAATTTTATCCCTGATGTCCTTACACAGCTCTCTGGTCTTGGCCATTGTGGAGAGGTTGGAGTGTGTTTGATTGAGTGTGTGGACATGTGTCTTTTATACAGGTAACGAGTTCAAACTGGTGCAGTTAATACAGGTAATGAGTGGAGAACAGGAGGGCTTCTTAAAGAAAAACAAATAGGTCTGTGAGAGCCGGAATTCTTACTGGTTGGTAGGTGATCAAATACTTATGTCATGCAATAAAATGCAAATTAATTATTTAAAAATCATACAATGTGATTTTCTGGATTTTTGTTTTAGATTCCATCTCTCACAGTTGAAGTGTACCTATGATAAAAATTACAGACCTCTACATGCTTTGTAAGTAGGAAAACCTGCAAAATCGGCAGTGTATCAAATACTTGTTCTCCCCACTGTATTTATATGCTTTATAATGCTTTTGAATGACACTTCTGGTGTTGGCAGGAAATACCGGGTTACCCGGGAGAAAAGTGACTTATTCTCAGGATGGAACATTTGTATAATAGCGGGAAAATGTTCATCCCTTTCGACACCATCAATCACCACATTCTTTTGGAGAGATTGGAAACCCTAATTAGTTCTTGCTTGGCTTGGATCTTTTTTGTCGGAAAGATATAATTTTGTCTCTGTGGATGGTTTGTCCTCCGACAAATCAATGGTCAATTTCGGTGTTCCTCAAGGTTAGTCTATTTTTTTCACTATATCCAGTGCATTCGGGAAAGTATTCCGACCCCTTCACTTTTTCCACATTTTGATTGATTGATGAGTGCAACAGTCAGGATATTTGCTGCCGCCTATGTAGCTAAACCAGGGGAAACATTTAAATTTTTACATGTTAGTCATTTAGCAGACTCTCTTATCCAAACCGACTTACAGTTAGTTAGTTAGTGCATTCATCTTAAGATGGCTAGGTTAGACAACCATATATCACAGTCATAGTAAGTAAATGTTCTCCTCAATAAATAAGTCATCAGCAAAGTCAGTGCTAGTAGGAAAAATGCACATTTTTTTTTTTTTTTAAATAAAACAGTACTTAGATTATGACCCGCGCCGCTCCTGTGTGAGAAAAGGTCGTACTCTACGGATGTTGTAGATCATGAATCTGCAGGAGTGAGTCACTGTTTTGATGTTTGCAGGGTGTAGTCCAGGGTCACGCCAAGGTTCTTTGCACTCTGGGAGGTGGACAACGTGGAGTTGTCAACCGTGATGGAGAGGTCTTGGAGTGGGCAGGCCTTCCCCAGGAGGAAGAACAGCTCCATCTTGTCGAGGTTGAGCTTGAGGTGGTGGGCTGACATCCAAGCTGAGCTATCTGCCAGGCACACAGAGCTGTGTGTTGCCACCTGGGTGTCTGAAGGGGGGGAATGAGAAAAGTAGTTGAGTGTCATCTGCATAGCAATAATAGGTGACACCATGAGAGGATATGATGGAGCCAAGTGTATAGAGAAAAGAGGCGAGGGGCCTAGAACCGAGCCTTGGGGGACACCAGTAGTGCGAGCATGTGGTGCATCCTCTCCATGACACCTGGTAGGAGCGACCTGTCAGGTAGGATACAATCCAGGAGTGTGCAGAATGTGAGACACCCAGCCCTGAGAGGGTGGAGAGGAGGATCTGATGGTTCATGGTGTTGAAGGCAACAGATAGATCTAGGAGGATGAGAACAGAGGAGAGAGTCAGCCTTGGCAGAGCAGAGAGCCTCCATGACACAGAGGAGGGCAGTATTAGTTGAAAGCTGACTAATTAGGGTATAGAAAATCGTTCTGAGTGAGATAACGAGAGAGCTGGTCAGAGAGAGCCCGCTGAATGAAAGAAGAGATACTGGTCTGTAGTTTTTGATCAGAAGGGTTGAGTGTTGGTTTCTTGAGGAGGTGAGCGACTCTGGCCATCTTGAAGTCAGAGGGGACGCAGTCATTGTTGAGGGAGATAGTCTGGAGAAGGGGAGGGGGTTGAGTGGGCTGGTTCAAATGAGGAGATGGACAGGTGAGAGAGGGGGAAAAGAGAAAATCTTAGTTTAGGAGAAATTAGTAGCCCTGTGCCACCACCGCAATGACCAGATGCTCTCGGACTAAAAAAGAACACCTAGTCAGATGACGAGAGAGAAGCTGGAGTAGCAGTGTTCTCATGGGTAATCCATGTCTCAGCCTTGTTGACCACTGATTGGCAGTTCCAAACGCTGCCGGAGACTAGGAATTCCACATGGGTTGTGGGGGCAGGGTACACTAGATTAGAAGGGTTGCAGCCACGGTGTGGGGAGCGTCTGTAAAACCTACAGGCAGAGAAGTGAGCAGGGATAGAAATCACACATACTTGACAAAGCTATAAAAGAGCAACATTTGATAATCTGAAAATAACTAGGTAAAATAATCAATTGAGGTATTCCTCGAATACCTCCGCAGAACATCTCGGCAGAACGTCTTTGTTTCGGCGAAAATCTTCATTTTGGGCGACAATACCGCCACTTCACAAGACCGCAGTTTACAGCTGCCGCTGTAAAAACTAGGGGTGATTGAAATACTTACACTAATTGCTGATCGCCGAGCACAGGTGAAGAAAAATACCCCCTCCAACAGACACACCCACCAATTACCAGAAAGCTCTCACAAATTCACCTGAAATCAGTTGAAGTCAATGTTCCAACACTTCACAAGTCATAAGTACTGAGCATTCAGCAGTTAAAAAACAATGATAAGACTACTAGGTAGAGAGGGGCAGCACTTAACTAGAATTGTCCTAGCCAGACTATACCAATAACACTTATTGAAAGACAAAAATAAACTTAGGCTACGCTTGCAGAGATGAGTTGTCTTCCCAGGCTTTAGATGAGCACTGATCGGGTGACAGCACTGTAATGTGTACGGGAGAAGCTACTCAACCTCCCTGTAATGTGTGTGTTTGGGAGAAGTCACTCATCCTCCATGTAATGTGTTTATATGGAAGAAGTCCCTCACCCAGCATGTAATGTGTGTATATGGGAGAAAAGCACTTACCCTGGCCAGGGACACAGTGTCACTCTTCAGGGACAGCAGATCACAGCAGGTCAGCAGGTCTCCCCCTTTGCTGAGGCCGGGACTGAGGTCTGCACTGAGAGCGCTGGGGCTGAGGTCTAAAGTGGTCACTGGAATCATGGCTGCTATTGCTAGTTCTTGTGGTCTCTCTGGTCCTGCTGGTATCTCTGGCCTCTCTGCTGGTGTCGGTGGCCACAGTGGCCCAGCCTCCACTCTCTCAGTTACCTCTGGCGCTGTCTCTCCACCTTGATTCACCACTGGCCCCCGGCTCTGACAACACACAGGAGAAAATACACTACTGTCAATGGGGAAACACAAATGCACACACACACACACACACACACACTTGGATGCAATATTCCAAACTTTGTGGTTTTAAGTACCGTCCTATATATGGAGCAGTGGCAGTCAGTACCGTTTAAGATGACGGAGGATGATAAATATTTTTATGAGCATATTTATCAAATAAAATAAAATAAAACAGGTGTAGACCTTACCGTGAAATGCTTACTTCACGGTAAGGTCTACACCTGTTGTATTCGGTGCATGTGACAAACAACATTTGATTTGATTTGATAAGGCCATGCTCTTAAAAAATATTAAACAATGACCATCCTCAGTCATCTCATCTTAAACGGCACTACCGCCACTGCTCCATAGATAGGGCGGTACTTAGAAACAAAACGTTTGGAATATTGCATCCAAGTGTGTTTCTATGTGTTTCTATTACAGCTTATGGGATGACAGTCACTCATATTCCATTCACCCAGTTCAATGTAACGTTGATAGGTTTAGACTACTACATGATTCTCAAATTTTCCCTATACCCATGATGAGGTTACTACGACCTATCCTATGAATGAAAGTTTACAACGTAGGGTCACGTTGAGAGAATTTTGAGTAATCAAGGTGACAAACAGTGACACATTCAATACTGCCTTGCACACTCTTGCACACTCTTGCCTGCATCTAGTTGATCTAGGGTGTAATTATTAGTCCAACAGTTGCAAATTAGAGTTTATATTGTACAAATTCAGGTATTCCGTTTCGTTCTGTTTGCTTCCGTTTAAGAAATGTGTTTCAACAAAATCGGGCAGAATGAATACACCCCTGATCATACGCAAACACAGTTCACTTTCATAGGAGCCACATGAAAACAGCATGATCACTTTGCTCATTGTATATATGATTTATTCTCACAACTGTCTACGCACTCTCCTCCTCTCACCTTTATCCATCAGCTATCTGTGACCAACGAAAAAATCTTGTCAAGCCAAACCTGCTAACCGCTACACACAGCCTACATCGTTGTTATGTCATAGTCAACATAGCTACTAAAACTAACGCGTTAGTAAACCCGCTACAATCATGCAGTACAGTGTACAGTCAACAGCAAGCAGTTTAGCAGATACACCGGCGGGCCCGGTGGCAATAAATAAATAAAACCAAAAGCTTACCTTGACTTGGAAGAGTTCCAGTGTTAAATAGCCATAGCCAGCTAGCTAAAATAGCATTCCTCTCTGTTTGAGCCAGGTGTTTGAGTAGGCTAAACTAGCTAGCTGCATTTGCTAGCTAAGTAAGTGAATGTGAAATAACACAAAATATAGAAACATCTCTCTCTCACTCTCGCTTCTCCTTAATTTTTGAAGAAATTAGTTTGTTAAAAACTGTTCAACTATTGTCTTTCTCTGTCTTAGTACTAGATTAATTCTCTGATCCTTTGATTGGGTGGACAACATGTCAGTTCATGCTGCAAGAGCTTTGATAGGTTGGAGGACGTCTTCCGGAAGTTGTAATAATTACTGTGTAAGTCTATGGAAGGGGGTGAGAACCATGAGCCTCCTAGGTTTTGTATTGAAGTCAATGTACCCAGAGGAGGACAGAAGCTATTTGTCCTCCGGCTACATCATGGTGCTAGCCTACAGAGGGCTGTTAAGGCTACTGTAGACCTTCATTGCAAAACGGTGTGTTTTAATCAATTATTTGGTTACTTGAAAAAATGTAGTATAGTTTTATCTAAAAAGGATAACATATGTATATATTCACTGAGGAGGATGGTCCTCCCGTTCCTCCTATGAGGAGCCTCCGACTGCAATGGAGAGCTATGGTTATTTTGTGAACTTCAAGGACTGTTTTGTAGACAGAATATATAGGCCAATGTCTTCTATTCTAATGCTGCTCAGATATCTTGAAGTCATTGTAATATTAACTTAAATTCCAGATGCTAGGCTATGCAAATCTGAATTAATCATATCTCTCTCCACACAATTGTGTTTGTCTTGAATGAATGCAAAACTCATTTACCAAAAACAAACAATGCAGAGAGAGAGACCCACTGTCGGCACTCAACATGATACAATCTACCACCATCAATTCCAATAAGAGCCCTGTCTTTCAAATGTGCTTTAGTGTGCCACTGAATTATAATATGAGAGAGTGTTTACAACTCAACAAAATATCAGTCTGTCTGCTTGTGTGAAAGTTAGCCATTCCTATGAAGGTACAAAATTAAGCACCTGCCTGGCCTGTAGAAAACAATTAGGCCGCAGTAAAAGACAGCAGCAGCAGGCAGCAGTTTAACATCTCATAGTGCTATGATTGTCCTTTAACTGTTCAGACTGTCATCCCTTGAGAGCTAATTATCCAGACGATGCTGTAGCACACACACACACACCCACACACATTGACACTTTACACAGATTCATTGTTCAATCACGGTGTAAAATGCACTAAAAATGCACTAAAAATGCACTAAAAATGCACTAAAATGCACTTATAGAGGATATCACTCCAATCAGTTTGATTTCAGTTAATTATGTCTAAGTGCTCGAGTGTTACTGTGTTCCATAATTATGACACCATTTGAAAAGAGACACCATTTAAAAGACTGGCGTCTGTCTGCATTTTAATTCAGATCTAATAATCAGATTAAAAGTCATGAAAAACACAAGTATTTGCCAGGCGGCTGGTAGGGAGCATACACCAAAGCCGGGTTTAAAAGCTTGGCCCTTCAGAGTTATAAGTAGAGATAAATAGGGATATACTGTAGATAGTACAACAGTGATACAGTGATATAAAATCTACATTTGGTGAAATAGTGAGAGAGTGTTATAGTACTCGCCACTTGCTCATTTAGTTTTCATGGCAGGTAATGACCAGACACACAAACACAATGTTATCCTCCTACACTTAAAGAGTTAACTTTTCTGTTGAAATCTGTGGTGAAGATATGAGTTATAGTCATGAATTATATTTAATTCACAACTGAGAGCATGTACATGATCAAGTGGGTTTGTATTGGGAAGACAAATGCCAATAGAAAACAAGATGGGAGCCATTTCTACATATATGATGCCGGGGGACAGTGACTGACAAACACTATACATCAAAAGTTTCCCCATTACACAATAGCACCAATTAGACCATTAACAAGGACACACAAATGAAGTGTGAATGCAGTAAGAAACCATAGATGTGAAGGGCAGTATGGAGATGAAGAGGCAAAAGGAGGGGAAGGAGATGACATACACAATGGCGTCCAATCAAAGGCATTAGAAGGAGAGCAGTGATTTGCATATGCCATGACAGCCAGCAGCACAAAAAGGGAAGAGAACTCTGACAACTAAATGTCAATTTCAATTTCAGGGCTAATCCCCTCTGTTGTTGAAATGTATGTTAACACCGTTTTGTATGACCATAGTTGAATGACATTTATTGTGATATCAGATGCTATTGCTCTGGGTATAGAGATCAGGATATCTCCAGAAGTTGAGTAGCTTGCTCTAATTAAATCATTGAGTCTTAAGTTTGATGGAGACTTTTTTCAATGGTTGTCGTAAAAACAAAATCACACACTTCATCAAGCATATGTCTAACGTTATGGCACTCCAAACACAATTTTGAGGAGCACTTTAACCAAACTTTAAGGAAGTCAATGAGCTGAAAATGTGGATGATTTTTTTTCAGAGCCACTGAACACGTTGATTGGCAAGTGTGTTTTTATGTTGCTCATTAGAAATACGAGATTTTAGTCTTGGAAGTGTGTTTCCTGACCGATTCTGCGTTTTGGTTAATGATGTTTGTACCCCATGAGACACTGTAGACGCGTTAAGCGATCTCACTTCCTCAAAATCCCAAGAATTAATCTAAGATAACTCAAGAAATCAGTAATTAATTTGTATGTTTTAGTTGCGCAATTTTACATCTAACTGGTGCAGTATAGCATGCGACGTGTTGTCTTTTATAAACAAAGTCGGAGCTGCTGGACAGGTCTGTCTCACTGGCAAATGATCATCGTCAAATCAAAACCCAACCTTAATTTACCCGTTGTGACGCATGGATGTTCCAAACTCTGTTTTAGACAAAACTGACTTTATGGGCAAAATTATCCTATTTACAGTTTGTAGTCAATTTTGACACTGGAATAACTTTTTCTGTCTTTTATCAATACCACGTTTTTCTTTCTTTTTAATGGCAGTCACTCTTTAACATTGAAAGCAGGAGGAGGCAGCAAAATTACTTAATTCGGACAACAACAAAAAAATCACAAAAGGCAAAATGGCTAAATACCTACAGCAAAAAAGGACAACGAAAATAAATGACCAAAAGTATGTGGACACCTGCACCTGAACATCTCATTTCAAAATCATGGACATTAATATGGAGTTGGTCCCCCCCATTGCTTCTATATAAGCCTCCACTCTTCTGGGAAGGCTTTCCATTAGATGTTGGAACATTGCTGCGGGGACTTACTTCCATTCAGCCATAAGAGCATTAGAGAGGTTGGGCACTGATGTTGGGAGATTAGGCCTGGCTCACAGTCTGCGTTCCAATTCATCCCAAAGGTGTTCGATGGGGTTGAGGTCAGGGCTCTGTGCAGGCCAGTCAAGTTCTTCCACACCGATCTCGACAAACCATTTTCTGTATGGACCTCGCTTTGTGCACGGGGGCATTGTCATGCTGAAACAGGAGATTTCCCTTCACTGGATCTAAGGGAGATTGTCTATTTTATACACCTGTCAGCAACGGGTGTGGCTGAAATAGTCGAATCCACTAAATTTGAAGGGGTGTCCACATACTTTTTTATATATAGTGTATTAAATTATATTTCATGCTATATGGTTAATCATGCTAAAATGTAACATCAGGGTCTGATCTAGTTCTAATGATTCCAGGAGCTCACAGGGTTAATGGAGATAAGGATGTCTAAAGAGAGGGGATGCTGGAACAGACACTCTCTCTCCAGATTGGCATCTTCCCATTTCCTCCTGTGCAGCCAGGAGAGAGTGTGTGCAGGAGAGTTTGTGTGCAGGAGTGAGAGTGTGTGTTTGTGTGTGTGTGTGTGTGTGTGTGCGTGTGTGTGTGTGTGTGTGTGTGTGTGTGTGTGTGTGTGTGTGTGTGTGTGTATGCAGGAGAGTGTTTATTCCCCAGTGAACACTGAGGCCTGTAAATTGTTTATCAGACACTAATGCAGGAGGCTAACCCTATTTGCATTCATATTAGTTCCCCCGTACCGCCATCTGAGGGAATTACTTATTCCAATTCTTCAGAGGGGTAAATAACTTTATGCATGATATCGGTATCTTCATAATTCAGATCGGTAAAGTCAATTTGGTTTAAGTGCTCCTTGGCTCCGCCTGCCGTGTGTGAGGGAGAGGTTGTGAGGGAAACTTATTTGGAAGCGGTTCGGATCACTGAACATGTACACATGAGAGCGGGAAATGGATTCTGTCATAGGAGCGCTGGCTGTAAGAGAGTTCAATTCTCACATTTTTACCCCCTCTGAATCGTTCAGCCTTTGCTTAAAGCAGATTATAATCTACAGTGTATAACTACAGTATGTGCGGCTTGGTTTAAACATTCTGAACCACTGTACCTACTTAAGAAAAGTACCTGGACTCATTTGTAGGCCTAGATTAATATTGTTTTATTTTTTTAAGTGGAGTTATTGCCAGAAGTGCACTTGAGAGTAGTATAAAGACAATAGTCCAAACTGAATCAATATGGAAAACGGAGGGTTGGATAGAAAATGGACGATAGAGAGATGTCCTTACTTAAACACACACAACCGATTCACTAAGGAGGGCTTTGTGATTAAGAAAGCATTTGCTTGAATAAGAAAATTAGCTGCAGAAAAAAATATATATATTATTAAGGAAGTTCAGATCATCTCTAATCAACATTGGGATGTGTGGAACCAGGACATGAATTCCTTATTACCAACCTAAACCTAAAAAAACATGTACAATATGAACATAGAGAAACAGATTTGAGTGGAAGAAATTAAAAAATGATTTGATGTAAACAGGATTAAGAGAGGATGGGTGAGAGAGAAAAAGCTGTCAGAAAAGCTGGGCTTTGAACATGATCAGAGACATTGTTTAAACAAAGAACAAATACGGAGAAGAAAGGGCTACCTGCGAGTTAGGAAAAGAAAGGGGTCTAGGAAGAGAAGACTTTTGGCAGTGTGAGCCGTGTGGCAGAGCGCTAGTCTAGAGTGGTGTGGAACAGTACACTTGAAACCCATGAATATCAATGAGTGCATATTATTATTTTCCATCAGGTATTGTATCTTTACTCACCTCTTCTGCCTGAGTGATCACCACGGCTGGGATGCAGCCGCCTTGTTCCCCTGCCGCAACATCCCCACAAGCCTCATCTGTGGTGGGGTCCTGGTTTGGGTTAAGTGGCCTAACCGGGTCCACTAGGACCTGCTCCTGGTCTGATCCAAGCAGTTTCTCTTGGTCCTGTTTTGGGATTGGATTTTGATCTGTGCAGTGTGGTAGATCCATTGCTCCAGCTAGATCATGGTTTGAGTCCTGTGTTTGGTTCTGGTTCCCAGCTGATACCAGAATGGGGATTTCATGAGGGCTGCTGTGGTCTTGTGCAGGACCAAGATATACTGGATCCTGGTTCACCCCACTTAGCCTGTTTTCATCCTGGTCTGAGCTGTGAGCTGTGCATCGCTCCAGGTCTACATTACATTGATAATCCTGGTTCCCTGGTGGATCCTCATCCTGGACTGAGACCTTTAGAGAAGGACCCTGTTCTTCCGTTGTGCATTTATTGGAGCTTAGTGAACGATCCTTATCCTGGACTAGATTCAAGTAATTCCGACTCGCCTGGTCTTGTGCTGGTCCCTGGTTAAAACCATGCAATGTGTCCTCTTCTTGTGCTGCACCGTGGTCTAGACCAAGCAGCCTCTCATTGTCTCGTACTGGACCCTGGTTAAAACCATGCAGTGTTTCCTCATCTTGCACTAAACCCTGGTCTAGACCTTGCAGTCTCTCCTCGTCTTGTGCTAGACCCTGGTCTAGACCCGGCAGTG
Source organism: Thymallus thymallus (assembly GCA_023634145.1). Taxonomy (NCBI): domain Eukaryota; kingdom Metazoa; phylum Chordata; class Actinopteri; order Salmoniformes; family Salmonidae; genus Thymallus; species Thymallus thymallus. The sequence continues at coordinate 29,910,439 of CM042414.1, forward strand.
TTTCCTCATTTTGTGCTGGACCCTGGTCAAGACCCGGCAGTGTTTTCTTGTCCTGTGCTGGACCCTGGTCAAGAACCGGCAGTGTTTCCTTGTCTTGTGCTGGACCCTGGTCAAGACCCGGCAGTGTTTCCTTGTCCTGTGCTGGACCCTGGTCAAGACCTGGCAGTGTTTCCGTGTCTTGTGCTGGACCCTGGTCAAGACCCGGCAGTGTTTCCTTGTCTTGTGCTGGACCCTGGTCAAGAACCGGCAGTGTTTCCTTGTCTTGTGCTGGACCCTGGTCAAGACCCGGCAGTGTTTCCTTGTCCTGTGCTGGACCCTGGTCAAGACCTGGCAGTGTTTCCGTGTCTTGTGCTGGACCCTGGTCAAGACCTGGCAGTGTTTCCGTGTCTTGTGCTGGACCCTGGTCAAGACCTGGCAGTGTTTCCGTGTCTTGTGCTGGACCCTGGTCAAGACCTGGCAGTGTTTCCGTGTCTTGTGCTGGACCCTGGTCAAGACCTTGCAGTTTCAGTTTATCATGGTCTGTTGCTGAACTCTTGCCTAGACTATTCCGCCAGTCTTGGAACTGTCTCTGTGTCATGGGCTGTTGGTGATGTTCTGAACACCTTGACTCCCCCTCCATGTCCTGCTGGGACTCCTGGAGCTGACGTGACACTGAAGAACACTCTGTCATAGGGCACGGAGTCACCTGCCAGTGGAGAGCAACATGATGCAATAGTTAAAACACAAACATATACAAACGTGTGTGGCTGTGCGCACTGACAGAAACACACACGCATGTACAGACATACACAGACACATTTGAATTCTAGGCTAAAGCCTTGTTCTTGAATACTGTGGTTAATGGGATGTCTAGTCTATACCAACAGAGGCGTCATGCCCATCAGATTTGTCCTGTTTAAAAAAAATACAATAATAATAATAATAATAATAACAATAATAATATTAACAACATTGTGGTTACATTTTTGTTGTTGTTTCTCTGTAATATTACTAGCCACCTAGCAATTTTATGAAATTGTCTTTAGCTAGCCCAGATACGTTCCCAATCTCATAGTCTAAATAGCTAGCTACCAAGAAGCCATTTCATGCTATCAATCAAGTTAGAGTTGCTAGCTTGTCTAACTATCTTAGCTGGAATGCCTGCTGGCAAGATTGGTAGACAACTACTACATTTACTGAATAAGACTTCTTTAAAAATATAACCACCAGGCAGAGTGGGTGAGGTTATGCCCTGTCCGGGGGTATTGTCTGGGTATTGTCGGAGGGGGCCACAGTGTCTCCTGACCCCCCCTGTCTCAGCCTCCAGTATCTATGCTGCAATTGTCTATGTGCCGGTGGGCTAGGGTCAGTTTGTTAAATCTGATGTTATTATCCGGTGTCTTGTGTGAATTTAAGTATGCTCCCTCTAATTCTCTCTCTCTCCCACTCTACCTCCTCTCCCGGAGGACCTGAGCCTACCCGGAGGACCATGCTTCAGGACCACCTGCCCTGATGACTCCTAGCTGTCCCCAGTCCACCTGGTCGTGCTGCTGCACCGGTTTCAACTCTTCTGCCTGCGGTTATGGAACCCTGACCTGTTCAATGGACATGCCACCTTGTCCCAGACCTGCTGTTTTCATCTCGCTCTCGCTCTACCGCACCTGCGCTCTATTGCACTAAAAAAACAAGTGACATTCACTCCTGATGTATTTACCTGTTGCAACCTCCACAACTACTTTTATTATTATTTGACCCTGCTGGTCATCTATGAACATTTGAACATTAATGGCCATGAATTGTTATAATCTCCACCCGGCACAGCCAGAAGAGGACTGGCCACCCCTCAGAGCCTGGTTCCTCTCTAGGTTTCTTCCTAGGTTTTGCCTTTCTAGGGAGTTTTTCCTAGCCACCGTGCTTCTACATCTGCATTGCTTGCTGTTTGGGGTTTTAGGCTGGGTTTCTGTATAGCACTTTGTGACATCGGCTGATGTAAAAAGCGCTTTATAAATACATTTGATTGATTGAGAGTCAGGAGGATATAGACAGCTCAAGAGGTATGCTTAAGAGGTACAACCGAGCCAAGGCCTGTTAAGCTACCATCTAGAAGGCGGAGACTGTACAACATTTGATTTGATTTGATATGAAGAAAATAAACATATTTGTTTATAGAATTATTAATGATTATGGCCCTAGACTGAAGGAAAATATGTTTCACATGTTGGAAAAATGCATGACACCTCTGTATACCAAGGCAGGAATATGTTCTCCAATGAGGTGTCTTACTATATTATATCCCATAGTTATCTTTCCCTAGCTGGCAATGCTTTCATCTTAACCAGTGAAGTCCTTTCATTAGCACAGAAACTGCCTAGACATCTCCCATGCTAAAAGGCCCAGTGCAGTCAAAAGCAGGATTTTCCTGTGACATCACCAGGAGGTAAATTAGTTAATAGACCAATAAGAAAGAGAGTTCCAAACCTCTGCCAATAACAACTAGTTTTCCCCTCCCCAGTCAGAGCACTCTCAGACAGTCCTAGCAAAATTCTTACTTGAGAAATTGCTCTTTGCAAATAAGCTATTTTTGTTTCTTTTTGACTATTTTAATGGTTACCCAGAAATGATTTGATATTGAGATAAAAACGGCTGCATTGGACCTTTAATACAACAATCCCAAGGATAGTAATTATGGTTGAGTGCAGCTAACAAGGATTACATTTTATACTTTAACAACTATTTTTTTAGAAAGGAATGTATTTTTCAAATTAATTAAAAACACACTGTCTTACAAGTAACCTCTTGTCATTTGCCCTCCAGGCTAAGCTAATTTGTAAAACATTGGGGGGGGGGTTGTTCTTTAATCTCTGAATTATCTTTACAAAAGAAATCAGTGCCATAGAGACTGTGGAGGCATTAGATGATGAATTAGAACTGTGAATCTTCAACTTTGCTCACAAGTTGTTTACATACCTTTAAGGCTTAATAACGTTAATTCTATTGCGTGTCCGGGTAATTAGAATGGTCATACAAACAAACACATGTTTGGTCACTAGCTGTTGTCATGCTACCAGATAGAAACAACAGAATAAATACATATAAGGCTATCATATCATAAAGTATAATCAAATCAAATTTGATTCATCACGTACACAATTTATAGCAGGTATAAAAGGTGTAGTGAAATGCTTGTGTGCTAGCCCCCTTAACATTGCAGTACTATAATCAATAATAATTATAAGAGTCAAATCAAAATAAAAAGTAACAATTAATATAAGAGGTACCCACTGGGCACAGACGTCAGTCTTTACATTTGGTTGAGTTTTCAACTAACGTGAATTCAACGTTAAATAAACAAAATATGTCACCATGTCAATGGATTTCAAGTGGAAAAAGAAAACGAAAAGTCGATTACTTTTTGCAAATCCAATCAGTTTTCCACGTTGAGTCAACATCATCACATTGATATTTTGGGTTGAAATGGCTTGGAAACAACGTTGATTCAACCAGTTTTTGCACAGTGGGTAGTATGCATAGTAATAGCCTGATATATTTTTTCACTCTTTAGGCAATGCGCACTGCAGAGAATACCGGAAGAAGAATAAATCACTGAATTATCACAGTGAATTATTGTAATGTTTGTTTATGTGTCAATTAATCCCATAAGGGATGGGTTGCCAACTGGCAATTTGTTTGACATCTGAATTTATATAAATTACAGACAGTGTCACCAGCAAAGCACCCCCACACCATCCCACCTCCTCCTCCATGCTTCACGGTGGGAACCACACATGCGGAGATCATCCATTCACCTACTCTGCGTCTCACAAAGACACGGCGGTTGGAACCAAAAATCTCACATTTGGACTCATCGGACCAAAGGACAGATTTCCACCGATCTAATGTCCATTGCTCGTGTTTCTTGAACCAAGCAAGTCTCTTCTTCTTATTGATGTCCTTTAGTAGTTGTTTCTATGCTAGATATATTTAGATTTGTTTAAAAATGTTTTGGTTACTACATTTAACATCTACGTGTTATTTAATAGTTTTGATGTCTTCACTATTATTCTACAATGTAGAAAATAGTAAAGAATTAAGAAAAACCCTGGAATGAGTAGGTGTGTTCAAACTTTTGACTGGTACTGTATACAGTGCATTCAGAATATATTCAGGCCCCTTGACTTTTTCCACATTTTGTTACATTACAGCCTTATTTCAAAATGGATTCAATTGTTTTTTCCCCTCATCAGCAGTTTGTAAATGTATAAAAATCACAAATTGAAATATTACATTTACATAAGTATTCAGAGCCTTTAATCAGTACTTTGTAGAAGCACCTTGGGCAGCGATTACAGCCTCGAGTCGTCTTGGATATGACGCTACAAGCTTTGCACACCTGTATTTGGGGAGTTTCTCTCATTCTTCTCTGCAGATCCTCTCAAGCTCTGTCAGGTTGGATGGGGAGCATCACTGCACAGCTATTTTCAGGTCTCTCCAGAGCTGTTCGATCGGGTTCAAGTCCAGTCTCTGGCTGGGCCACTCAAAGACATTCATAGACTTGTCCCGGAGTCACTCTTACGTGGTCTTGGCTGTGTGCTTAGGATTGTTGTCCTGTTGGAAGGTGAACCTTCACCCCAGTCTGAGGTCCTGAGTGCTCTGGAGCAGGTTTTCATCAAGGATCTCTCTGTACTTTGCTCTGTTCATCTTTACCTCTATTCTGACTAGTCTCCCAGTCCCTGCCGCTGAAAAACATCCCCACAGAATGATAATGCCACCACAATGCTTCACCGTGGGGATGGTGCTTGGTTTCCTGCAGACATGACGCTTGGCATTCAGGCCAAATAGTTCAACTTGGTTTCATCAAACCATAGAATCTTTTTTCTCATGGTCTGAGAGTCCTTTAGGTGCCTTTTGGCAAACTCCAAGTGGGTTGTCATGTGCCTTTTACTGAGGAGTGGCTTCCGTCTTGCCACTCTACCATAAAGGCCTGATTGGTGGAGTGCTACAGAGATGGTTGTCCTTCTGGAAGGTTCTCCCATCTCCACAGAGGAACTCCCATCGGGTTCTTGGTCACCTCCCCTGATTGCTCAGTTTGACCGGGAGGCCAAATCTAGGAAGAGTCTGGGTGGTTCCAAACTTCTTCCATTTAAGAATGATGGAGGTTACTGTGTTCTTGGGGACCTTCAATGCTGCACACATTTATTGGTACCTTTTTATTGGTACCCAGATCTGTGCCTCGACACAATCTTGTCTCAGAGCTCTACTGACAATTCCTTCGACCTCATGGCTTGGTTTTTGCTCTGACATGCATTGTCACCTGTGGGACCTTATATAGACAGATGTGTGACTTTCCAAATCATGTCCAATCAATTGAATTTACCACAGGTGGACTCCAATCAAGTTGTAGAAACGTCTCAAGGATGATCAATGGAAACAGGATGCACCTAATCTCAATTTTGAGTCTGAATGCTTATGTAAATAAGGTATTTCTGTTTAGTTTTTTTTTTTTATAAATGTGCAGAAATGTCTAAAATGTGTCTAAAGCATTGACAAGATCATTAACTAAATTGGTTTCTGTGATAGTGATATGCCAAGATCTAAACACTGATTGGTTTACATTCAAATTACATTTCTCAGAGAAAGAAATTGCAAAGTTGTACATTTACCAAAGACTCAATACTCTTAGCTAGACAATGAAGCCTTGAAATGGGGTCACATTTATTGAGATCACTACTATCCCCACCCTTATGGAGTGGCAGCTTCGTCTTGATTACCAAGACAAACCCTTCAGGGATTTGACAGTTTTCCTGAATTCAGCCGGGTTCCCATTACAATCCGAAAGAGCGGTTACATAATAATCAGATTTAGCCTTTTTGATTTGTCTTACACAATGATTCCTCAGTGGCTTAAAAGCTTGCCAGTCCGAGCCTAAGCCTGTGTTTCTGGCCTTGACCCAAGCATCATCTCTTTTATGAATGACTTCTGATAATTCCGAATTGTACCAGGCATTCAATCTATATTTGACCCTTCCTTTCTTGAAGGGAGCATGATTATCCACAATAGTATTGATGACATCTGCAAAAATAATCAAAGCTAAATCAGGTTCAGGTATAGCTTAAATACAATCAAGGTCACTAAAATAAAGAATGCAAAAAAGTATGTTCACTGAAGTTTTTAATGTTCCTCTTTGTGATGACACGAGGCTTAGATTTTTGTATTCTCACATCTCTAACACAAACAACTGGTCAATGGTCACTAATGTATTGGGCGAAGACACCAGTAGAAAAATATTTATCTGGTGTATTCGTTCAAATAAGATCAATAAGAGTTGACTTTGAAGGATCTAGATTAGGTCTAGATCATTTCACACGTATTTTAGGTTGCCTGAAGCCTGCATTTCCCAATCATAGTTTAGGTCACCCAGGATAATAACTCCTGATTTAATAAAAGAAGACAACAAACATGTTAACTTTTCGAGTGCACAAATGTTAGTCGAGGGAGGACGGTAGACCCTTATAACAGTTATGGATAGATCTTCATAAGAGAAATACTTAAAGAGAGTAGCTAACATTTTTGGGCAAGGGAAATAGAATTGCAGTAGAATAAATAGTATATACTAGAGCAGCAGTGTTGAATGTGTGTGTGCGTGTGTGTGTGTGTGTGCGTGTGTGTGTGTGTGTGTGTGTGTGCGTGCATGCGTGCGTGCGTGCGTGCGTGCGTGCGTGCGTGTTTTTGTGTAAGGGTTGGTTGAATGGAGAGTAAGTGCAAATAGTCTGCAGAAAGTGCAGAAAGTATCTAGGATGCAAATAGTCACTAAGGTGCAGGTCTGTGCAGCTAGGGTTGGCTGTTCAGCAGTCTGATGGCATGGTGGTAGATACTGTCTTGGAGTCAGTTGGTCCGAGACCTGATGCTCCGATACCGCTTGCCAGATGTTAAAAGAGTGAACAATACATGGTTCGGGAGACTGGAGTCCTTGACAACCTTACGGGCATTCCTTAATCGCTGCCTGGTGTAGATGTTGTGTCATTTCTTTTTATTTTTATTTAACCTTTATTTAACTAGGCAAGTCAGTTAACAACACATTCTTATTTACAACAATGGCCTACCTATAGGGTCAGCCCCTGGAGCAAATTAGGGTTAAGTGCCTTGCTCAAGGACACATCGACAGGTTTTTCACATTGTCGGCTCAGGTACTAGAACCAGCAACCTTTTGGTTACTGGCCCAACGCTCTAACCACTAGGCTACCTGCCACCCAGCAGCTCTATATCATAGATATCATAGAGCTGCTGTTTAGAAATACACCACCAGCATACCACATGCATTCATGACCTCTAACTAATATGACTATCATCCATTCCACACCTACCAACAGTGCTTATAAGATGCAAGCCTACATTATGCTGCATCTCCCCAACTGTAACCTATCAGTACAGTACAGTGCATTTGTGAGGGATGCATAAAGGCATGAAAATGCCATCTCTAATCTACCTATCTATAGACCTATAAACTGAGAAACTGCATACGATCCACAAACAATCATGCCCAACAACCGCACAAGCACACACACACACACACACACACACACACACACACACACACACACACAGTCTTGTACAGCTACATTGTCCCCCCTAACCCTAACCCTATCCTTAACCCACAAACCTAACCTTAACCCTAACCCTAGCTCCTAACCCTAACCCTAAAACTAACCTTAGCTCCTAACCCTAACCCTTAACGTAATTCTAACCCTAACACTAATTCCAACCTTAACCCCCCTAGAAATAGCATTTGACCTCGTCGGGACTAACAAAATGTCCCCAGTTGGTCAAATGTTTGTTTGTTTACTATTCTTGTGTGAACTTCTGGTCCCCACAATATTAGTTAAACACATCCACACACACACACACACACACACACACACACACACACACACACACACACACACACACACACACACACACAAACACACACACACACACAGTGGCGGACTGGCCGTCGGGAGCACCAGGACATTTTCCGGTGGCCTGAGGGTCGTTTTGGCCTGCCGTGAATAGTCAACTTGACCAGTGATAATATAGCAAGCAAGAATGAGTTGACGGAGAATCCACACATTCGGCGCGACTCTCACTCTCTCGCAGCAGTGTCCCCACGCGCACCCCAAAATGACATCAGGTCTCTCCGCAACCGTCTACCTGCTTCTCTACGGATAACATTTTAGACAAGTCGCACGGCGAAATTGTAACAGTTGTGTGTGTGGAGAGACCAAGACGCAGCGCAGAGATTATAGTAGTTTGACATCTTTTCTTTATTTATACTATGTATAGCTCAGAAAGTATACTATGTATAACAAACACAAAAATGACGAACTACTGAACGAAACCAAAACACGAATTACAAACGTTACGTTAAAACAAAACACGATATTTTAAACGTAACCAAAAGCACACTTATTTTTCAACGTGACTGCGAAATACATCGACAACGACCCACACAAGAGTGAAAGACAGACAAACATATATATGATCCCTAATTAGAGACAATGCTGTGCAGCTGCCTCTAATTAGGGATCCAACCCAAACCCACACAGAATTAGAAAGACACTGTCAGACTCTGACCATAGCTACATAGAGAAGCAAATAGGCTTCTCTATGGCCAGAGCCTGACAGTACCCCCCCCCCCCCCCCCCCCCCAAGGCGCGGACTCCCGGACGCCAAAACAACACACAAAACAAGGGGGGGTAAATAGGGAGGGAAGACTAGTCCATCCGCCGGAAGTTCAGGGCTGCGGACCTTCGCCGGAGGTTCAGGGGTGCTGACCTTCGCCGGAGGTTTCGGGCTGCTGACCTTCGTCGGAGGTTTCAGGCTATGGACCTTCGCTGAAGGTTCAGGATTGCTGACCTTCGCTGGAGGTGCCCGTCTGTCCAATAGCCTCAGCACTAGTACCCGTCGGCGCTCTAAGTCCTTCTCCTCCTCTATCTCCCGTAGGAATGGGTCCTTCTGCGCCTCAAGCGGAAGCGCAACCCAGGCTCTCCACCACCTCGTCTGCTCCTCCTCCGTATTCATGAAACCCCTCGGGCTTCTCCTGATCCGTGGGCAGACGAAGTGGTGTGCGATTCCCCTTCTTCAGCCTCTCCGGGCTCTGGCTACGCACTGATGGTGTGGTGCTCGAAGCCACGACGGACCTTGCCTTCTCCATCCTCCTCCATTGTTTCAAAAACCTCCCACGGTCCTCAGGCTTCACCCTAGGCCACGTGGGAACTGGTACTGGCGCTAACTCCTCTGAGTCCGTCTCTCCCCAGTTGCGCTGCTTGGTCTCATGTTGGTGGGTCGTTCTGTCACAGTTGTGTGTGTGAGGAGACCAAGACGCAGCGCAGGGATTATAGTAGTTTGACATCTTTTCTTTATTTATACTATGTATAGCTCAGAAAGTATACTATGTATAACAAACACAAAAATGACGAACTACTAAACGAAACCAAAACACGAATTACAAACGTTACGTTAAAACAAAACACGATATTTTAAACGTAACCAAAAGCACACTTATTTTTCACCGTGACTGCGAAATACATCGACAACGACCCACACAAGAGTGAAAGACAGACAAACATATATATGATCCCTAATTAGAGACAATGCTGTGCAGCTGCCTCTATTTAGGGATCCAACCCAAACCCACACAGAATTAGAAAAGAAAGACACTGTCAGGCTCTGACCATAGCTACATAGAGAAGCAAATAGGCTTCTCTATGGCCAGAGCCTGACAGAAATGGACGGTCAGAAAAGGTGGAGCAGAGAGGGAATAAAGAGAATAAATAGAGAGAATAAAAAAAGAGAAAGGCCCTTGCCACAGACGCAGCTAAATGCTGCAAAATAAGCAACATGCTCACCAGTATGGGACCAGGTCAGTCAAAAACACTAGCTAAAACACACACACAGTGACACACAAACGACACCCAGCATGGCTAGCTAAGTAGCCTAGCTAATAATAGTGACACAACGGCCGATAGGCTAAACAGTTTTCACATCTTACATCTTCGTGGAGTTATATCATAGCAATGAGTGCAACATAGCGATCATAATATGATATTGAAGGCAATATGTTTCAACTAGTAAAAAATGGTCAACCTAGACTATGGACTTGCCAGCATTCGGTCATGACTCATGCCACATAAGCTAGGGAAAGTGCACATACACTGTACAGCGAAACATGCTACAGTAACGTAACCATAATACATCCATGATCGTAGCACAGTAGCCTGTGTGACACAGCACAGGCAATGATAAAGATCATTAGCGCCATTAGTACCAGCATTACAAGTTACTACAATAATATACAGCTCTGGGAAAAATTAAGAGACGACTCCAAATTAAGAGACCACTCTTATTTTTTTCCAGAGCTGTATTAATGTAGCCTACTGATACACTAATGATAGTGAATATGATAATAGAGTATTTTCTTTACAAAGGTGGAGAAGGAAGCAGCATCAGCACTAGAGCTTCAGGTGCTCCTGCAGAACTGGAGATGGTGGTCAGTTCAGAGTCAGACTCAGAGCAGGAACCTTCAGGTACAACTTAAGAGCACAAACTTAAACATATACATTTTTGATTAATATGTGCTTTATTTATGAGATTATCAGTAGGACTGTAATGGGGGGGCATACAATCGATGACTGCACAAGTAATACAAGTTTAAATTGAGGTTATTTACAATGTTAATCTCATTCTGCAGAGCAACCAGATGTGCAGAGAGAGAGAGAGAGAGAGGTTCAGAGCCCAGGACAGGGAACATAGAAAGGGACAGCGAAAGCACTGAAAATCCATTTGATTATTTTGCCCGTCCTCAGTCCAAGAATTTTGACTTATTTTTTCAGTACCACCCAAAACAAACCCCTCAAAGAGTCAATTCCGATGGACTCCACTCCGATGTATGGCACAATCAGAAAATGGCTGACATACAATGAAGCAACTCACTCCTTGTTCTGCTCAGTATGTCTTGCATTCGCAAAACCTTCAGCCAGTGATAGTGCATTTGTCAAAGGAGTTAAAGCTTTTGTACAGAGGCATGGTTTTTTGGACTTTCATATTATACTTGCAGTTATGTAGCCAATGTTCAATTTCATTGACTCAGTGTATAGATGTGTTTATTTTTGTGCTGTTTGTTTATGGACACCAGTGAGTGAACATTGTAATCTACATTTTCTGTAGAGGAGTGCTTTTTTTACTTTTATATTATACTTACTTACATTGTTATAGCTTATGTTCAAGTTCAGTGAATGTGTGTGAAGTTTTTTGATACTTTTGATTGATGCTTGAATATAAAGATGAACATTTGAGCTAACTCTGTATATCTCATTCTCTTTTTTTAAAGTGTAGGCTAATTGTTTTGTGTGTCTAGCCTTGTACATTTGTATGTGCTATGATTGGTGTATTCCTAATTAGTTTTTGAGGGTGCACCCATAGCCATAGCATACCTTGAAAACTCAGTGTTCAGAAAGGCTACTTGTTGGTCAGTCCCAAATATTTGTATTTTGTCATGTGGATAACTTTCTTCCCAGATGAACATAGGGGCCAAATGTATAACTAGTCTGGTGCTCGTTACATCAACAAATAGGGTTAGCCTACAAAATTAGCGGTCTGAACAGGATGGCCTGGGATGGAGTCAAATTCCCGGGCCTGAATTATTGTTTCAGTCCGCCAATGCACACACCATCAATTGCACCAATAAGGAGTGCGGTCATGCTTATGATGTGCTTAGAGAGACTCCTTAAGGAGAAGTGTTTTCACATTGCTCAGGCTTCATTATGCTCAATCAATATGTGTTTAGTGTTTCAGGTTATTGACTTATTTTCAAATGAAAGGTACTCTTTCCTCAGGCTCGCTCTGGTCATTTTTTGTGTAATTGAAAAGGGAATATTATACCAATCTCTTTCCCAGGTGTATAAAAAGTATACTGTAAATCATTTTGTTGTTATTTTTTAAATACTGTATATGAAATGTTTTGAAGTCAACTTATTACTGCTATCTGTCACAGATAAATGGATGGGAGAACAGATTAATTCCAGAATATCAATACAGCATTCGTATCTTAAAGGCCCAGTGTAATACAAAACGTGATTTTCCTGTGTTTTATATATACTTCCACATTATGAGGTTGTGAAATTGTGAAAATGATGATAATGCCCTTAATGGTGTAATAGCTGATTGAAAAGGCCACCTGAAATTTGGTGGGATGGAGTTTTGGCCTGCCTGGTGACATCACCAACAAGACCGATAAGAACTGGAGTTCCAAACCTGGTAGGTTGGTGTGGCTGTCATCTAAAGAAAACCAGAAACTCAGAGCATATCAAGATGTACTGTTGTTGCTTTTTCTCAGAAGACAATGACTGACCACACACCAGGGCCAGTGTGAAAGTGATGTCTTAAGCTACCCACTCTAATATTAGTAACAACAAATAAGATTAACTCTATCCACGCACACAGGTCTAAGGCCAGACTAAGCAGAGCTGTTCAGGGTTGTGTTTACAATAGAAGCTTACACTAAGCATGGGCCATATCAATCTAAACTTGTTTAGGCTATGCTTTTAGGCAAATATATCTGTTTTAAATATTAAATTGCATGTTACTTGTATGGCTACCTGAGGTGAAAAACGTTTTTTCCATTGGCAAACCTTTCCTCAGAACTCAACAGCCAAAACGTGAATTAGGCTAGGACTAGGATACTCACCTATCTGCTCTTGTTTGGAGAAAAAAAAATGCCAAGTGTAGGCTATGGTCCAGAGAAATACTGTCACTTTCTGTTTCTTCTGATAAAGGGTCGTCAAATTATTTATCGGACTCCATTGATGTCGATGTGCAGCCTATTCATGGCCTATTGGCGACAGCGAGAAGCATACCTGTGCAACTGATAGCAGAAACGATCTGTAGAGTATGAGGATAATCTCATTTCTGTTCTGTAGACAGCTTTCAGCACATCACGCAACTCACAGATCGTAGATCGGTCTAATCGTCTACTGAGACGTTCCTGAGCTTGAAATTATGACGTCACTACCTAGAGTGAGAACATTCAGCACGTGGACAGTTCCCCGCAAGTAGTTTGTATGTCCATGTGACTATTTCTTCTATGCCTGATTGGCTATATTGTTGGCAACTGTTTTCAGGGAAATAAGTATTATTCACAAACATCAACTGCCAATGAAAATAACGTATTCTTTTAAATCCACAACAAACAATTCAATTAAACCAATGGTAAGCATGTACAGCTATTCCTTTGTTTTTCATTTCATCTGATTTTACTAGAGTGTGTTAAGTGTATGTTAAGTGTATTTCTCTGGTAAATAATATATTTAGAGATATGCAATGGTGATATAGCCTATATATCTGCAATTGTTACAACTGAAAATATTACAAGTTTTCAGGTTAGGGACCCTGTCAGTAGTGCAGACAGCGATCCCTCTCAGTTAACGGGGAGTGCAGTTGATAATACGATCATAATAATTGGGTCTAAATTATATAGATATATGAAATCATTTTATGTGTTAGGGTACAGATAGCCTTCACAATACTAGCCTAATGATTTGATAATAGTCTAATTCGATCTCAATTAAAGCAAGTGTGTGTGTGTGTGTGTGTGTGTGTGTGTGTGTATGCGCGCGCGCACAGGGGTGGAGCTGACAATTATAGAATGAGGTTGCCTATTCCTCCGCTGACTCTCCCATTTCCAAAGCCTGGCAGGTTGGGCATCAACAAAGCGTTCCGCTGGAAGGCTACATGCAGACAACCTCCTCTGTCAAATTGCTGCAGCAAACAACAACAAATCAACCAAAGCAACAGTTCGCAATGTTATTTAATGGATTAGTTATTTTTAAATGCGAACATTGAGGGAAAGGAAATGTTTTCAGATGTGAGTTTTCATGCGGCTTTCTTGTGTGTGTGCATCTAAGCTCGAAAGCGCACAAGTGGTCATAAGTGGCTGACTTTAGGAAGTCACTCACCATGGCCTATCCTCAAGGCTTTCTCTTCCAACCGTCGGTGTCTCTGGCTCTCCATTCCTGTCCCCCGTTCGGTTCCAGTGTGATTTTAGGAGGACCAAGGACAGAGGAACTGGGTCGGTCGTCTTCAGGCTCAGCCTTCGCGCCGTACGCGGGATCTCCGGCGTTGAATGGTTCAACCCCTGGCTTCAACTCTCACCTCCAGTATAGCGGAGAGCAGAGGGCGGCACTAAACTCATTTGTGGTGAGTGAATACTGTACATTTTAACAATTATGCACTGTTCGATATCGGAATCATTATTGTAAAAAAAAAAATGCCATTAATTTCTTTGAAAAGGCCTATTTGTATCCAGATTTCGGAACGAGTAAGCTGAAGTATAGCCTTCTGATACAATTAATGCACAATTAATATAGGTTTAATAAAACATGTGTAAAAGCTTTTAAGTAATATATAATAAGAGCTTAAGCAATGATTAGTCACAATTATCTGCACAACATTGCAAAATAAAATATATAATTTTTAAATAGAATTGTGTCCAATATTGTATCTGTCATAAGTTGTATAGGCCTATAATATAAATACATTTTGAACTCTAAATATGATCAATACAATTGGAAATATAAGGTCTGGAAATGATCAATGTCTTCCTTTAGGCTTTCCAGTCTTGTGAGGTCAAATTATTAAAAGAAATTCGTATCTATTGTCTTTCTATTGACTTTCTAGGGCTCCGCGTATGATCCTTCAGCGGGCATCGCTGGCTCTTTAGAATATCACCCGTTTGGTGTATCATTGGGCTATCCATATGGAGACCCTGCATACAGGAAAAATGCTACAAGGGATGCGACTGCCACTCTCAAAGCGTGGCTCAATGAACACCGTAAAAACCCCTACCCAACCAAGGGTGAGAAGATCATGCTGGCCATCATTACTAAGATGACCCTTACCCAAGTGTCCACCTGGTTCGCTAACGCCAGAAGGCGGCTGAAGAAAGAGAATAAAATGACGTGGACCCCGAGGAATAGAAGTGAGGATGAGGAAGAAGATGACAACATTGACCTGGAGAAGAATGACGACGAGGAGGAGCCACTCAAGCCCGCAACTGAAATTGGGTCGAAAAATGAAGCAGGTAAGTTTAAGTAACTTTTTGTCATTGTTTCCATGCTGTAGGCCTAAAATATGTTTCAAGTATTGGCAATTTTTTATGTAATTCACTGCATAGACGTACAACATGTTGTTGCTTTCGTTGGACCTTGAAAAGGTGATTAGGCCTAATCCTTGGAACCCTTTGGTCTAATTTATTATATCTTCTTGCAGTTGGACAGCATCCAAATCCAGTGGGAATCCCCTGTGAGAAATACAAAGAGGACAATAGTGGCAATGACATGGAACCTGTCTTAACTGATCCGGATATAAAGGACCACGGGGACAGGAGAGTGCCCGAGATGCCACGGCCCACCACCGCAGCGTCTCCCCAAAACGCGGACCTTGGAGCGGAGAGGGATTCAGACTCGGCGGCCTCGGAAAGTCCATCTCCACCAAGGTGTAATGACTCAGGCAACTCCAGCAATGCCACATTAGCGATTCAATCGCCCCTTACGGCCCCGAAACCTAAACTGTGGTCGCTCGCGGAGATTGCAACTTCTTCGGATAAATGTAAAGGATGTAGTGATGCCTCTCAGACCGTGCCCGGACAATTACGTACAGAGATTCCGGGCCGTGGGCCTATGTCATCTCCATTGCGAGACGCTACTCAGAATATTTTCCCTCACAGCGCAGCCCTATCCAGACATGTCTATTATACGTCTCCCTTTTTCCAGGGTTACTCAAACTATCATGGCACTTTCGGACACATGCAGAGCCCCGGATCCAACGTGGGGTCAGTGACACATTTAAATGGATTACATCAAACTATGTTACACAGAGCCGAGGCTCTGACAAGAGACAGCCAAGCCAGGAGCCAAATACAGATAGATATTTGTAAAGACTTGAAATATGAAATTAAGAAAGGTATGACACATGTCTAGTAGCCTGTGTGCCATTTGATAAGCTATATGCTCTATATAGACATTTATTTATTGTCCAACTGGGAAAATAAATGACATTTTTATTAGGGAAAATACCTTATTGGGATGCAAATGGACCATTGAAAATGAGTATTCAAACAATTATTTAGGAATGTGAATATTCAATTATTACATTTTGTATCTTTAACGGATAATGTTTAATCTTTGGAGAAAAAATGTGGATTCCTTTGTCAAACCACGTGGTGAATAATTATTAAATTAAAGAAGACTCGTTTTAAAGTAGTCTTTTGTTTTTTAGAAGAAAAGTGTGTTACTTTGTCATTTCTGTTGACTTTGGTCGTTCGTTACGCAAAAAACATCCTCTTTTTACCAGGTTAATTTCGTGTTGCATGGCTTCAATGGTTGACATTTGTGCCTAGTAAAATAACCACAGCCATGTGAAGTACACGACTCCATACAGAAAGTTGCCAGTGCCGGCGAAAGTATTGGATACAAAATAAACATTAATCTTTGCATTGACTGGATTATCACAGCACCATTCCAATACGCAATATGTGCAGTATTGCAATAAGTAGGCTAAACATAATTCTCGAAATTCCCTCTGCATGTAGTCTAGATTTTAGTAGCCATTACTTGAAGCAACGGTGGAAAATGTAATCCATATACAGTATATCAGAAATGCTCTAGTTTGTTTTTGTATTTATTTTTAAGTTGAGCAGAGGGGAATTTACATTTGATCACAAAATATTCCACGGTAACCAGGCATATATCTGGGTTTTTAAAATATCAACACTTAAGAAGCTTACATTTTCCGAGGCCATCTTCAATGAATTAAGTGGGTAAATTCGAGGGGATTTCTCTTCATCATGGAATTTCAAGAGCCAAACAGTAACAAAACATGCAGAGAAGGGTGAGAATAAGGCGCAACTGTTTACTAAACTGTGTAGGCCTACTAAGTTCACAATGGCTTAAAAGGCTATGTAATCCCTAAAGTATGCAAAGCAATAACATGTTTTCTATGTTACAGTGATTCTTCGTGGCTTTCTGCATAGGCTATATTTTGCTCAAAAGCCTTTTGCTATTCAAGTCATTTTTGAAACGGATAACTAACAGCGAAAGTGTGTATAAATACATCATAAATACATTTGTCTATGGATGTTTAAAGATTAACCGAGATGTTCTAGGCCTATAGTCAATTCAAAGACACATCGTGATCTTATGCAAACCTTTAATAGATTATAGATTATTTTATTTTTTTACATTTTCAGTAAGCTACTTAATTTTTGTATTTGTATACACATCTCTGGTCGTGGTTTCAGTAAAAACTCAGGCTACATAAAGGCCATACGAAGAATACATGGTATCCTTTTAAACTTTAAACTCAAATTGATAGTATATGGATAATTTTATCACAATGGCAAAATATGACAATTTCGTTTTTTAATAGTGCAGGATATGTACCCATTTAGTTTTATAGAATTACTTCTAGGTCCCAGATACACAAATGGCAGCCCATGGGCCAAGTGCAGTCTAGCACAATGTCTAAAAAAGGAGTTAAAATATGATAAATAACAGCAAAACACAAAGGTTTATAAATCATCAAATAATCAAGCTGTAATTTATGGATTAGTATTATTATGCCTGGCTAGTGGCTATGATATGTTAATATTGCTAACTTGCTCCATATCACGCATTGAAACTATTGGCCCATGACCACTTCTTTAAAGAGTCTATCTGTGCGGTAACTCGATCATACCAAAGATATAAATCTCATAATTGATTATTTAAGAGCGGTCCTCTGTATAAATTGGCCTAAGTTGCATTCAATAGATAAACTAAAACGTTAACATTTGCAGTTAAGTAATTGTTTGATTGACTTCAGGGCCCATATGTCTCTCTTTCCCAACTGTGTTGTGCATCGAAGCTAAACACCACCAGACATCAGACACTGTTGGGGCATGTCTCTCAACCAGTGTGAGGTCCACTCTACATGGGATAACCCCTAAGACTGACAGATGTTAGGATCTGATATCACCTAACCCCCTGCCATGCAGTTCCTTCACCATCTTCTCACCCTCTTGCCTCCTCTTCTCTCCCTCTCCTCTCCCTCTCTACTTCTCTCCCTCGCTCCAGGACCTCTATAGAAGCATCTGTTCTCAGAGTTGGTCTTTCAGAGGCAGAACACCAGGGTGAAGGGCCCAGTCTCTGGTCTCTGAGGGCTGAGGTAATGTTCTGCCTCAAAACAAGCAGTCTCTCCCCACATCACCACATACAGTACCTTTCATATGAAAATAATATAAACAAGCCATTTGTAAGTCTTGCATTTCAATAGCACTTTTCCCAAAGTTTTAAAGTGCTTTACATATAATGACCTCGTGTTGTCCTCATTTTACATATAACTTCATGTGGTGTTCACAGCAGGGGGCTCCCTCCTGCAAAACAAATTCCATCCCTTTCACCTCAGGACCTTGATTAGCTGATCCAGGTGTGTTAGAGTAAGGTTGGAACAAAAGCCTGCACACCCAGCAGGAGGGTAGACACAGTAGACTGAGGCAGATGTGTAGAATAGATTAATGTAGCCATAACTTTGCCTGGAGTGCCCTCTTGTGCGAGTAAAAATATGCAGCAGCCACGGAGACACCCAAGCCAAAACCACTAACTACATTCCCCACTGAATATGGTCTAGGTAAAGTAACCGCAAAAGAGAAGCATTTTGTAGCATGCATTACTGCTGCCCCAAATGTTTTTAATTAAAAATGTCAAACAAATGTCAATGCTTGACGTTTTCAACAAAGGCTTGACTGATATAGCATGAGACCAGGTAGAAGATCCTAGATAAGCTTTCACAATACTATATACACTTTCCTCCAGTGTTGCCATATTGAGCCTTTGATGGAGTGTGTGGTTTCCAGGTGGTGCTGTTTGCGTTGAGTCATGTCTCCGGTGACCCTCGCTGTTGAATATCACACAGCAGGAGATGCCTTCCGTGGGTTTGGCTGTTGGCATTCTGTCAGGTTCATCTGTTTCACTGAATCCCTGTTTTTCCACCATCACTTGTTTGGGAATGACCTTAAAGCAGAGACGAACTGGCAAAGCAATAAACTTGTCAATAAACTATAATATCTTTGCCACAGCCCTGAGTTTTTGTTGATGAAGCCTGTCACTTGGTTTGGTATAAAGCTAAAAGATGGGTCTGGGAAATTGTAACCACACGCATAGACAGAGGATACAAGGACTGACATTGAGTCTGTAGAAGACACCTTGTACTCATAAATGTACCGTTGTGAGCCAGGAGGCTGAAGCTCATATTGGCACTTGCCCTGAAGTAGTGTACCTCCTGCCTCCCCTACATCCCCTAAGCAGGTGGCAATGGAGTACACTTCACCTGTTTCAGTCAGGACCATGCAAAGAGAACGCCCAGGGTCTGCCTGGATGCCATGAACACCATGGCACTCCACACTTGTGCTATGTTGATAGTGCCTTGTCAGGTGCCACAGCAGAAAGCAACATTTTTAGACAGAGGCTCAGCTGTTGTCTCTACTTGCTACTCACTCTCCTGGTGGCACCTAGGGCCCCGCTAATGCATCGCCTGGGGCGGAAGGCCACGCGAATTGTAGGGTAAACACCGTCATCTAGTGGTGGATACCATCAAATTAAAATGAGTAGAACGAGCGTCCTTAAAAGTACCACAACAGCGGAAATTCACTTTTGTTCAACTGAAAGACGATGCCCAGAGCTTACCCATGATGTTGCACAACGATTTAAGTCAATAAATCGTAGTTTTAGTAAAAGTATTATGTATTTGGACTAGAAGTGGGAAATCCGAAGTGGGACATTCGTGGAAATCTGTGTCAATGCTGTGTTATTTTATGAGATGACGTGCAAATACTTTTCAGACTACGTTTAATTTCAGGGCGGGGTCTTGTTTGAATGTTACCACCCACCTGCATGGAATTATTAATTAATTAAACAGCTGCAAAGTGCTTCCTCTTCGTGACTGAGCTGAGCCAGTTGGTAAGAGGCGAAGCAAGAGGAACAACTGCCCAAAATCTGTTTCCTGCAGCAGGTGGTGATTTCTCGTTTTTTTCACCCATTAAGTGAGGAGTTTTTGTATGGAGGTCAATGAATGTCGAATTTGGTCAACAAACAATGTAATGGCTTATCTACTCTTTTATTGAATATAAGTTTCGTGATGTTTCGGTTGTTACGAAAGTACTGATATAAGTACACACGTGGCAAACCGGCAACTTTGTGAAAAACTATTTTGTATAGGAGTTGTTGTTCAGACGATATCAGCCTTTTTATTGGCTAGAATGGTCCCACGTGATATCGCTTCATCCTGCCTCATCCTCTCTGAGGACAGCGAATCCTTTTGTTAGACATGAGATATGACCAATGACGTATTTATATAAACCCTTTATTGCTGATGATTTGTATTGTCCATTGTGAGGCATTGAAGCCACCGGTCAGCCATATTGGCACTCCCTGGAGCAGTCCTCCATAGGAATTAATGGAATTAAACAGTATTTCAATTCAATATTTCAACGACAAAATGACATGTATCTAAGTATTTTTGTTGTTGTAGTGGGGACAGTAGCATTAGTAATCTACAAATATATATACTTTAAGGAAAATGTTTTTTTTTTTTTTGTCATTTGTATGTTTAGTTCACATACTATAATTTAAAAGTATGCATTAAGGTGTCCGTAATATAATAAACATGGCAAAAACGAATGTAGTATTTCTATAGCTTCCAAAATAATTGTTTTACAACGGTGGAGGAGTGCCTAGATGGAGGTAGGATGACTTCAACACAGCGCCCCCTATTAGTCATATCATTGGCGTGGCCATATCATTATGTATACCTACACTGCATTCTGAAAGTATTCAGAACCCTCGAATTTTCACAGCTATTTTCAGGTCTCTCCAGAGATGTTCAATCAGGTTCAAGTCCGGGCTCTGGCTGGGCCACTCAAGGACATTGAATCCCGAAGCCACTCCTGCGTTGTGTGCTGTGTGCTTAGGGTCGTTGTCCTGTTGGAAGGTGAACAGAAAGGAAAATGCCACACACTGCTGCTCATGCTCCCATGTGATATTTATTTATGACAATGTTTTGACCCTTATGTCTTCATCAGTCATCCAAATCCCAGGTGGGGGTGGAATGTCCTATATATAGGGGCTGTACTCAGTGACATCACTTCCTGAAACAGGAGGTAAAAAATGTATAATATAGGTTCACAATTTATTTAACTAGGCAAGTCAGTTAAGAACCAATTCTTATTTACAATGAAGGCCTACCTACAGGGTCAGCCCCTGGAGCAAAGGAGGGTTAAGTGTCTTGCTCAAGGACACAGACAGGTTTTCACCTCAGGGATTCGATTCAGCAACCTTTCGGTTACTGGCCCAACACTTTACCCACTAGGCTACCTGCCACCCAAAATATGAACATTCAATGTATCAAAATATGATCACAAAGTAATGTGATCAATATTTACAGTAATATACATACACATACAATATTAAATTAGGATAAAAAAATTGACATTTTTTAACTATAAAAAGGTGAGTCAAACTCCTCGTTAAGGCTAAGAGGAGACAGTGTATTGAGATTCCCTTTAAAGAAGTTTCCTGTCAATGTCCCCTCTCCTGCGTGACATCTTGACCATTTCTATTCCAATGTATCTCAGAGAACTAATAGAATGTCCAGCTTGTACAAAATGAACAGCAACCAGATTGTTTGTCTCACCTGTCTGTATATTGTTGTGATGCTCACTGATCTGTGTCTTAAGGCTTCTACAGGTTTTCCCTATGCAGGACACACCACAAGGACATTTCAACATGTAAACAACATTGGTGGCCATGCAGGTAATCAGGCCTTTGACCTTGAAATGAGTCACATTTGTAGGTGAAGCTGCATTGGGCACATT
The DNA here is from genome assembly GCA_023634145.1 of Thymallus thymallus. Taxonomy (NCBI): domain Eukaryota; kingdom Metazoa; phylum Chordata; class Actinopteri; order Salmoniformes; family Salmonidae; genus Thymallus; species Thymallus thymallus. Next base: position 29,932,355 of record CM042414.1, read on the forward strand.
TGTAATTACCCTCCGAAACCTTGACCAAGAAAGTTTCCCTTTTCTCTGGTTGGTAATCAGATTTAACCACAATGTCTCTCACATTTGGGGGTCTTTTAAAGATGATCAAGCTGGAAGGGTAAACGCCAGCCCAACCATAATCCTAGAGGGACACAGTAATGAACTTGTCCAACAGGTCTATATCTGATACATGTTCATCTGCCCTAGGTAAGGGACTATCATTTGTCCCAACATCACAGGCCAATGACTTTGATAGTTATAGACTTTCAAAAGTTGTCGCAGTTTGAGATTGACTGAGTTTTTTGGAAATGGGGTTGTTCCCTATGCACCTGCTAACGTTAATCTATTGAACAATATTAGTAACCAGACAGGACATAGTGCTAATGTTTTTCCCATTGATAACCTGAATGACAATGAACCTGACTCGCCCTGAGGACATGGCAAGGGAAAATACGCATTTTATGAGGAAAAGCACATTTTTACCACCCAAAAGAAATCCCTCTCTTGAAACATGTTGCCGCCTAGTTGAGTAAGATGTACATAATCTGCTGGTTAAGAAAAAATAATACAAGGTATTCCACAATATGTCCAAAGCAGAGAAATAATATCTTATGGAACTCGAAAATGACTCCACTATCATTATAAAACCTACCGACAAAGGAGGTGCAATAGTGATACTAAATGCAACTGACTATGAAAAGGAAATTCTGAGACAATTTAGTGATGATGAATTTTACAAAAGACTCCCTACGGACCCTACTAATCAATTCAAGTCTCTTATCCATGATAAATTGTAATTTCCCCTTCATTCAAAAATGTTGACAAAGACAGAATATGAGTTTATGAAAGTTAACTGCCCAACCACATCTGTCATATACGCTCTCCCCAAAATTCACAAGAGCATGGCCCATTGTGAGTAGTAACGGATCTCTGACAGAGAATTTTGTGAAACCCTGGGCGATCTCCCTCCCCACGTATACTAGAGACTGTTGATTTGATCATTAAAAAAAAAAAATCTGTGGACCAAATCTGTGAATCTATTCTGTGTACTTTTGATGTTACCAGTTTATATACTAACATCCCCCAACAGGATAGGCTAAAGGCCTTCAAGTTCTACCTCAATGAACATCCCCCTATTGCTCTTCCCAGCACCAATTGAATTGTGGACTTGGCTGAACTGATACTATCCTCCAGACCAAAGGAACAGTGATGGGGATCACTATGGCTACTAATTATGCTAACCTATATCTAGGAATGTTTGGAAAATAGGTGGTGCTGAATCCAGACCTTAACCCTTTTCTCTCCAATATTCTCCTAATTCTGAGATATTTGGCTGACATAGTCGTGATCTATACAGGTACCCAGGAATAACTTTTGGAATTCCATGCTTATCTAAACTCTATTCATTTCACCATTAACTATGACCTATCACAATTCCATTTTTTTTTTGTGTAGCTCAGATGGTAGAGCATGGCGCTTGCAACACCAGGGTTGTGGGTTCGATTCCCATGGGAGACCAGTACGAAAAAAAGTATGAACATGTATGCACTAATTAACTAAGTTGCTCTGGATAAGAGTGTCTGCTAAATGACTAAAATGTGATGTTATTAAGGACAAAACCTCCCTCTCTATAGGAAACATAATGACAGGAATACCCTCCTTTCATCCATGTCCACTTATTAAAATTCTCCCTATAAGTCAATTCAGTTGCATCAGAAGAATCTGCAGCTCTGGTGCTTCTTAACAGACCCTGGACCTCACACAAAGGCTTAAGGAAAGGGGGTACAAAGACAATTGGGTAAAACATGCCAATGATAATGTTGAAGGACTAACAGTTTTAAAGCCTTCAACCAAAAGTTAAAGAAAAATATTTCCCTTCATACTTCTCCCAATACTCACCACTGGTACATTATTGATAATGACCCACAATTGAAACCTATTTTTAAATATCCCCCATGTATGGTCTTTAAAAGACCCCCAAACGTGAAAGACATTGTGGTTAAATCTGATTACCATCAGAGGTCATCAAGGTTCTCATTAGCAGCTCTTGAGAAATTCCTTGTATATTATTCTTACCCATCCGGGGGATTTGGCCTTGTAAGACCAACCCTGCCAGGCAGGCTCAGAATCTTGAGGGGACGATGCTGCTTTAGTGAGTCTCTGACCGCATTTATCGTTCTGTTTTGGCTGCGTATTGACTACTTGCAGTAGGCCTTTAAAACAATAAAGGACTTCTCCTTAGTGTGTTGGTCGCTCAAGTGGGTGTCTAGGGTATAGGGTTGGGGACCGTTCCATCATGATAGGACAAATAAATAAAACTATATTTATAATTTATTTTCAAATGTATATGCCATATATGCACAAAATTGAAAGTCCTCTCTGTCACAACACCTGCTCGCAGACACTGGCATTTTCAATCATTTTCCTTTTTCACTCACTTAACTCCACACTTTTCCAAACACACAACGCCACCTTCCATCACAATACTCCCACACACTGTGCCTTCTATGTCTATGTCCATGTTGATTCCTACCCAATTTCAGGCTTTTGAGTACTTGTGTTCCACTTCCTTATATTTGAAGATGTATTATTTCAATAATTATCCTTTCTTCTAATGCTGTCTTATCTATTTATAAATACTATAAACAAAGTTGAAGACTAATTATTTTATAATATTCACTTGAACGGTTTAGTGTATTTGTAGTTTATTTCCTTAACAATTGTTGAATTCTATTGTTAAAAATAAATAAATGGTATTACAATCCCTACCATGGTTAGTTTTGGGTGTTTCATTATTAGACTCCTCTATGGGAACTTTGAAATATTTAGAATAGTATTTCAAGTAAGGCATCTCTGAGAAACATGATTTCCTTTTTAAGTTCTTTAACATCCGTTTCAATACTTGTACCTTTTAGCTTGTTTGTTTATTTTAGCTTGTTTGGCAGCCCACGGGTGGATGCGATCTATAACACGATATACATGTGTGTTGTACCTGTAGCCCCCCAACAAGAAAATTAACAAATTCAAGATAGTCAAATTATTTTTGTCCATATTACCGGAGCTATATCTCATTACTATTTATATGGCGGATTCGCAGCCGCATTTTATGGAAAATGCCAAAACTTGAGATAACAGACTGCAAAGTCAAAAGATACTAGCAAAGATACTCCCTAAATGCTTATGACAAATCCAACTCCGGAACCAGCCATAGCCTTGCCAGTTGGCTAATATTTTGAATATGGTGTAGTAAAACGTTTTAAAACGGCAACAACATAAACTAGTTACACCACCATAAATTACGTCGAAATGGCGGCGGCATTGCACTCTGATGGGGTCCTTTAAACAGAAACGGAAGAGGAAGCTAGACACCCCACTCCCAAATTTATTCAGTTTTAATGGAAGTCAGTGAGGGGATTCGATTAATCTGTCCGGGAAAGCCGATCAGGCGTGTTTTGCACCTAGTGAAAGTAGATTACATTTGTCTTGGAACCGGGCTGCCTCCCGGGCGTGAGCCAGGTGCCCCGTTCAAAGACCATGGCAAAATCGGCTCAAAACAAAAGTGACGAAATTAAGTGTGGAGTAATGAGTAGGATTCTGTGTTTTCACTTTCCTCTTTTGTTCTGCATTGCTCCTCGACCAACTCCTTGAATGGCCTCCATCTTGTCTAAAAAAATTTTTTTTTAACCCTTAAGTGTATGTACATTACTGTATTTATGGGATATTGTTTTGCAACAAGAAAAGTTCACGAATAGCTGGAGTGAGTCTTTAAAACAATATTTTAACAGTACAAAATCATAACATTACCAATTTACCAAGCATATCAAAAAACACAATATTTGAAAGAATACCAACTCCTGCAAAGAACAGAGTCAAAACAAATGACTCTTGATCATGGGTTTATTACAGGTTATTTCACATAAATTAAATAAGGCACGTTCACTGCATCTAACATAAAAAAAATTAATACAATTCTTTAGTACGAAAACAATCAACATTGAGATTGGAGTGGACAACTACTACTCTATATACCAAAACAGTAACTTTAGGTTAAAAAAAAAATACATCTGTACGCTGGTACGCTGATGCTAGTAATTTTTCTGTGTTCAATGTACTGTATGTGCTGGAAAATTACTAGCATCAGCGTATGGATGCATTTCTTTCTTTTCAAGGTTACCGTTTTGGTATATACAATAAATGTCAGTTCAGAACTACAGAGATTTCAAAGTGTTGCTGATAGAAAACGAATGGTACTTGTAAAAGTGCAAACTCCCCAAAGAATCGGTTGGGTCCTATATGTCCTTGCTTTGCAGGATTAGGATCAACTGCCATAGAGGTGAAATTGAATTATCAGTTGAATGCTAAATAATTTTTTGCATTATATTGTTTTCTACAGGATAAATATCAGAATCACAATACAATAAAGGGGACGATTAAACTAATTAACTATGGCAACTGTGTTATATTATATTCTGAAATGCAGTATTTAACTACAGTATTATCTATTTGTGGAGTCACTGGATTGAGCTACAGTGTATAGATTTGTGCGTATACATCGCTATGGTTCTTGGTTCTCTCTCTACCTACAAAGCAACCAAGATAACTATTCTACGTGTTTGACATTCACTGGGATACAAGTGTGGCCTCACTGTGCATAGTCATTCAAATGCCACATATAGATTAGAAATTACAATTGATGGTCTTCTAAAAAGGGAATAACTAAGTCAGTAAATTAAATACAAATTCTATCCAAACCGGAGGACTGTAATCAAATTAAACAACATTTTTAAAATAGAGCCCTGATTTTACATGTTCAAATAAAAAATGGCTAGATGTAACATGAGCATAGATATTCAGATTATAATTGTTTTCTGTCTGTCTGTCTGTCTTTTATAAGGGTGAGCAACAAAACTAAAATAAACTAAAACAGAATGACATCTGAATTGACATGTTTTGCATCCCTTTTTTGTGAACGCAGGGGAAAAAGTGCTTTCAATAACAGTCAGGTCAACTAACTAAAAGTAGGCCTCACTCTTCTCTGGTTAACCCACACTGTGCAAGTTCTTCCCTGACTGGGGTCCGCCTCAGCTCCTCAGAGTATCTCTATTTCTTCTACCAGGTCCTCCATGTCTTTGGGTGGGCTCTCAGTCTCTGGACAGTTCCTCTTAGACTTTATTCTGTGTCTGGTGAGGTGTGGACATCTTTTTCCTTTCCGTTTCTGTCTTTGTCTCCATTGACTTGGCTGGGTGTGTGCGATGGATCCTCGGGTGTGTGTGACAGGTCGCTGCTGGGTGTTTGTTGTGTATTTGAGGGGTCGTCTGCTGTGTGTGTATTTGATGGGATGTCAGGTGTGTTTGTATTTGACACATCAGGTATGTGTATGTCAGGTGAGTATGTATGCAAGGGTTCACCTGGAGTGTGTGAAGGGTCCTTGGCTATGTGTGTGTCCTCCTTTACCTCGGCCTCTCCTGTGTGTCTCTGGTCCCGGCCCCACTGAGGAGACGGGGGGTGCACTGTGTCCACGGTGTGACTGCGGCTCAGGGCCCTCTCTCTGTCCCTTTGGTCCCCAGGCTGGGGGCTTCCCTCTGGGCTGGAGCTGATGCTGAACGGCCCACTGCTCTCCAGGGTCTCCCCGCGTCTCAGCTTCCTCCTCTCTGGAGTGGGGGAGTTGACGGAAGGCACACTGGGAGGATCTTTCTTCATTTGCTGAACCCTGAAAAAAACATCAAACAACATCCACAAACTCAGAGGAGTTGCACTGAAACATAGCAGTTCCTTAAAATGTATGTTTATTAAAAGTTATGAGTAAACCATGACAAAATCTGTTCTGGATCGGCTTTGTTGACTTTGTGTACTTAGGACCACATTTTCAACCTAGGAAACGTTTAACATCTAACTAAACAAACAAACTCCACATTGTCTCAACTGATCTTTTTGCAAACTGTAGTCAGATTGATATTGACATCAACTTCACTATGAAGGATAGCATACAAATTCCACAAGGGGGAACACAATCTTTTCCATGGTACTGACCGATTTATTGACTGGGCCAGCTTCTGACGTCTTCCACTGGCATTATCCTGCTGATGCTTTAGCCGCTGGACAAATGAGTGTGCTGGGAATGGGAGAAAGAAGTAAGAAAAACGGTTTCATGTCCACACCAGCATAACATGGACATGCATTCTAAGTGGTATGATGGTGTGGACGGTGGAACATAGTTTGAATTATTGGGTGTTGGAAAAACAAACCCCAATAATTCAAAATATGGCAGTAGTAGTAGATTGGTCCCCAAAAAGACC